>OU898281.1:69976244-70574791 GCA_918026665.1 Diabrotica balteata
ACCCAAACAGTACATGCATATTATCTTAAAGATTTGTATATGTAAAGCAGCGTACCAAACCAACCTTTAGTAATACCATATAGTATGTCCTCTCGATGCTCAGGCGAATTAAATAGAAGCAAAGTTTTAAAGATGACGTGTCCAGCTTCCCACAACCTTCGAATAAATCGACAATTTTCGAACACAAGAAAATACACAAACATACTTGAGTACAGCCTTACGGATGGACATCACGAAGAAAGCAGTTCGACATGTTCATTGGAGTAGATGCCAGGAGTGGGTATAACTGTCTACTACTCAGAAGCCTAAGAGAGCTTGATAGAAGACAACGGTAACATTTTCTAGGTTATAAGATAGCAAAGGATAAGGACCGAAAAATTTAGGGCGGCCCACAAGAAACACACAAGAATAACACGCAAATAGATTATGGAATAAGCGAAGTTCTACGACGAGGCTTAATGAACGAGAACCTAAAATTTTAAAAGGCTAGTAACAAGATCGTCTCTAACACCGACATAAGACTATAACAACAAAACAATACTTGGCACAAAATATCAAAATTACTCTGACAAACAGTAACAGATAAATTACTAGACAAAACAAAATGAAAACCTCCCTCAAACAAAAAAAAGGTTGCGATGATGATTGCCGTGAACTCCATAACGGTGGGCAACAAAAATGGCTACATGCTACAAAAACCCCTTACACAAGGGTCTTAAAATAAACATAGTATAAGGATAATGAATGAAACCCAACAAGAAAAATTTATTGACAGGTGAAGAAGAAGGTAGTAACGGCTGAGAACAAATAACCAGAAGATATAGAAGAAAAAAGAAGAACCCAACTAAGCAACAGTCCTTCAAGAAATAGGAGTTTCTAGATATCGAGAAACCCAGAGTACCAACAAGAACAGCGAAACATTCTTCCAAAACGACAGCTTCAGCTATAATTACAGATGACAGGAAATCCTAAAAACTTCTGGAAGGAATACTTCAATCAATTTTTGAACGATCTAAATCTAGCAGAAAATACATCAAACGATCAGCGGTACATGAGGCAGTGAAATATAAGAACCAATAACCGACTATACGAAGAAAAATACAGACAACTTAAAACTAATAATACACCAAGGTAGAGCAATGGTAATACTCCCACAGAGATGCTTTAAACTAATAGTATATTATAAGCCTAATACCAAAAACGTGAAACAAACCGCCAAGTATTCAACTACAGGGGAAAAACAATACTATACTAAATCACCACCTACAAAATCCTTAGTCAAGGTCACAAAACTATCAGTTGATATGGATTATATGGAAACGAAATACGATGTAGTGAATGTTGAACAGACAATACTTGGAGACATTTAAAAATAACCAATGTGACTATAAACAGGAAGTGCACTTTTCACACAACTCGTTCAACTCTATCTCTGGATACTATCTTACAGAAGTTGCATAGATCTGAAGTGAACCGAAATACAGTATTTCATCGAGAAGGACCAAACTTACTACTCTGGCATTCGCAGACGATATACGATATAAGTAGGAAAAACACACCGATTAAGGTATGGAGACTTTCGTGGAGGTGTCGTGAAGGATAGCCGAGCAATGATGGGGTGACGCCTAAGTCGACGTATACAAGTACGGAAATATTGGTATTTTGAGCCGCATTAAAAAACCATCTAAGCAAGAGACAGAATCGGTCAGAACCATCTTCATCCGATGAATTTTATATTTGAGCGCTTTCAGCAGATTGTCAAGTATGCTTGGAACAACTAATAATATAGAAGACATAATTAATCGGATCTACACAGAAATAAACATACAGGTATTCCGCCAGGCTATCAGATGTGCTGTGAATTTACAACTCCCAACTCTCAGGTTAAAATTATGGGAAGACAACTAACACGAAACGTACCGTAGTATTACAGGTCGTGTAAAAACATTCATAATACCACGTTTTGGGATGTATGGAAGACGAAGAAGCGTGGTTCGAATAACAAAGGCAAAACGCAGAGGGAGGACCTTGTGTAGTTTGGGTAAGAATTAATCCTTAAGGAAGGTACTATTGGTCCTGTGCCTAAGATGATGCTCTTCACAATATTGGTTTAAAGGAAATCTAACAAAGTAAGGTGCCTAGGAAGAAACTCGTGACTTCAGACGCCAAACATCATTAAAGAAATAAAGGAATCCAGAATAGGGACGTCTCATATGGGGACATGGACAACCTCAAAAGTTATTTTGACGAACGAACAGTAAGACTGGTGTGGGAGGAAAATCTCAACTGGAAGGAGACCACGCGGACGCCCTCGTCTCCGTGCGAAATAATATAGTAGGAGACCTAAGCACTATGGGCGTGGAGAATTGGATGCCGGTTGCTCAAGAAAGAAAATAGTGAGGCATGTGTGTCGAGTCGGCCTAAAACCCACGAAGGGTTGTAACGCCACGGAGTAAGTAAGTAGTCCAAAAAATTAAAATAAAAAAAACCATTTCCGTGTCAAAATCATTTATTGTTACAATTTATTTAACAAAATTTTAACAACTTTTCGATTGGGCGACCTCTTAAACCTTATTTCATGGGGTATCTCATGAAAGTGATTATGTAAAAAAATCTTATGGGAATATTGTTCTGAACGAACCCGAGCTTTTTACCTTGTTTAGTAGCAGAATTTATCTAGGCCAAAATTCACTGTCTGCGACGATGTTACTACCTAAGAGTAGCTATTTGAAATTTCAGTTCAGCTTTGCAACTGTTGTAAAGTATCAATACAAAATCCAATCTCATCGAATCTGCGTGAGACAGTGACTTCAAGCTATATGATGTACATGTAAGCTACATTTTTTGTAGGTTATGAATATCGACAGTACCTATTGAATTTGTTATGGATTAAGCCATAATTGATTGTAATAAAAATTACATTATACATTTGTTTTTGAGGTTAAGATCTCCAATCCTAAAACTGTTTAAACATATATAATAATATATAAATAATGTTGTATATTCTATTTATTTTGTATTCATTTTTAATTCTTTGATTAGACGATATGTGTCTATATTCTTTGCATATGGTATTGTTGTCATCTTCAAAGTCTTGCGAGCCGTTCCGGATTGCTTTTGCCGTTATGTTGTTTTCTTTCTTCATAAGATTGAAGGTGCTTTAGACATTGGATCATTTTAATTAGTGTATAATACCGAGTGTATATTTAGAAAAACGTCAAATTAATATCTCGGTATAAATATAATTACAGAAATATATTACATAATCGTTACAAAGTTCAAAGCTTCTGCTGTAATCTGCATTCTTATTGAAATAAACAAGAATTGACGCGAGTAAAAATAATCCAGTATTTAATTATTGGTGTATTTATTAAAATTTTATCACACAACATAATAAATTATCATAATTCTCGTTAAAAATAGAGTCTTTTATAAATCATTTTAAAAAGAGATAAATGTTTTTAAGTAGATTTCTTAAATTTTTGCAATCTTTTACCATATCATCAAATTAGAAAAAAAAAACGCAAATAATTGTTTAGTATTTAGCCTTTATTAAGATGTTTCAACATTTCAACATTTATTGTAACTCAATAAAATTAAATCTGTCAAGAAGTTCGGTTTAAAAACGCATTTCCGGTTTACTCAATGGTGTTTTATATTAAAAAAAAAAAGGATAGGTTATGATAAGTTCTTATATAGTATCAGCCGACATAGAAAGGACTATAACTCGAATAAAAACTTTGGAAAACGTCTACAGTCTAATAAAGACAAACCATTGTATTCTATGGCGTTCATGTCGTGATAACTTAGCAATACATGATTTACAATGGACAGGTCTTATGTAGCGAACGAAGGAGGTTAAATGGTGAATTTCGGATACCATAAAACTGAAACCTCTACATTATCGGAACAAATAAAAAAAAAATCTGGTGAAAAACGACACATATCTACATTTTGGTAATATTATTTTAATTATTATTTTTAGGTGGCGGTGTCATAGGCTCCAGTATACTATACCATTTATCAAAACTAGGAGTAAATGCTATTCTTCTTGAGAAAAATAAACTAACTAGTGGAACAAACATGGCACAGTGGCGCTTTGGTGTGGAGTTTGAGAGCGACAGACGTGGACAATGTGATGTTAAAGAAAACCAGAGATCTGCTGGCGGGCTTAGAAGCAGAAACTGGCGTCAATCCCGGATGGACACAGTCAGGAGGAATTTTTATTGCTAGGACTCCTGTTAGTACATATTATATTAACATAAAACAGTTAAACATTTTTTTTTTAAATTGGTTGGCACCATTATTTTTTGTATAAACTTTAGTCCAAAATTTCGATACATATAATAAAATCATCTGTCATCATCAAGTGCAGTGTACTTTGTTCTAGCTGTTATATTGACTAGGAATCATATGTTTGTTTGTACTATACGTAGAGTAAACAGAGTATCAGCACTGTACAAATGTTTCTGATATTCCATCCCAAATCTTTTTCAATATAAATATTTATTTTTTTCAACTATACCTATGCATATATGCTTCTCATAATCATTATATAGATTATTAGTTTCAGTGACGATTTGTCAATAAATATGTTTTATCTAGGAGGACATCAATAAAAAGGTCAGTGTTTCATTAAGTTAACCTAACATATTTTTTGAAAAGTACAAACTATTTGTCAAAGATCATATGTAAATTAAGATTCTAACTCGATGAAATTAAGCCAAGTAATTTAAATAGATAGGTAGTTTAGCTAAATAAATTTATATCAACTATGTATCTATTTATAAAATATCTTAAGTTTTCATCAAAGTAAAAAAATGGTTTAAAAATCCAATAAATTCATTAGGGTATTACAGTTAACTTCTTATATTTTTGTGCAAACGTGACTCTATTTTTAAACTGTTCCAGTAAGTTGTTTTTCCATCCTTTCCGAGGTTTTCCCACTAATATTCTTCCTATTTAGAAACCGTTTCTCACTGTCTTTACTACTTTATTTGTTTTTATTTGGCTTATATGATCGTTTCATTCTATTTCTTACCCAGTCCTTGATATTGTCCACCTTGCATCTACGTCGTATATGTGTACTTTTAGCTCTGTCCCATAGTGTCTTACCATCGATTTTTGTAAGGATTTTCTTTTCTGCTGCTTCTAGCATTCTTTTTGTTCTCTCTGTGTCAGGTCGTATTTTTGCTATATGTCACTATTGGCCTGATGACTATTTTGATAATTTTAACTTTCATTTCTTTCCCGATCTTTTAATTTCACCATATTATCTCATTCAGGCAAACTTCGGCTCTGTTTTTTCTATTTACTTAATCTTTCACTTCTGTTTCGAGCCTTCGTAGCTAGATAGTGTGATGCCTAGATATTTAAACTCCATGACTTGTACTATTATTTGACATTTCAGCTCTAATTTACATCTTAGTAGATTTGCTGTTATAATCATGTGTTTTTCCTTTTGGGAAAGTATCATGTTAAATTTTCTGGCGTTTAAATTAAATTGGTGCAGAATATGTTGTAAATCATCTTCATTTTAAGAGATTAGTATTATATCGTCTGCAAAGCAGATTATTTTAAGTTGTTTTTGCCCCATTATTTATCCCTTTTTGGTTATTTTCTTTATTATTTCAACCATGATCAGGTTGAACAATTGAGGACTCAGGGAATCTCCCTGTCTTATTACATTGCCAATTTTAATAGGGTCAGTTAGTTCTTTCTCTACTTTTACTTTTATTGTGTTGTTCTGGTAGATATTTTGGATCATCTTGATTATTCCTAGAGGCATTTCTCTTGTGTATAATAAGTGGATAATGTCCTTTAATTTGAACATGTCAAATGGCTTCTTAAGGTTCACGAAACATAAATATGCCCGTATGTTATATTCTAACGCAAGTGTTTCCCTTGCACTTGCATTATTAGAAATATAGCGTCGTTGCATGACCTTCGCGGCCTAAACTAAAAAAATCTTGTTCTTCTGCTAGCGTTATAATTTCACTAAATTTATTTGTTATTACTTTGGACGTTAATTTTAGTGTTGTGTTTACTAAATTATGATTTTTATTGCGATAAGCGAGTCACAAAAAGATGATAAGACACAAAATGGTTAAAAATAACATGGGTGCCTGTAATATATTAAATAAAAATACTAATATATATATATATATATATATATATATATATATATAATATATATATATATATATATATATTGGATTTGAAATTTCCGTGGGAGCTATATGTGATTTCAGATGTTTTCTGGGTTTGACTCTGCGTTAGCTATTGTCAAGTCAGATTAGTTCTGCTTCTTCTTGATGTTCGCCTGGAATCAGTTTGCCTGGAATAATAATGGTTGTCCTGATGTGACATCTTGAAAGATTAACTCTTTGTTCTGGAATATAACTTTACATGGTGTGTTCTCTATGAGATAAATTCCGTTTAAGATTTTTATCTGCGTCTCATCTGCACATTTAATGAGTATTTTTTTTTCTTTAGGAAAGATAGCTAAATATTGGTTAATTTCTGGAATGATTTCGATATGGTTTAATGGAATTTTTGCTTTTAAGTATTGGCAGTCTGAGGAGATGTCATGAAATAGAATTTCATCTTCACATGAGTGCTCGTGGTTGATTTGGAGATAACCAGGACATTGAAAGATCTTACCATAAGTACATATGTCATTTAGAGGAATTGTTACTTTTTCGTTTTTTAATAAATATCTTGAGTTTGGTAACATGATAACAAATTCTGACTTACTTTTTGTTGGGATTGGTAATAATTTATAAAGGTCGAAATTAGATTCATAATTAATAGGAATTGATCGAAAATATTGTATTTGGTTTTCATATTTTACTTCAAAGGGCAGTTGTGTTTAATAATGTGATGACATTTTTTGGTAAATATTTTCATATTTTACTTCAAAGGGCAGTTGTGTTTTATAATGTGATGACATTTTTTGGAGTTCGTTATATAATTCACTAGATTTAATAATGCTAAGATGTAGTGTTTTTCGTTTGCAAAATGTAATAGAATTCTGGACATTTTCCATTGTATTGAGTATTAGGTTGTATGTTATTATAATTTCGATAAACATGTCTTTCAAATAGTTGACGTTTTCAAAATTTGTTTGGAAGTCTACTATATTTTTTATTGCCAAAATTTTTGATTTTAAATTAATTTCATTTTCTTGTATGTTTTGAATTGTTTCATTAAAATTATTGATAATTTCATGACTTAGCGAATACTGGTTATTGATTTGGCTTTGCAAGTTTGCTTCATTCGTCTTTAAGTGTTCTAGTATTGAGTTAATTTTTTCGCCATCTTCGGCATCTAAATTTCCTGTTACAGCTTTAATAATTGAACCGAATCCATTGATTATACCTCTTTTATTTCTTTGCAATTTTGTATGTATGTTTAGATTTTCAAAACTTTCCTCAATGTTATTTTTGACATACTGTGCTAGATTCACATAATTTTTTGTTTCGTTATTGAAAAATTTACAATTAGAAAGATTATTTTTGAGATGATCATACTGTATATTTAAGCTATCATATTCTTCTAAAAGCGGATTTAAATTGTAGTAATGGACACATGTGTGGCTCGATTTTTGAAGTTTGGTAGGTCCCAATTTGATTGGTAGTATGCCTAGATTATGGGTAACATCTTTTATTTGGATTGCTGCGCCTCCGATTGCGAGGAACCTGAAAATTTGTAAGGTTTTCTTTTAGGTCGTTTGACATTAGAAACGTGGATATTTTCAGCAGTATTTTTATTTCGACTAACTATTTTCGCTGTTTTTCTTTCTTTATTAATTTTGCTTATTTTTTCAGCATTGTATTTATTTTCTGTTTTACCTTGAAATTGTCTGTTACGCACAAATATTTTATTGGGGATTGTTTCGGGCAATTCTTCTCGTTTTTCGTTAGCTTTTGAGATTACTATTTCTTTTACGTTTTGTAAGGATTTATTTATATTAGAATAAAGTATTTTCATCTTTTCTTTATGGTTTGAAATATAATTATTAAAAAACGAATAAATATTTAAAACTTGTTGCTCGATATCGATATTAAAAGGAGAATTATTATCTATATGTCCCGTAATCAGCTCGTATGGTTTCATTTTTGTTACTGAGTGGATGCTATTATTATAGGCTAGTAAGACGTAATATCTTTTATGTTCAATATGGCCATTTTTATATTCTTTCTGATTATTTAGTAGTCTAACGTGTTCGATGATCGTAGAATGAAATCTCTCAGCAATTCCATTAGACTCTGGATGTTGAGAGCTTATAAAATGTACTTTTACCTTGTGTAACTCTAGCAGTTCTTTGACGACTTAGTTTTTTAATTCAGTTCCATTATCAGAAATTATTTGTTATGGCATGCAGTGATGAGTAAAATATCGAATTAATGCGTTCGCTACTTCAATGCCTTGAGCTGAATTTATTTTGTATAGTTCGCCATATTTAGAAAAATAATCTATTATAGTTAAAAATTTTGTATTTTCCAACGTAATCGAATCTAACTGTACAATTTGAAAGGGTTTAGTTGCAGTAGGTGTTATATTGAACATGGGTTTGACAGGTTTCCTGTCGTACTTTGTTAATTGGCAAATTTCAAATCATTTATGAAGGTTTGGATGTATGCTCTTTGATTTGGCCAATAATATAAGGCCTTTATTCTACTTTCTGTTTCATCTAATCCTCTGTGGTTTTGTTTTCCTTCGTGATAATTTTTTATTATTTCCTCAATTTCATTTGGAGGGATATCGATTAGCTTCTTGGTGCTTTTAATAAGAGATAATTGCGAAGATTTGAAGTATTTTTGGATAACGTTACTAAATATTTCATATATAGGATCTTCGAAGTATAAATGATATTTAACTTTAGGTGCTATATATTCTTTTACAAATTTAACTATGTCGCGTTCAGTGTCATTTTTTGAGAATTGTACAAGAATTCTT
This sequence comes from Diabrotica balteata, assembly GCA_918026665.1. Lineage (NCBI taxonomy): Eukaryota > Metazoa > Arthropoda > Insecta > Coleoptera > Chrysomelidae > Diabrotica > Diabrotica balteata. The sequence goes on from OU898281.1 coordinate 69,985,206, forward strand.
TGTTTTTTATCAAAAAGTTTTATAATAGATGGCGTTGCTGGTTCGTAATTAACATGAGAAATGATAATTTGATTTATTCCAGTGTTTACCGAGCAATCTCATAGTCATACTCTTCGAGTTTTAATCTCCAGCGAACTAATTTTGAGCTAGGATCTTTTAATGAAAATAGCCATTGAAGAGGCTTGTGATCTGTCACTAGTCACGCGACGACCAAAAATGTATGGGCGGAAATATTTCACAGCCCAAACTATAGGGAGGAGTTCCTTTTCTATCATAGAGTAGTTTATTTCTGAATCATTCAATGTTCTACTCGCATAAGCAATTGGAAGATCAGATCCTATTTTTCCTTGACTTAAAACTGCACCTATTGCAAAGTTACTCGCATCTGTTGTCAGATTAAATGGTTTCGTAAAGTCAGCATACTGTAAAATAGGTTCATTTGTAAGAAAATCTTTACAAATGTTAAAGCATTCAACATAATCTGCGTCTTTAATATTTATTTCGTTATTCTTCTTCAGTCGCATTGTCAAGGGTTTCGTAAGTTTTGAAAAATCCTTAATACTATTATAATTATAATAATCCTTTTTAAATTCGGATTTGTCCAACTGTATCTTAAAGTTAGATTTACGTAGTCTCTGAAATACTTCTCTTAAATTTATGAGATGTTCTTGGACGCTAGTGCTGAATATTATGATGTCATCTAGGTAGACAAGGCATTTTTCGTTTTGTATGCCTCTCAATATGTTATCCATTACTCTCTGGAATGTAGCTGGGGCATTTCTAAGTCCAAATGGCATTCTTAAGAATTCATAATGACCGTTTTCGGTGGTAAAAGCGGTTTTTGGGATGTCTTCTTCTGTCATTTCTATCTGGTGACACCCAGATGCTAAGTCTAGCGTGGTAAAGTACTCACAACGCCCTAATTTGTCCAAGAGATCAGTAATATTTGGAAGAGGATATCTATCCCCTAAAGTAATAGCATTTAAACGTCGGTAGTCAATTACAACGCGAAATTTTGGTTTTAGAGGCATAGAATTTTTTGGGAACCACCCAAATCGTTGAGGACCATGGAGAATTAGACGGTCTAATGATATTTTGGTCTAACATGCCTTGAATTTGATTTTGGACTTCCTTACGATATATTTCCGGATATCTATATGATTTAGAATATACTGGAATCTCGTTAGAAGTTTTTATATTATGTTTGATTTTATTAGTGGTATTGGTTGCCCTCAATATGAAAAATGTCCGAATATTCTCTTATTATTCTTCTCTTAATATTAGCTTTTATTATTCTTCTCTTAATTATTCTCTTAATATTAATTTTAAAATGGAATTCCGCTCTTCGGTATTCATATGTTCAGTACGGATTTTAAAAATATCAAATTTGAATTTTTCGGTATATATAAAATTAAAATTGGGATGATTTATTTGTTCGTATTCATCGAACTTTTCAACATACTAATTAATTTTATTATACCTTAACTTAATTTTATCGGCTTTATATAACTTAATTTTATCGGCTTTTTATGCCTAAATATAGACGAAGAAGGAATTACGGTACAGAAATTTTCCTTGATAGTTCCAAGAGCAGTAGAAATTTGAAATGGTTTTTTAAATATTGAATTTTTAAAATCTTTGTCACCTATTTTTGGTGTTATAAAAGATTTAGTGCTCCCGGTATCTATTAGAACTTTTAAATTTTGTTCAGGGAAAATTATGTACGGCAATTCACATTCTTTGTTAGTTAAGTTTAATAATTCTACATGCTGTGGTTTTCTTCCGAGGCTAGCTCCTCTAAAAAATGGTCTTGGATGAACTTTCAGGACAATCTATATTATCTGTATTATAAAGTTCTTCCGCGATAATATTTTTATTTTGGCTTGCGAAATTATTGGGGTTACGGAAATGAGTCCTATTTTGGAAGTTTTGCTTTGGTCTGTATGTATTATTAGTTGTCGTACTTATTGGAGTAGGGTTTGGGAATTTTTTATTCGGATTTGGCTTGAAAGCATCATTATTTCCATTAAAATTTGAATTTTTGCTTGTACTAGGATTATTTTGGAAAGAAGATTGTCTCGTATATTGATAATTCGGAGGATGTATACCGTTTTCTGTCTTGAAAATTGATTCCTTTGTGTGTATTGAATTTGGGGTTGATGTATAATTTGTTGGTTTTGTTGGAAATTGGCTTTTGGCCTGGATGGATAGTTATTATTTTGATAAAGTTTGGGATGTTTACTATGAGAAGAATTATTTTGTTCGAGGTATATTTGAACATTGTTTGTCAGAATGCCTCATGAAATATCAAATAAAAAAAACAGATATTTGAAGATTTAATAGGTGTTGAATTCGGTTATAAAAATCGAACGGGGATTCATCGCCTTGTTTTAAATCTGAAATTTTTATGCTTAAAGTATAAATATCTCTTTTATCTGAATACGAATTTATTAAAGCATCTTTTAAATCCTGCCAAGTTCTAAGAATACAAGAAGAAATATTAATTGCGGCTTCGCCTTTTATTTTTGCTATTATGCTTGACATCAGATATTCATTTTGAAAATCATTTACATCCGCAGCAAAATAAAATTTATTTACAATTTTTTCACAAATTTCTAAAAATCTAGGAAGTAATGTATGATTTCCATCAAAATCTGGAATCATATCTAAGTATTCTTTCTTTAATTGTGGAACTGCCATGTTAAATTTACTATTTAATTTTATTATATCTGGAATTAATTTATATTACTATTAAAATTTAAATTAGTTAAAATTGAGTCAGAATCTGTATCTGAGTTACTACTCTCTGAATATTCAGAATCTAGTGTTAAATTAGGCTCTCTATATGACATTAATTCACTTACAGTAATGTAACGATCTTGTCCATGAATACCTTGCTTTGGAACTGGATCTAGAGACACTCAAAATATTCACTTGAAAGTCCCTCCGGTATAGAAGTACGAATCTTCTCGTCAGGTTACTCAATTCGCCCAACTGGAATTCACTTCGCGAATATGGTTCAAATGGTCAAAAAATCGTAGAAACGAACCGAGAGTTATATTCATTAACGTCCGTTTGACCATCCAATCTGAATGCGCCAAATATATTAGAGCTACTTTGTTAATTTTTGAATAAACAGCGAGCTACCCACACGGAAGCCACGTAACGCAACGTAAATGAAATAATCCACAGTTAATCTATATATAATATAGATTAACTGTGGATTATTTCATTTACTATAATATATATATATATATATATATATATATATATATATATATATATATATATATATATATATAATATATATATATATATATATATATATATATATTTATTTATTTTCCTGTTTTGCTGGTAATACATAATACATAGGTACTAATAATAAACTAATAACAAAATAACTAATATTACTAGTACGTACTTGTTCATAGCTACATTCCTACCTATCAAGCGAAGGTATTTGAAAAATAAATACAAACTTTTATCCAGCCACAACGGCATGTCATGTATGATTTAAAAATAGTTAATAATAACAACAAAAAAGTAACGCACTATCATAAACATAAACATTGAAAAATAAAAGAGCACGTTCAATGAGAAGGCTGACACTCAGACTCATCGATAATTTTTTTAATGTTTGCAGTATAATTTGATACAGTCATTCGAATACAATTATCCAAATGTTTATCTGTAAATCGATTGCGATATTTGTTCTTAATAAACTTCATATTGAAAAAAGAAGATTTACACAAATAGGTTGAACTGAATAATGCTTTCACTTTCAAGGCAACACATCATAGAACTGAATATTTGTCTTTACTTACAATAGGCCAGATACATTCAGTACTTGAGACTAACGATTTTAAGGCTAAATCATTTTGAAACTCAATGACTCCATTTCTGTTGCAGCGATGTCTTCGCCAAAGTTCTGCATAACACAGGCTGCAAACTGCTAGATATCAATTTCCATAAAGGGTGAAACAACAAACTGCGCTACTAAAGCCATTTCATTGAAATCCTTAAAACGATTTTTAAAGTTAATTTTCAGGGTAGAAATTATTTCTATATGATATTTGTTGTCATAGGGTTCTAATGGATTTTGAGATATTTTTTCTGAAAGAATACGAAATTGCTTGGAATCGCTGTTAATTAGGTATTGTTCCCAAAACTCCAGCTTTTTGATAAATGCTTTTATATCAGAAATCATTTCCGCTAGTTCTTTGTCTCTTCCCTGAAGCTGCAAATTAAGTTCGTTTAATTTCTCTGCAATGCCCGCGAGAAAACCAAAATCTTTAAGCCAGATTGAATTTTCTAGTTCCGGAGTCGGTTCATCGCGTTGTTTGAAAAATTGAACTATGCCAGCTAGTACATCATTAAAACGTTTCAGCACTCGTTCTCTACTTAACCATCGGACTTCAGAGTGAAGGAATAGGTCCCCTTATTAACAGTCAACTTCATCGGCCAAGGTTCTGAATAATCTTCTTTGTAACGCTTGAGATCTAATCTTGTTCACAATTTTTACCACCAGTTTTATAACGTTGTTTAGTTTCAGGAAATTTCCACATAATGCTTGCTGATGGATAATGCAGTGGTAACAGAGAAATTACGGAAAAGTTTCATCTTTACGACATAATGCCACCAGACCCTTATTACAACTCACCATAGCTGAAGCGCCATCGGTTGTCAAGCCTACGATTTTCGACATTTCGACAAAATTTTCTCGGAAGAAATAATATTTTTTAAATGAGAAAACAACTCCTGTCCAGCAGTGTGTCTTTCCTGACAAACCATCCTGACGAACACGGCCATCTGGGTAGTGTCAACGACATCTGTTGATTCATCCAGTTGAAGTGAAAAATAAACACAGTTATCTAAGTCAGTTCTTAACTGTAAAAAAATATCATTGCTCATTACTTCTACACGTCTCATCACTGTATTAGCAGAAAGTTGCATAGATTTTATACTGAAACTATCTCGTTCTTATTTCTAAAGTTGGCAAATAACGAATCAGCAGCTTCTAAAAACGCCTATTTTATTATTTCCCCGTCTTCATAAGGTTTCTTTTTTTGTGCAATTATCTGGGACACACAGTACGATGCTTCAGTTGCAGCCTTATTTTTGTTGACTGTTCTTAAAAATATTGATTGTTGACCAATTAACTATTTTTTTAACTGTTTCAGTTTCTCTTTTCTGGCGGCAGAATATAGTGGGAATGATTTTTCAAAATTAGAATGTACAGTTTTATGATGTCTTTCAATATTTCCTTTTTTAGCAACGGAGACCGAAGTATTACATAACAAACACATATTTTTATCTTTAACTTCTGTAAAAAAGTATTGTTCTTCCCATTCCGAATGGAAGTGGTATATCTTTACCTTCTTACAACTGCTTGCCATAATATTATTTTTGTTATTCTCTACTAACCCAACCGCTGGACGTTGGTTACGCGTTCAGTTTTAAACTAAGCGCAATGTCACTGCGCCGTGCGTATTTATCCCGTTCAAACCAATCCAGATTGTTCTCGAACACTAACTCGCTGGTCAGGCTGGTCGGTTCTATAAATAGCCGATTCTAGCTTGGCGGCGTCAGGGGCAGATCGCTCACCGCAACTTTGCCGCTGTTTATGTTTAATATTATGACAATTAAATTTTTTTGTGGAATTTTCGGAAGCTTCTCTGATTTTTTCAGTTTGTATTTTTTAAATTAAAATCGTTGTGAGAGCTACCAGAATTGCTTTAGCGAGCTACCGGTAGCTCGCGATCGACAGGTTGGCGGCCACAGTATTAGAGTGTTCCAAAACTATATTTTTAATAAATATTTATTTAACACAAAAATAGTAACTAACTATATGATTTTAATACAGAATGAAATGTATAATAAAAATGCAATGTATAATGTTCGTTGTCGTATGTTGTCTTAATCAGCGTTCTTCAGTTCACTGGACCTGGGTCATTACCTTATTAAAGCTTAGTTCGTAATTTATTGGTCGATAACTTATATGTATATATATATATATATATATATAATATATATATATATATATAATATATATATATATATATATATATATATATATATTATATATATAGTCCGTCTAGAAAGTATCCGGAAAAAAGAAAGCAGACTTATAATTGTACGGCATTTATTTCTATCACTTTAAATATAAAATTTCAACAAATAATTCATCTCATTTACTTATACAACCTCCATTTAAAACTAAACACTTAACTAAACATCCGGATACACCCGAAACTAGATCAAGGCCATAATTTTCGGTAATGGTGTTCCAGGTCAGTAAAACTGATTGAACTGACCGAATCAAACCTTCTTAATCTCGTGGCGCCAGTCGTTCTACTTCAATCTTCATCAGTCTCCATACGTTTTCAATGGGGCTAAGATCTAGAGATGTTGCTGGCCACGGAATTGTTTCCAATTCGTATTTTTGCATCCAAGCTTGAGTATAAGCAGAAGTATGGCATCTTGCATTATCTTGCTGAAAACGCCACCCCTCTGGATATAAAACATGAGCCATTTCAAAAAGAGAACCATTTAGTATGTCACAATATCTCGCACTATCAACAGTACCATTAACTATACAGAAAGGTGTAGCACCACGCTGAGATATTGCTCCGCAAACCATTATTTTAGTGGGAAATTTGAAACATTTTCTCTTGATAGGACTTTTAGATGATTTGGACCAAGCTGGAAACAATTTCATCAGATATAAAGACATTATTAAAATTATCTTCTAGAAAACGTTGACAAAAATCTATTCTTCGTTGCTTTTGCAGAAGTGTAATTGTAGGGATTTTTTTGGATTCCTGGATATGTAGCCTTGCTTTTTCAGTGACATGCGGACAGTTTCTGGGCACATTTTTATTCTTCGTTGATTTCCAAATCTGTTCGCTATTTTTCGAAACCATAGGCGCGGATTTTGTCGTCCTAAAGCCACTAAAGCATTTAAATTGTTTCCGCGAATCTTATGCGGTCCACCCGAAACTGGTCTATATCTCATATCTATGCCAGTTTTTATCCTCTTTATTGTCTCATACACTGCACTTTTTCCGAGTTCAGTCAATTGCACTAATTTTTTAACCTTTCGGACACCCTTTCTATACAAATATTCCACCAATTTTCTTTTTTCTACTTGCGACATTATGTCACAAATCTTAAGTTTGTTTACAAACAACAATATTTGACAGATGGTATTGTCATGCGATTTTGTCCATAACCTACTATCGACACAACCTACTTGATGCATTACTTTTGTCTTAAAATGTTACAAAAAAGAAATAAATATATTAAAATTAGGAAAAATATAATATTCCGGATACTTTCTAGACGGACTATATATATATATATATATATATATATATATATATATATATATTATATATATATATATATATATATATATATATATATGTATATATATATATATATATATATATATATATATATATATATTACTTATATATATTACTATATATTACTTAAAATGACAGGTACAACCCCCAATTTTGAAAATTGGAAGTATAGGCTTGTGATATATCGTTTTAAGGGTCTTTTCATTCTCCATTCAAAAATGTTGTCGCTTTCAAGTTTATTAAGATTAATTATGATAAAATAAATTAAAATCATGTGGTGACCGAAATTCGCTACAATACAATCAAAAACTAAAATGTAATGCAAAACGTAATAAAATGTAGAACACGAAAAAGAACTATGAATGTTAATGAAGTAGATGTTCAAATGTTCACCACGAACGTCTTGGCAACATTCTAATTTTAAATCAAACTTCATATACCCGTACAGATATATATATATATATAATATAATATATATATATATATATATATATATATAGATATATATATATATATATATATATAGATATATATATATATATATATATATATAGATATATATATATTATATATATATATATATATATAATATATACTATATATATATATATATATATATATAACCGCTTCATATATAACCGTACAGATATATATATATATATATATATATATATAATATATATATATATATATATATATAATGATTTTAAATCATTATCAATTTAAACAAAGTTACTGATTTTATAAAATTTAATAGAATTAGCAAAACAAACAAACAACAAATAAATTTAATTAGTTTTATATTTAATATATCTCAATGATTTTAATTACAGACGCCAAATTGTAAATTATATGTTTGAATTTTATCTCAGGATTTTTATGTACGTTCAGAAAATATCTTTGTCTTCTTCCAGTGTTCAATAAATAAAACTGGAGAAGAAAAAAAAAAATAAAATAAATGGCAAAGTATTCAATACAATTAAATATAATGAAAAATCCATTGAAAAAATTATTTACATTTATAAACCACTCAATCATAATAACTTATCGAAGTCTAAAATCCATCACTTTTTACACACAAAATTTTAACCTTAGAGTTCATTTTTTAATTTTATATACATATAAAAATAACAATTTTTTTTATTTCTCCTTTAATCTGTTTTTTTTTAATTTGTGAAAATTTGGGGAACATAATAACATAATATGTATAGGTATATCATATAATAATAACGCGTATCTATAGTATAGTACCGTTATCTTTCGTAAAGAGACCTGATCATTTATCGAAGAAAAAAAAAAACAAATATACTATATTAATTTTTTTGTTTTATAGGAGAGGTTGGAGGAATATAAACGTTTTCATACACTTGGACATTTATTAAATATAGAAAGTCATATAATATCTCCAACTGAGGCAAACAAACTGGCATCAATTCTGGACCCAAAAGCGTTCTACGGAGCACTCTGGTCCCCCAGTGATGGACATTGCGATCCTTCGATGTATTGTGCGGCATTAATCAAAGGAGCAAAAAATCGGGGAGCTCAGGTAAAAATTATTTATAGCCCAGTTGTTTTTAATTCGCGAGACGGGTTGCTAGAGATGATATATAAGCTTTTCAAATATTTCTAATGTTTCAGGTTTCAAAGAGGGATCAGATCGAAAATTTAATTAAATAAATTTAAAGATCACGAGAAAATTATAAAATTTATAAAAAAAGGAAAATGCCTATATATTTTTATTAAAAGAATTATGAATTTCAGGTATTTGAAGATACCGCAGTTACAAAAGTATTGACCGTGCCAACACCAAACAATGAAAAAAAAGTAACCGGAGTAGAAACATCAAAAGGTGTAATAAAAACAAATATTATGGTCAATGCAGCTGGGGCTTGGGCTCGACATATAACTCAAATGGTCGATTTGGACCTTCCCTTAACTCCGATGAAGCATGCTTACGTAATTACAGGATCCATTCCCTCAGCCAAAGGTACACCCAGTATTAGAGATCACGATGGTTGTCTTTACTTTAAATCGCAAGGAGATTCGATTGTCTTTGGAGGTTATGAACCAAATCCGGAAATTCTTCAAGAGGTAAGATATACTGATAAAATTGTAAGACAGGTAAAAATTTATTTTTATTTTACATGTTCTTATATTTTTAAATATAGGTATCTCCCCTTCAATTAATACAATATTCTTCCCATTCTTCTTTTATTCTTGCGTATTTTATTATAGATTTAGTATTTTACATAATTTCAACTTTAAAATTTTGCATAATTTAATAATACACTTATTTCGAGCAATTACTATTTTGCATCCTTCGACAGCAAAGGATGAGTAAGTGATATATTGAACAGACGAACTGACAAATAGGGAATAATAAAGTACTTGCTTTGAGTTAAGTGAATAGTAGAACGGATGATACATTAGAGGAATCCACTGAAGACAAGACATTACATGTACCAGTTTCGATCTTCAATGGACAAAGCTTCTGGAGACTTTATCGGTAATTCCATAATAAATTCTTCCATTGAAAGATTAGGCTTATCCCGTTTTCCTTTCAAGTCGATTTATCTGGAAAGTCCTGAATATGTTTTATAAGCTTGCATGGTATAAGGATCATTAATATTAAATTTTAACTTCACACTATTGCTTATGCCAAAATTAGTTTGGACAAACTGCTCTTTTAGATGAGAAAAATTGAAAATGTCTTCCCACTTTAGACTAGTTACAACGAACGGTCTTTTCTTTTTGGGTTCTTTTAGAATATATTCCCAATCACTAAGAGAATAAACTGCAGTATTCGTGTTTGATGTTTTTCCACATGGACAAAATCCCTATTACTAGATAACAGTATTACCTGTGGAAAAACATGAACATTCTTGTTGTATCTTCCAGAAGCTAATAGACGTAACACAATCTCACGACTGTCCAATTTTAATTTTGACCCTAACAGTTATCTTATTTGCAATAAATTGTTTCTCCGCGGGCATCAAATTTTTTAAAATACTTGCATAAGCAACTGGCAACTTCATCCGACCCTCGTTTGGCAATTTCTTCATATCAAAGAAAAAAATAGCCTTCTTCAGATTGATTGCAGCAATGGATAATATAAAAGCAAGGTCCAGTAGTCAATTTTAGGAGCAGGCCAAGTATGGGAGGTCAAAAGTTATAACATGAACATTTTTATTTACTTTGGATTCCTCCGCAGCTTGCTCAAGAATGTTTTTCGCTGCTTCGGCCTTCCTAAAGTGTAGTTATTTGTAACATTCTTGCTTCTAAAGTTTTTCGACGTTTCTTCTCTTTTTCTGAATTTGTTAGAAGTAATAACTAGTAGACTTTCATTTTGGCAGTTTTATTGTACCTTTCATATAGTAATTCAATGTTATATCTACTCCAGACTCATTACATTCTTTATTCAAGTTTTTGTTGTAACTATAATGACTTTCATATCGTTGCATGGAATTTATAAAACGATGAACTGTTTCTATATCATTTTGCGAAAACTTCGTCTTTTGGTTTCCGTGTTTACTCCTTTGATTTTTTTTCGGGAATGGTTTCGTTTCTTAGTTTATTTACAATACACTCGGTCTCTATCAATGCCGCGTACAGAAATAACAGCTTGTTTGCAAATTTTTAATCTCGGGTTATTTGTTTGAATACGGTTTTCAATAGTGGATGCGTTTAATACTATCTTTACGCATTTTGTATAAATACGCTCCTCGCCTTAGATTTTATCCAAGCAGTTTCTTTGCACGTACAAGAAGGGTCAATAACTTATGTAAGTATAAATCACTGGTTCCTCTGTATTTTCTTAAACACACCCCATTATTGTTTAATATTTTTGTTTTGTTTTGTTTATTTATTTTTCTTTTACTTTTCCGTGTTAGTAATATTCTCCTGCAACAAAAAACTAATTATTGCCAATTAAAACGTGTTAAGTTACACACATATCATGAGTAGTTGCCACTGCAAGTAAAACCTAGCCCATATCTAACATAACTTAACAGTTTTTACTTGCATGAAAATTTATAACCTTAAAACTTACTTGTTCAATTTTGGAACTGTCTGACGATATTTCTCCTTTACTGAAATCTGGACCTTAAAATGGTTTCTGGAAATGGGTGAGGAAACATTAAGTATATTCTGCCATTTTTAATGATTTAATCGACACAAGATCAACAACGTGTTAAGTACACTGACAGCAGTTGACAAGTTTGACATACATTGAATAATATTTATGTCACATAACAGCTTGTCTGAAAATTTTGTGCTGAAAAATTGTGCTGAAAATTTTAGATTTTGTCACTTAACATGTTTTAAGACCGGGCCCTATTTATCAGGTAGATTCGATTTTATTAATGTTATGCTACCTACTTGTTTGGTAGGAATATTAAAAATACTGTGTGTTACGATGGAACGATATCATTTAACTTTGAACGGAATAAATAAAGGTGTAGGCTTTCTTCAAACTAACATGCGGCAAATTGACGTAGTCAGTGTTATAAGTTGACTATGACGTTTTTGGAAAACTTGGAGTCTAGCTGAGCAACATACAGACAAAAAGAAGTATTAAACCTATAACTTAAGATTGATGCTTCGTTTTAGCTGCTACAATACAACTGTATTATTTACCGGCTTACAGTGGGCCCAACAAGTAACTAAAAGTCGAGATACTGTAAGAAACTATCTAATGAAATGAAGTCAACATTTATAGTCAAAGACCACTCAGGTGTCATCTCTTTCCAGAGTTAATCACGCTGCAAGATTAACGTGGTTGCGAGAATATTAGGACTGGTAAAAGTGACTAAGCTAAAGTTTTATTTACCGCTAAATCCAAATTAAATGGGGATGGGGATGGATAACTAAGGAGACAAAACCGACATTGTTTTTACCAATCGGTTCCTGAGACCTCAGCAGTACCGCCATACTATTCTTCTACTTGTTGTAACAAGTACGGTAGTGATCAAGTTAAACCATTTTCGTAGGTTGTCAAAGTAATTATCAATATGCGTCTATAGCACCATATATCTAATGCTTTGAGTCTATTCAGTAAAGTTAGAGGATTTTTGATATAAAAAATTGCTGTTTAGTTTGTGAATGTCGATGTAGCCTTATGATTTCAATCCCTTATTTAATAATATTTTATAGCACATTATGTAAATCATAATGCTATGTGCTCGCTACTAAACTTCTCAAATTTTGTTGTCTATAAGTTTTTTTGAGGTTTTATAATAAAACTTTATAATACTATTATTTTAGCTACCAGACGATAAATTTCATCTTTACGAGTTGGACATGAGCCTTTTTGATCAACACTGGAAACATGCTTGTGAACTTTGCCCAGAATTTGAGAAAGCTGGTATAAAATCCGACATTTGTGGTCCAGAATCATTTACACCCGATCACAAACCAATATTGGGAGAAGATCCAAAATGTGTAGGTACGTAAAAAAATACTATTTTTTTTACTACTAATTTTACTACTTTATCTTGTGTATGTTAATAAATTCTTCTTAATATGGTTATTTAATAGATAATAAATATAAAGAACTTTAACTTTTTTAAGCACACGAAACTTTTTAATGTTTTTGTACGAGCTAATTTGTAATCCGCAGTATGAATAGGAAACTACGTACTCCAATTTTCTTAAATACTTTTTTAATAGTGAATAAGTTTAATAGTAAATACGTTTTTAATACACTAAAATGTGTAAAAAATAATATAGAATGTCACTTTGAAAAACGGCCTCGAAAGAAGGACTCCCATGGTACATGAGACCCTATATGGGAGCCGAGACCAGACTGGCCGAGAGTTCGATCATTGTCTCGTTGTTGTTTGCTATTTGTTGATTCTCTTCGTTGATGATTTTGTTGTCCTGTTATAGATGGACCACTTCTTCAGGACTCCTTCATACACTTCAAAATCCCTCCCTGTCATAGCACGCTCGAAGTGAGCAATTTAAATAATTTCTGCGATAAAGAGTGGAGTTGCCTCCTAAATATCAATGTATTCATCAGGGAGTTCGTTGCTGGCAAGGGTCAATCATTTATTGGGTTGGAATGGGAGTTTGCGTTTAGGGTGTCTGTTGAATACATTGCTAAAGCATGAGCAGGTAGTTTGGATGATATTTTGGGCTCTGAAGCTTTGGCCACGGATGGTTTTGATTATATAACTCCTGTTCAAAGAGGAGAGCCTGTCATTGATGGGCTGGATATTCGACAGTTGATGAATGAAGGCAGAGGGGTAGCTGTGCCGTTTGTTGTTTACTCTACGCAGGATTTCCCCGTTCCAATCCCAGCAGATGTTATGTGTGGCGGCGATTGAACATAATATAAAGATTAGACCTATATTCAATCACGGCCTGAAAATCTTTTGTATGTATGCTAATCTGCTCCTAACCTTGTTACAGGCTGCAGCCAGATCGGCCCTTCAGTTTAGTGTTTCTGTGAACACTACACCGAGGTACTTAATCTGGTTACGGAGTTGTAGTCGGTCGCCCAGAGTCTGAGGTCGATTCTTCCGGCTATATTGTATGTAGTGAATCTGCTGAGGTTGGGGTGGTTAGAAAATCATTCGAGTTTTATTTGGGTTAGGTGTTACTCTCTATCTCCTGCATCACCTGTCGACCAGGTCAAGGTGATTTTAAACAAACCTAAGTAGTGCATCTGCGTCTCGAGAAGTTGTTACGAGAGCGGTGTCATCTGCGTAGAGGAAAGTGAGGGTGCGAGTGTTTCGTGGGTTACAGTTGTATATGGTATATAGTATAGGTGCCAACACTGAACCTTCTCTTCACTGAAATCCTGCCGAGGGAATAAAAGAGGCTGAGAAACCTTGCATTTTTACCGTGATAATACGTTAAGTGACATATGAATGGATACGTCTAACGAATGGAAATGGTAGGCCGAGGTTAAGTAGTTTCTTGATCAGTCCAGCATGCCAGACTTGGTCAAAGGCTTTTTGAACATCGAGAACAATGCCTAGTGAAAGTTTGCCGTCGTTTAGACTTTAAGTGAGATGTGTGACGATTTCTTTCAATGCCGTTGTGGTGAAGTGATCTTCTCTAAAGCCGAATTGGAATGTTAGGATGATATTATGTTCTGTTGTAAAGTCTACGTCTTTCCTTAAGCATCTTCTCGAAGACATTAACCAAGATGGTTAGTAATGAAATCGTCCTATAAGAGGTCTTGGGTTTGCCCTTTTTTGGAGCATAATTGTGTTAGCTTCTTTCCATGGGGATGAAAAGTAGCAGAGTCTAAGAGTGGCATTGACAAAATTTCTTCAGGTAGAGTGTGACGCTCGGTGGAAGTTGTTTCACGCAGTACCTGGCTATGTTGTCAGGTCCCGGTGCATTTGATCTGCCAATTTGGCAGAAATGTGTGAAAGTTTGTTGATGCACAGGTGCCATGTTCATGCGGTTCCTGTGGATCGAAGGGGGTGGCGAGTCGTCTTGTTACGTCTCTCTCGGTTCTTACACGGAAATCGTGGTCAAATCTGGGGTCATTGGGGGGTGATTAAGGTGTTTTGTAGATGTATTGTGACGGCGTCGGCTCTCTGTTTATCTGAGTTGATGATTTGATTGTTCACCACAAGGTAAGAAGGGTTGTTGGTTTTCTTTTAGTTAAGATTTGGACCAAAACGCACCGCCGTTACCATAATCGAGACTAGAGGTAGCTGCTTGCCATTGATTGGCTTGCAGAATATTAACCTGTAGTTTGATCACCGCAGACAGGTGGTTATGTTCTGTTTTGACTAGGAGTAGTAGTACTTGGAGACAGGATGGATGGATGGAAGTCACGTTGGATGGACGTTTCCAGAGGGACGTGAGTGATGGTGTAGCCAAAGGATTTAGGGTATGCAGTTTAGTTTGCTGAGGTTAAGGGGGTAGAGGAGAAAGGAGGAGGCTGAGGTCTAGGAGAATGTATAGCAGTTACATATGATAACGGTGTATGAATGTGTGTATTTGATATCTGGTTTGTATATATTGTTGGGGTAGGTTGGATGTAGGTGGTTTGTATTGTTGTGGGTTGTAAGGTGAAGGCTTATGTAGTGGTCGAGAGTGTCGTAGGGATAGGGGTGACAGACACACGGAACAGCTGCAAAATAGTGATCAACTGGTCTATCTGGTCGGAAGGTAGGATATTTATTAGGTCTGAGATGAAGGAATCGGTGTATGTATTCATGATGGTGGTTGTAGTATCTTGTGGAATGTGTAGGGTGGGTGTGGGTGTGATGGTACCAGTGTCTGTATTTGCATTGGATGGTACGGTTGGAAAGCCTAAGTTGTCGTTGACTGTTCTGTTGGAGTTTGATGTGTGCGTGTGAGGGGGATTAGGAGGTTCTACCGGAATCGGGTTATTTGACCTTGTAAAGCGGGTGGATCGGGGCATTTCACAATTCGAAAAGTGCTAGAGAAGACATCTGTTTTCCTATAATTGGTGCAATTTATAGGATGACGGGTTGCCGGACTATACGCTACTTTGTCTTTAGCTGTTTGTCCCTCGTATACTCCTCGTCGTAGTATACAGCCTACTTGTAGGGTGTAGTGAGTACTTTTCTTGAAAAAATCAAGCTTAGGACAGGCTGAGTTGGTCCACTCCTGCCCATGAAGGCTTACACTGTTGCCGTTCAACCTCTAGGAGAAGGAAAATACACTAATCTGTCGAAAACTTGACCCTTCTCTATCTCCTGGTGTAATTAGCTTCACGGTTCGCAGTATTCGGTGGCTGCTTACACTCAACCACCTAGCTCTGGGCGCACGCGTCGAACCACACCTTTGGCCGAGAGTTGAAAATGTCGCATATTTATATATTTCTGTATGACATTTTCAGATCATTCGGACAATAGAAAAAATCGGAGATATTTTAAGGCGGGGGGACGCGCATCGGGTGCGTATTACTCCATGACTAAGACGTGACACTATCCTCCTTTGAAGACTTTATGGTTAGAAAGAAATTAGTACAATAAAGGGACAAAGCTTATAAAAGTTTATGAAAAGGTCGAACAAAGTTTGTACCTAATTCACAACACAGCACAGTAACTTACGGTAGTCATCTTCTTTTTCTGTAGGTACTGTCTACTATTACTGCATCCTCGACTTCAATGACTTCGTCCTCCCCTAGTCTAGGCCATCAGGAACCCATAATCATTTGCCAGCCGGTTTATAAGTAGGGAGTTTGCCTGTACCTACTTGGTGTATGTACCACATGCAGTAGGGCAGGGAGTGACTCCACGGCTACTCCGGGGGCTCAGTAGCTTCTGGAACTGGTGCCTTCGGTGACTTCTCGATCGCTGAAACCTCTGGCACTGGACAGTGTCAGGAACTGAAAAATAGGTCAATGATACCATCAGCTGCTGGTGTTTAGAAACGCCGGTTTCATAAAAAAGGAGGAGAACACAGATGCCACTTTAACAGAGGGGCTGCTTTGAATTGACTGGCTGGGGTCAAGAAATGAAAGTTTTTCAACAGCTTTGGTTTTTCATTAATGACCACACCTCTACTGGTAATTACACTCTTCTTAATGGGATCATGGAGCGATAGCCCTTTACATTTTGACCATAACCTACCAAGAATATCTTCTCTGCCTTTTTGTCAAACTTCTGCCTTTTTTCTTTGGGTATATGAACCATTGCCTCACTACCAAAGATTCGAACATGACTCACATCTGGCTTTTTACTATAGAAGAATTTATATGGTGTTCTACCTATAAGACCTCTGACCACAGACCTGTTCCTTAAGTATGCAGCAATATTGATGACTTCAGCCCAAAACTGCTTAGGAAAATCTACATCGAATAGTAAGCACCTCGCCTTCTCCACCAGGGTACGGTCCATTCTTTCCGAAGTACCATTCTGCTCTGGGGTGTAAGGATTTGTTTTTTGATGTGTTATACCATTACTACTTAAAAAGGATTCAAAGTCAGCACTACAAAATTCTCCTCCGTTGTCAGACTTAAAACATTTGATTTTGTGCCCTTTTTG
The DNA here is from genome assembly GCA_918026665.1 of Diabrotica balteata. Taxonomy (NCBI): domain Eukaryota; kingdom Metazoa; phylum Arthropoda; class Insecta; order Coleoptera; family Chrysomelidae; genus Diabrotica; species Diabrotica balteata. The sequence continues at coordinate 70,002,556 of OU898281.1, forward strand.
GTTTTTAACTGGCAATTTAAATTCCTTAAACTTATCTAGAGCCTCACTTTTGTATTTAAAAAAATAAACAAAAACCATCTTACTCAAGTCATCTTCAAGAACCAAAAAATATCTAGATTCTCCGATGGAAATCATCTCCATGGAACCACACAAATCACCATGCACAACCTCAAGCAATTCTGCAGCACTATTTCCACTACTCTTGAATGGCAACCGAGTCCGCTTTCCCTCACAGCGCACTTGACACAAATTATGCAAACTTGCCCGCTCTTTATAGTTCAAGCCCTCAACTGCTCCGTCCCTCATTATACCCAAATCTCTAAAGTTGATGTGACCAAAACGTCTATGCCACAAATCACAACAGTCCTGAGCAAACATAGAGAACGCCACTGGCTGAGACTTGACAAAATTAAGTCTATAAACTTGATTAATTAAATCAGCTGTAGCTACACTTGTACCTTTACTATTAATAATCTCACAACCCTTCTGGTTAAAAACAACCTTGTTACCGTTTAAAATTAACTGGCTAGTAAACTAAAACTAACAGTAAATTGGTTGTAATATTGGGTACACAATGAACATTTTTAACTACAATGTCAAAGTTTTTATTGCTACTTACTGTAGTTAACTCTACTTCTCCAGCACACAACACTGGCATTTTTTCATTGTTGGCTATTAAAATTTCTTTGAGCTGTATATTCTGGGACGCATTTTTGATCCAGTCATTTCTTGACGTTAAATGCACACTTGCTCCAGAGTCCATATAAGAATCTGAATGGTTAAATTCACCATTTAAAAAGACCCCACTAAAAGCACTCTTATCCTCCGGTTTTCTCTGCTGTTTTCGAAAACTCAAAATTACTTTTCAAAACTGGGCACTTGTTTTTGTAATGACCTATTTGTTTTACATCCAAAACAAATCACATGTTCTTTATTATCATTTTTAACACTGTCACCGCCGTCTTTGGGGATGTTTTCGGAACTTGCCTTAACTGGCAAAAGCACTATACTCCATTCGCTTAGCTCGGGCACAGAATAATAAACAATCAGAATGCCCACTCTCAGATGCCGCCTTTGAAGTTTTTCAGCACGCGCGCCATGTTTTTAGAAGGAAATACATAACACAGACATGATGTGTGAGGTTATGTAATTGTTTATATTTATGTTTAATTATATTATATTTATGTTATTATATTTAACAATGTTATTATAACTGTATAGTATGTCTATGATTGCCGTAAGCCAATTAAACCGGGTAAATTTTTCTATGCACAAAACATAAACAACACTGGTTCCCTCTAAAACATGGCGGAACGTCTGCGCGAACGAGATGCGCGTACTTAGTTTTCTATGGAGAGTGGGCTTTCTGATTGTTTATTATTGTGTGGCTCGGGCATATTTTGAGAGATTCATTGTCGGAAACCTACAACACAACAATTCCTACTTTTCAGTATTAATAGCTCAAGTATACTACTATTGCAGGCTTCTTTGTGTGAAAAAAGAAGAATTATTCTAAATAGTGGAAGTGTATACTAAACCCATCAAATTTTGGGTAATATATATTTAAAAAATATATTTTAGTTGTTATAATTTAAATAATTATTTATTATATGGTGCAGATAAATAAATATTGATTGTAGGTAATTCGCAAAGTTCTATTTTATTTACTATTATAGTTTGCTTACTATTAATATTAGCTATGAGTACGTGTGCTTGGTTGTATAGTAATTTCAAGCAACTTTTAGTCTGTCAAAAAGTAACTAACTTCGCAAAAAAATAATTACTAAATTCACTAGACAGTTCAGACTGGGAATAGCGAACCGAGTATACCAGTAAATTTCTCGCTACCCGCGTTCCTACCAGTTCCAGAGCCATTATCATTAGGGTAAATCTGTTTGGCAATCCTGCAAGCAACAATGAACCAATCCACTCACTAGTAATTTCGAATCAACTCCGAGTTAATTTGTGGGCTGTTTCAATCATCTTCTTCTTCTTAACATGCCATACACCAAAGTGCGTAGGCGACTATCTCATTACTAGAATTCTGTTCTTGGCGGCGTGACACAGCTCACCTGTATTGTGTATTCCTGTCCATTCTTTAATATTCCTTAACCAGGACAATTGTTTGCGGCCGGCTCCTCTCCTACCTTCGATCTTCCTTGTAGGATTTAACTGTGGTATTTCATATTTTGCTCCTCTCAATATGTGCCCAAGGTAACCAAACTTGCGTTTTTTAATTAATTCAAAGAGTTCTCTTTCCACGCCGGCTCTATTAAGGACGTCATCGTTTCGAAACTCTATCCACCCAAGGTATGCGCATCATTCTTCTCAATGACCACATTTTAAATGCTTCAAGTTTGTTGTCATCATCTGCCCTATATAATTCTCCATACTGTCACAATTATCCAACCGCGACCTTATGAGAGTCCTAAGTAAATTAATTTTTCGTGTAAAACTTTTCTCACCATACAGTTTTTTTTAATGTTATGCACACATCCAACGCCGTTGCCGCCTCTCGAATATGCACATAAATGAATGGATCAATGGTTAAACAATGCTTTGCCTTCGCTTTATGCTGCGTGTCAGCATTTGTTTCACCAGTTTCTTCCAGGCATTTCGATAAACCATCAAGCACAAAAACGTTTTCAATCGCAAAAGACCAATCATCATAGTTCTCGCGACCCATTAATTTTGGCACACTGGCTAAATAGTTCGTAGCCTCCATTTTCGGTCCACAAAACAAACTGCGAATTTCACTCGACCCTACGTGTCTAAGACCAAAAAAAAACTCACAACTGGTTCAGGTTCAATCAACGCTTCAGGTTATAGAACTTTAAAACTGAATGCTGGGCTCATAACCCCTTGAAAATTATAGTAGATATGAGGATTTTCAGGGGTACATTGAAATAATAAACGCCATGTTTTGTTCAATATTGGCAACACGCCATACTTCGAGTGTTTACAAAAGTTACACAAAGATGGCGCTACATGTATTAAAATAATTTTTTTTTGAAACATCACAACAAAAAATAAACATTATTATTACATTTAATCTTGTAAAAATATATAATCAAGAATAATCGACTAAGTTAGAAGCAGAAATATATCAACTATACCTATTACATGTTCTTTTAAAAACAACTAAAGATTTTCGATGTTGGAAGGAATAATTCGTAGGGTGTGCACTTTATATAGAAACCAGAAACTAACTAACATGAGAAAGCTATTTTTAAAGACTTTAAAGAAATGGGGGGCTGTGTAGTGTCGCTCCGAAATTAAATTCCAATTTTGGGGGGTTTCGAGTGTAATCTGCATACAAAATAGTGCAAAGTGTGATTAAAAAGGGCCGTAAGTAAATAATCAGATATCTGTTTTTGAGCTGTAATATTAAATTAATAGTTAGTTTTTAATTGCCCTACTGATAAAAGTAATACTTCTGAGTTGTCGAAACGAGTTGAACTTTTTTGCTGGACGGGTGATTAAGAACGATAAACAATAATAATTATCAACAAAACAATAGGTCTGTTATTCAGATTTCGATAAAACTAAACAGAATTATAAAGGCTGAACTTATTTGTGTTAGGATCGACAATCGCTAAGATTTAGCTGTGAGGTGGGTGCGGGGCTTGTCGCGATCCTTAACCGTTACAAATATTTTATAAATACGTTACTTATTTGAATTAGAAGAAAGATGGTGGATGGTAAGGTGGATGAAGATAGTAAAAGAAAAAGTAAAGAGTAGCTAGACATATTTAGCAGGAACAGAAAAGTAAACCGAACACCAGACAGGTCGAATCCATCAACGAATGAAACCAGCAGCCAGAACGAAATGATGGAAATAATGAGACAACTATATAGTAAGCGACAATAAAAGAAAAACAAGGACCTAGAAGATATAAAAAATACAATGGGTAATATGACTGAGGAACTAAAAGAAATTAGGAAGGAAAATAGTGAATATAAATTGCAAATGAAAGAAATAATAAGAGAAAATGAAAATCTAAAGCAAGAAATGGCTACGATGAAACAAAAGATAGATAAAATAGAAATAACCTTGGAAGCACGTCAGAAAGAAAAGAAGAAAATAACCTAATAATAAGAGGCTTACCAATAGACACAATAGACGCAAAGCAACTAGAGAACTTTATAGAAACAAAAATAGGAGTAAAATCAGAAATAAATAGGGTACAAAAAATAAATTAAACAATGTGTGTTATCGAATGTACAAAATTCGAAGATAAAATGAAAATACTGAAAGCCAAGGGTAAACTAATGAACTATACGCAACATAAAGTATATATAGAATGTGATCTAACATTAAAACACTTAGAAATACAAAGAAACCTTAGGAAGATAGCAGAAGATGAAAAGACTAATGGTAAAAGGACAAAAATTGGATATGGTTTCATAGTTATTGAAGGCATTAAGTGGAAATGGAATCAAAAAACAAGCCGGATAGAAAAAGTAACATACAATACTGAACCAACTTGTTCAAAAAACTAGCTGAAGAAAATACAATGACGGATCGAGAAACAAAAACAGGCACAGAACATGGACATGAGCAGACTTAAAGATAACAACACAAACGGAAAGAAAAATAAATTGAAGTATAACTTAAACAGAGAAAAGAACAAAACAACTTTGAAAATGGCATCATGGAATGTAAGAGGTATAAATGGGAAGGAAATAGAACTGGGGGAAGAAATTAGAGATAACAACATTGAAATAGTATCTATAACCGAGACAAAGAAAAAGGAAGAGGATCAATAATATTAGAAAACGGAATGTTACTAATATTACAGTGGAGTGGAAGAAACGAAGAGAGCTCAGGCAGGAGTAGCGTGCATGATAAAGAAGGACAGTATCAACAAGTAAAAAATGGGATATATTACAACGAACGTATACTAAGAGTAGACATAGATATGGATACAGAGCAAACCAATACAAACCTAATAATATGCTATGGATCAGATGAAGACGCAACAAAAAACGAAAAGAATGAGTTCTGGGACAAATTACAAGAAGCGGTAAATTATTGTATAGAGAAAATTGTGATCACAGGAGATATGAACAGTAGAGTGGGAAAAGAAGCAGAAAAATGGAACAATGTCATCGGACCTTATGGGGAGGCAACAATAAACAAACATGGAAAATTACTACTCGAATTCTGTCTAGACAATAACCTGGTGATTATGAACATACACTTCCAACATAAAAGATACACAAGATCACAAGAGAAATCAAATCAAGAGACGAACAATCAATTATAGACTATACTATAGTCCAAAAAAGAGAGACGTAAAATATTACAATAAAGAGAGAACTGGATAAGAGACGTAAGGGTGAAAAGGAGTTATGAAATTGGTAGTGACCACTATCTACTAGAAACCACATTCAAATGCAAAAGAAAAGAAATAAAAAGAAATGAGAACATAAACAAAAAACACAAAGAAATAATAAAAATTTATAAACTAAGGGAAGAAACAACGAAGATAAGATACTCAGAAGGACTAGAGAAAGATTGACAATGAACATGAAATAACAGAAACAATAGAAAAATAATGGGGAAAATTTAAAAATGCGATGATAAAAACAGCTAAATCAATACGTGGAACTACAAGAAATAACAACAGAGGGAGACGTACATCTTAGTGGAACGATGAAGTGAAAAGAGAAATAAAAGAAAAGAAGAAGTTATGGAAAGAATACATGAAAGACAAAACACAACCAAAATATGAAAATTATAAGAGACAAAGAAAAAAAGTTACAGAGATAGTTAAGAAAGAGAAAAAGAAAAGTTGGGAAAAATTCGGAGATAAAATGGAAGAAAACAGCACAGAAAACGTAAAATTATTTTATAGAACACTGAAAACCCTAAGAAGCAACAAAGAAACGAAACTAAAACAAATAATGAACAAGGAAGGAACAATAATAAAAGACGATAAGACAATAATGGAAAGATGGAGAAAACACTTCCAGCTGATACTAAATGGAAATCAAGCGAATACAATGGAGAAGGAAGGCCACATCAAGAGAGTATCCAGGAGAAACATGGAAAATCCAGAAACTATAGGAAAAAAAGAACTGGAAGAAGCAATAAGAAAGATAAATATTGGAAAAGCTCCAGGAAGCGATGAAGTAGCACCAGAAAAGTAGCAGAGAATGGACAAATGCAGTAATTATACCTATATACAAGAAAGAAAACACAAGAGACTGTAAGAACTATAGAGGTATATCACTACTATGTGTAGCAGCAAAAGTATACGAAACCATAATAGAAAGGAAAATCAGAAAAGAAATAGAACATAAATTAGAGGACGTACAAAGTGGATTCAGGAAAGGACATAACACACAAGACCATACATTCACCATGCAACAAGTAATAGAAAAAGCCTTAAAGAAAAATAGAGAAATATATCTGAGCTTTATAGACATGGAAAAAGCATTCGACTCGGTCAAAAGGAAAGATATATGGGAAAACCTAAAGAAGAAGCAAGTAAGTGAAGAACCGATAGAAGCAACAAAGTACATAAAAACAACGAACACAGTAAGAATGTCAAATATGCAGTCAGAACCATTTGAAACAACTCAAGGAGTTAGACAAGGAGGAAGTCTCAGCCCAGTGCTATTCATAAATGTAATAGATGAGATAGTGAAAGAATGTAACAAAACGTTCAAGAAATACTGCATCGGTTGGAACAGAATGCAAATGATAAACGCTGAGGTGTGTATATTTGCAGACGACATAGTATTAATTGCGGAAACAGCAGAAAAACTGAAATACAACTTAGAGAAATTGAATCTAGAAGCAAGCAAATACAACTTATACGTAAACAAAGAGAAGACTCAGATAATGAAAATATCAAGGAAACAAGGGACGGAAGATCAAATAGAAGTAATGATAAACCAACAAAAAATAATACAGACAAATTATACAAATACTTAGGAACAGTAATCAACAACAAAGGAGACATCGAGAACGATCTTAACAACAGAATGGAAAACAGGAAAACTATCCAAGCACTAAATAGAAGATTCCTTAATAACAAAGAAATATCAACAAAGACCAAGATGACAATATACAAAACAATATATAGACCTACAGTGACATATGGAGCAGAAAATTGGATACTAAGCAAAAGTCATCAAAGCAGAATTCAGGCAGTAGAAATGAAATACCTCAGAAGAACGATCGGAGTAAAAAGAACTGATAGAATCAGAAATGAAGAAATAACGGAAAGACTAAAAATCAAACCGATTCTCGACTCAATCAAGGAGAAAAATTGGCATGGTTCGGACATCTAACCCGGATGGACAATAATAGACAAGTAAAAAGAGTGTGGGACGCCAAACCAATAGGGAAGAACAGAAGAGGAAGACCCAGACCCCAAGAGGAAGGATTGAACAGTGACATCTCGCAGATACTGCAGAGTAAGGGTAAGACTTGGCAGGAAGCAACACAGATGCCATACAATAGGAAGGAATGGAGAAAGTTTGTCAAGAGCTAGGTGACCTCAGAAGATTGTAAAATATTGTAATATAAAGAATTGTATTATAAACGGCCCAACACCGAAAGGTACAAAAAAGTACAAAGTAAGTAAAGAAATAGGTCGGTAACCAGTTATTTTATTCTTCATAATGTTACTACTTGGAAAACATAGGGCACTTTCGCCGTTTACATAAATACAGTCAAATCAACATATTTATATGAAAGGGATATCTTGCGCAATTTTCTACTCTATCTTCATTTTTTTGACATTTATTTACAAACTTTTTATTAAGGACATTGTTTATCTCTTAAGTTTCGGTTTCGTATAATAGATCTGTTTTTATACACGCCAAAATGTTGCATATGATAAGATCCCGTATAGTAGAATAACGTTATAAATATAATATGCATTAATTTGCGATACCCACCAAAAAAGGGGATAAGCCTCATTTTTGCCAATTTACTCTGTGAAAATATTCTGTGCTGTGCTGGGTTCCTTTTTTGCATAATGGTTTTTTTAGTGATAAGAAGTAGGTATGATGACTCTCACCCCCTATTATTTGGAGGAATATTAGATTGCAGATCTAAACTTAAACCTAGAAGACGAAACTATCCAAAGTTGCTAGACTTTCAAGCATTAACATTGATAGTACTTGGAGATAGTACATATATAGGACATTTAGAAACGAAAATAGCTTGGTGAATGAAAGCACTTCATGAGTTGACAACAACTCTTTCATCTAAGTAAACAAAAAAATAATCTTTAGAGTATCCTGGAACATATTAGATATCCTATACGGAGAGGAGCTATCATCACTAACAACAATATAAAAAAATAAAAACATCCAAATTAGATATAAGATGTATTTAAATTACCAGAAGGGACAAAATAAGGACTAAGTAAATATTGAACAGGATGAAAGAAGAATGGCGAATAACAAAAGAATTGTAAAAACAGTACAGTGGAGGATTAAAACAGCGAACTATTAATTGGAAAAAGTCGAAGAAGAAGAAAGATTCTATGAAAAATAAGTGTACAATTATCTTACTCAACTGGTATTTAATTAACTGGAAATACGGGAGATTCTTTCCAATACAGAAACTTCCAAGACAAACAAAAAAACTTTCGTTAATTTTATTTCACAAATCGAACTATTAGTTCAGGTATTATTACGTAAAATTCTTATTACGTAAATTCCTATTTTTGTTTCACTATATCTGTTTTTCACTATTCACTTTTGTTAAGTTTTGAAATTTAAAATTGCTTTATTTCAGAATAATATAATTTACTGTTTTCCTCTAAACACTTTAATTTATTTATCACAGCTGTATATCATACATACCTACACTGTCATAATAAATATAACAAAAAAAAATTAAAAATATTCATGGATTCAGAACTTTGTGTGATCTTTTTATTATTGATACATTAAATAATAGTCTCAATTGTTTATATTATTCTTAGGTTTGTTCCATGCAAACGCTTTTAATTCACTTGGAATAATGCTTAGTGGAGGTGTTGGAGATCAGATGGCTAATTGGATAGTCTCTGGCCGGCCCAATTTGCCTCTCTATGCTTACGACATCAGAAGATTCACGCCGGTACAAAGACAAGATCGTGCTTGGGTCTTGGAACGTACTCATGAAGGATACGCAAAAACATATAGTATAACTTATCCCCAAGACCAACCGTTCGCGGGAAGAAATCATAGGACTGACCAATTTCATGAGGTAAATTTATTTAGACAAGTTACTGTTTATTATTGAGTGTAAGTGCAGCTATTTGAATATACAAAAAATAAAAAAAAATCAATCAAGTAAATCCAAGAGAGTGAGCTTGTCCTTATAAAAGTAACCTTATAGTATATTTTTAACTTTTAATGAAAATAATATTAAATATATTAATTATTTTTATAGGCTCTTGTAGCAAGTGGGGCTGTCATGGAAGAAGCTTTAGGTTGGGAAAGACCGTCTTATTTTGTAAAAGATCGTACTGCTCCTGTTAAACCTTATGATTGGTATGGCTATTACGATCATGTCCTTAATACTGACACGCGCTATAAAAAAGAGTTGGAGAGTGAACTTACATATGGATTTTCTAGAAGCCACGATCTAGTAAGTTAGATATTTCAATGATCTTTTAATTATTGTTGCATCATTGTTAATCTTTTAATCGTTATAGGTTAAAGAAGAGGCTTTGGCTGCGAGAAATAACGTAGCTATGTTTGACCTCACTTGCTATGCTAAAATGTATCTAGCGGGACCAGACGCAGAGGAAGCAGCTGATTGGTTGTTTACTGCCAATGTAGATAGGGCACCAGGAAGTATTATTTATACATGTTCCTTAAATTCAAGAGGTTATGTTGAATCAGATGTGACTGTAATTCCACTTGAAGAAGGCGCTGGAACTTTAGTCGGCCCAATTTTGAAAGTAAGTTTTTTATTTGAACATAAATTTTAGCTTAAATCATCAAACAGATAAACTCCTCACATCGAAGTGTGTGTGCTATCTCGTTAAGTAATGAGTCAAACGGTCAGCGAAATGGTGATTGGATGTTATCGTGTAAAAAAACGCCAATACAAACGTATAGCTAAGGTAATGTGATTGAACCATGATGCAGAAAATGCTAAATGGAAGAAGAGACTGCCATATATATCCTATGCCATTGCAATTAGCCAAGCGATATGAGGCAGGAGTTTATTGGCTAACTGAGGATTGAACCAGGAGAGATCTTAAAACTACAAATATGGAAACTGTTGGCTTTCATTAAGACCATAGGACCTATCAAGTTTAATGTAAAAAAAGAAGGTATGGTACAGAGGTCTTACGACTAAGTGCCAGTAATTAACGAGTATCGATTGAACAAAGAAGAAAAAGAAAAGATAAGTAATGAGTCAATCCATCTTGGAGCATACGAGTGCTAATGCCTTTTATATATACATCTTATCTAAACATCTCCCAGATATTTTAGAAATTTGAAACATAAAAATTCTTTATAGTCGGTTATCTTTTTGCCTTTGAAGATGCACTAAATATTTTAATGTAAGGTTCTCTTGTTTCAGCATCTATTGCTGCTATATCGGACGTTTCCTAATAAAATTCTTTTTTCTGATTTTATCATTTTATTACTTTCTCATCTATTCCGTTTCTGCAATATTCATTCACCGTTCTATATTTTTGACTGTCTAATATTCAATGCTTTATATCGTTATGGTTTTATGTTAGTTTTATAAAATTATCGTTTTAGTTTTTGTATACCACTGCCCCATTCAATTTATTATATCTTGCTCTAACTATACTGCGTTCACAAAAATTATTGTTTTAGGGAAAAGGATATTATATTGTAGCAGGTGCGAAATCTGGATATCAAACTAAAGCTCATTTTAGAAAGCAACTCTATAAGAAGAACTTTAAGAGTCTGGTAACTGAAATGACAAATAGGATAGGAATTCTCTCTATACAAGGACCAAAAAGGTAACAAATTTATTTTTTTAAATTTATAACTTCTAAAAAAAAGTATTGTTTTTTTAGTGGCGAATTACTTCAATCGATAACTGAATTCCCTATAACTAACGAAAAGCTTCCATATGGAATGTCTAAAATTTTTAAAATCAATGGACATACCTGTAGAGTCCTAAGGATAAGTTATATTGGAGAATTAGGTTACGAAATCCACATTCCACTTGCTTCCTGTATCCCTGTATATAATAAAATTATGGAAGCGGGAAGGGGATTTGATTTAAAGCATGCCGGATTTAAAGCATTGGAATCGTTAAGTTTAGAAAAAGGTGAGCCGTTATCCTGATTTAATCTTCTTCTTATGGTATCATCTTTAGTACATATTGGCAACAATATCAACAAAGCCATGTCTATCTCGTGAAGCACAAAACAGTGAACGTAAATTAAAACGAGTCCAATCTCTTTTATTTTTCAACCACGAATGTTTGCGACTTTCTAGTCTCATCTTGCTTTTTATTTTCCGTTCGATAATTAATTTTATAAGGTTTGCTATATTGTTTCTTATAACGTGGTCAATATATATAAAGTTGCCTCTTTTTATCTTAGAGATTAGCTCTCTTTCTCTTTAGTTTTTAACCCACACATTTAAAAGGCTTCTAAGCATCTTTGAACTAGGTTTCACAATCATATAATAAAACTAGATAAACATAGCAATGAACGAAAAGTTAGCGTAAACTGATATTAAGTTATTACGTTAAATTAACTTTAACAATAAAACAAATATTATTGTGAAATATGGGTATTGAAAATCCTAATTGTATTATTGGTAAAGTTATTTTATTTATGTCCCATGGGTATATTTCACAATTAGAAATTTTGTTAGTCAATATAATTTGTTGTACTTATCATTTGTGTGGAGCCCTGTGATAATATTGCTTTTTCATTGCTCCATCTAAGTACAACTAAAGTAACGTAGGCAGTTTGTCTCCTTGTAGTACACTTAGTTCTTTGTTGGTATTTCCCCCCTCTTATGATGTTGGCTATATCGTTTTCCAGTGTCATCCTTATTAGTCTTAATTATTGTTCTTTGTATATTAATTTCTTTCATTGCCAATAAAGTTAATGTGTATTTATTAATTCAAAGACTGAAAATCTTTTAATAGTAAGTGCAGGTCTGTATCATACGCGTAGCACTTTTTCAGCCATTGTATTAATAAATATATGCTGTCTATGGTCCACTTCCATTTTATAAGCTTCTCAAAATATTCGACACTATTTTGTATGTGGTAGTATTTAGTAAGATTATCCTTCTGTAATTATTGGTGTTTGTTAACATCCTTTTTCATAAATAGTGCTTTTGCTTCAATACAACGGTATGTTCTTTTTCTCACAAATATTTTTAAGATGATCCATAGCATCAATCCTGTTTCGTTCAAAATTGACTCATTATTGATTTTATCTGTATCTATTATTCACCTGATTTTATTTAGTTTAGCAGTTTCAATACTTTAGTAAATGCCTTATATGTAGGAATGTCTTGGTCCTCTCCTTTGGCTTGCTTTATTTTCAGATCCTTTTCCTATTTTATCCATTCCTACTACATTTCTTTAATTATCATTTACTCATCCTTAGGTTTAAATTTTTGTACTATCAGCCGTATCCCATTCATGTATGTTTTCACATGTTTACTTCGAGATTTTTATAAATCCTTGTCACTTGAGTTTTCTACCTAAATGTTAATGTAATTAATTATAGATTGACGTTCCTATTATTGATTTTTGTATGGTTCCCATTATTGATTTTGTACGGATATTGAATCACGGGCAAAACCCTGTAACATTTTGTCCGTGATTCTCTTTTCCTGCATAGTAAAGTATGATTTTCTGTTATATTTTAATCTTGTGTTTTTAGCTTATTTAGTCTCCCCACTTTTTTGTTTCTATTTTCCGTAAATTATTAATTTCCACGTTACATTTATTTTGTTTCTTGTGTTTATTCTCTAGTCCATATCTTTCTAGTTATTTTATTGTTTTACAGCAGTTTTTTAAACTTCCAATTTTATACTTACCTTTTTCACTTCTCCTCTTGACAATTTATTATTATGACTAGTTTATTTTTTTGTACAGTAATGAGATTTGATTCTTGGCGATATTCAGTTGATACATTTTAGGCTACCATCTTCTTAACCACGATCTAAGGCTAGACGATAATCCAATAGAAGCTGGTTTGGGAGCTTTTTGCAGAAAAGATGGACAATACTTAGGAAAGCAGGCGGTAGAAAAATTCAAACAAGGTGTTACAAAGCGAAGAGTATTCTTTACGTTACAAGAACCAGTAGCTATTTATGGCAATGAAACTATTTGGAGGGATGACGTCATCGTAGGAATATTAAGGAGAGGAGATTATGGATTCAGCCTCGACAGCACGATTGGTACAGGGTAAGTTATTTATATTCACATCATATTTTAGTTTTATATCTAAAATATAATTGCTTACTCCATAGGTTAAAATAATTTCAAACGAAATCGCGAGGATACCTCTTTTAGGTACATTCAAAAACAAGTCGAATGATGAAGATGTTCTTTAGGATAGGCAATGTTCTAACCATGGTAACAATCATAGAAGTAGTACTGCAAAAAATAACCTAATTTTTTAACGAATATTCTTATAAATTAGCAAGATTAGTTGATGACCGGTGGACAAAAAGAATTTTGGAATGGAGACCCCGAATACAAGCTTAGAGAAATAGAGGTCGACCCCCAACGAGATGGACAGATGGCATAAAAAGAGTGACTACAAATTGGATTCAGATGGCGCAAAATCGGACTAAGTGGAAAAACATGCGAGAGGCCTATGTTCAGCAGTGGACGTTAGAGGCTAGTTGATGATGATGATGATGATTCTTATAAATAGGCAGACGTAATATATTAAACAGTAATATACAGAATAACGTTGCGGAGAAAGTGAAGAGGCGAATATTTATTACCAATAAATGTTACCATGGCTTAATTAGGCAACTAAGATCGGATAACGTCGCAAGAAAAACAAAATGCCAAATATACAAAACCTTAATAAGACCGGTAGTCACATGAGGCTTAGAAACCTGGACACTCACTAAAAGAGAGGAAACGTTGTTAGCCACCTTCGAAAGAAAAATCTTGCGACACATATACAGGGTGGTCCTTATTTGCTCTTTAAGTTAGCCCTATGTGTATTAAAAAATATTAAAAACACATTATTTTTACAAAGAAAAGGTATACTTGTTAATAACTTCAAAATTCAACCGTTTTCGAGATAATCGTATTTTATAAGTCAGCTACATAATAATTCTTAGTTGTGATAATTTTGCGACAAAACACTGAATACCTGCGAATAAGCATAATTATTAGTTTGTTCTTATTTAAACAACTCAAATATGATAATGTAATATCCCGACATACTTTGTTATGGTTGCTTAATGTCTTATTGGAGAGAAGCTTCTATCTTCTTCTTTGAGTGCCGTGTTTGTATTCAGAAGTTGGCCGTCATCATGTTTACAATTTCCTTTATACCTATATCGCTTTTATAACTTTCTATACTGGCGTTGTATTACTTTGTTTTTATTGTAAAATCCTAAGGCGAGTCGAGTGTCACGGAAGAAGCGCTACGAGACGGCGTCACGTTTACCGTTAGTTGTCAAAAAATTCCTTTCAAACTACAATCAAATTGTATTTTTAAATATCTTATTTATTTTATATAATAATTAAATTTACTATCAAATTATTGATGGAATATCAAAATTTTATTTCAATAATAACTTAATATATTAAGTCTCACTTTGACGGGTCTGTATTTTGTTAATACGTTAGCAGGTGGCGCCACTAGAAAACATAATTTATTGAATTATTTTAATATAATATAATTTGTTCAAAATATAAATAATAAATAAATAATAAAGTTACTTTATTAAATGTTAAAAATATTATTTAAAAAATATAGAAAACATGATATGAAGCTAAGTGCTAGTCTACAGTGTCAGTTATTGTACCTACCACGTTTTTTTTAAGGCAGTTTTGATGCCAGTAGACAATCCCAATGCATTACGGGAAAGTTTAATATAGTAGGCTGATGTCACGAATGCATTTGACAACTAAAAATAAGTCTTGTTTTGTTTAATCAGTGATTTTTGTAATATCTAGTCTATTTTGGTTTCTTAAAGAAAAGCAGAAAATGCCAAGGCATAATAATTTTTCTAATATGGAGATGAGAGATGTGGTTGCTATTTATTGTCAGTAACACTTTAACGGGCTAGCAGCGAAAAGGCAGTATTTAAGAAGATACCTAAATAGGCTGAAACCCAATCACCAAACATTTAAACATCTATTTCGAAATTTAGGCGAAAGTGGTTTATTTCATAGATTAGAGGAGAGAGTTTATTTCGTCCTAAACGTGATAACTTAGGTCGACTAAAAATCATTACGCATCCATAAATGTATTGTATTAAATGGTAGGCATATCGAACACTTACTTTAACAAAGAGTTTAATCTTAATTAGTTTAAGTATTTCTTAATTTGGTTTGAAAAATAAAATGTTTATGACTTTAATATAAAACGTAAAATGTTTGATGTCAAATCCAATTATCCTATTATTTTGTCAAATCATATTATTAATTATTCTGATGATATATTTATTTTATTTAATATTTTGTTAGTTATTAACTTTGTTATAGGTATTTTATACCAGAATTCAGAAGTACTAATGTTTTTCTCTATTTTTCATTCGTTGCTTGGAGTAATTGCGTTAAATCAGAATTATGCAGTTGATTTGTAAAATGCGATTATCTCGAAAACTGTTGAGTTTTAAAGTTATTAACAGGTATACCTTTTTATGTTAAAATAATGTATCTTTAATATTTTTTACCAAAAATATCGATAAATTAAAGAGCAAAAAAGTTAGGTGCAAATTTATGAGACATATATGTGGCATATGTGGCGCCCTCTATCAGCTACATCAAAGTATGCATTAAATGATAATTTCTTATATTTAGTAGTACCCAGAGTATAGAAGATCTACAAACTTTACTAGATGCAATAAATAGTGAATGCATTCAAATGGGACTTGACATCAACACAGATAAGACCAAATTTATGATAGTATCAAGGAGTCCAATAAATAATGAACAACTAACTCTTGGTGGACAGCAAATAGAGAGAGTGACAAAATATAAATATCTGGGAGCTTACATCAACACAGAATTAGATCCAGACCAAGAGATCCAGATACGAATAGAAATGGCAAGGGCAGCATTCTTAAAATTCAAACAATTGTTCTGTGACAAAAATCTGAATATTGCGCTGAGACTGAGGTTTGTTGAATGTTACGTCTGGTCGCAATTATTGTACGGGGTAGAAACATGGACACTAAAAGCGCAAATAGTTAAAAAGATTGAAGCCTTTGAACTTTGGATATACCGGAGAATGTTGAGAATCCCATGGACTGCCAGGGTCACCAATGAGGAAGTGCTGAGAAGAATGGGTCGAGTCAAAAAATTGTTGAGAACGATAAAAGTACGCAAGACTGCATACCTTGGACACATACTAAGAAATAATAAATATAGTCTTCTGCAGGTCATCATGCAGGGTAGAGTCGATGGCAAAAAGGGAATAGGTAGAAAAAGGAAGTCATGGCTGCGAAATATTCGAGACTGGACAAACATGACTATAGACGAATTATTCCACGTTGCAAAAGACAGAGAAGCTTTTAAAAATGTGGTCGCCAACCTCCATTAATGGGGACGGCATAGGAAGAAGAAGAAGTAGTACCCAGTTGTAAATTTTTATACATAAATGTTAACAAACATGAAAGTTGTAGCGAAAAATAAAATTTTAAATTTTCCCTTTAACACCCTATATCTTTCTTAATATCAACATTTTACCTAAGCAAGTTAACTTAAATCGTAATGTTTTAAAGTGCGGAATCTACGGTTTCTTTTTGTACAATTACTTAAGGACCACCCTGTATAAGGGCACAAAAGAAAACGGAATATGGCGAAGAAGATACAACTTTGAACCATACAAAAGAATGGAAGAAAGCGAAATACCAAACAAAATATTTAAACATATGCCAGTAGGAAAAAGAACATGAGGAAGACCGAAGCTGAGATACTTAGAACAAATGGAAAATGATATAATAACCTTAAAAATAAAAAAACTGGAGAAAAAAAGCGCGAAACAGATCAGAATCGAGAAGAATCCTGGAACAGACCAAGACCCAAAAAGGGTTGTCGAGCCAGTGATGATGATGAATATACAGGATGGTCATTAAGTAATTGTACAAAAAGAAGCAGTCAGTTAAAAGCAGTTAAAATATTACAATTTGGCCAACTTCTTCTTCTTCGTTCTCTTTATAAGCAATTCTGCTTGTTCATTGGCAGATTGATACCTCTATGGAAGGTTGTTACCCCGTCTTTTGCGCGGTCGTCCGATACTTCTTCTGCTGATTGGTGACTTATCTCTTGCTATTTTGACGACACTGGTATCCTTCATTCTGCTTATGTGGTTATTCCATTCTTATTTCCTATTTTGTGTCCATTCATTTATACACTGTACGTTACATTTCCTTCTAATGTCTCCACTTCTCTTTCGATCTTCAAGCGTATTTACTGTAATTCTTATCAGTACTCTGATCTCTGCCGTTTCCGGTTGCCTTGCGTTGTGGCTGCATTGGGTCCTGTATCTGAGGCATATATCATTATTGGTCTTACACTGGCTTTATAAATTCTTGACTTCATCTCAGTGTTAATGTGTCTCTTTCGCCATATAGTATTATTAAGGTATCCATACAGTCTATTTGCTTTTTGTACTTGATCTCTCACTTCTTTGTCAGGCTCCATAGCTAGACAGTGTAACTTTGATACTGATGCCATCAATTTCTATTTTACATCTAGTTGGTACTTTGCTGACTACTATTGTTTTAGTTTTCTGAGATAAGATTGTCATATTAAATTATTTTGCTTTTGTAGTATAAACTTAGTATGGGTCTAATTATTGTTTGATAGACTCGGAGTTTTGTTGTACGGTGTATACCTCGCGATTTGATTATGTGGAATATGTGGCCCATGGCGAAATCGGCTTTATTGAATACATACATGTGCTTCTGTTTATATCATTTGCACTAGTTCCTATTGTAGGATTTAGAAATAAAAATATACCAAGATTAAAAAGTTATTAGAAGTTAAGAGACACATCGTGTACAATTAACTACCTAAGCATATAGAAATTAAAATTTCATAATAATCCGAGAATACAATATTACCCTTATAATTTAACCAAAATGTAACTATTTTTCTACAACATCGACGACAAGACAACTATCAAATTGGTTGCCATAAACACAGATAAGAGTGTGCTATGGCCATAAAGCGCTAATTGATAAACATTTAAAGATCGACATAATTACTTCTTAATTTATATTTTTTTTCGAAATCGTCAACAAAAATTTAAAATGTATTTCTCATTATAATCCATCTTCATTAACTTAATCCCATATAAATACAATACATAATGTATACATTTTATGCAAAAAATTCTAACATTTTTACTCGTACTTTTTATTATGTAACTCAAAAATATATAAGCGCACATACCTTACAAGACAAAAGTATATAACTAAACACTATTTCAAGTAAGATAAAAAAATTAAAGAGTCATTACAGCACATCATTTGATGGCTCCAATAAACCTTAATTCTTATGTTCGAATGTTCTGGGTAGCTCTTAAATATAAAAAGTTACCTAAGTTTCAGCACAATAACCAAATAATAAGAGTTTTGCAGTATATTATTATCAAATATCATACAAGATGGCACTCCTGAGCCAATATTTCAGCAACATTGGTTTTTAACTGGTTCTGTGCTGAAAACTACCCTTACTTGCTTCTTCTAATTTATTGAATTTTTTAGTTTCTGCCAGTCCTATTTGTTCAGTTCATTTGCAGTATTATGATTGCCTTTATAAAATAAAAGTATTTTGACAGTTTGACATATTTTTATATATAAATTTTGTGAATCTTTTTTAAGGTATGTTGAACATCCAAAGGGAAAAGTAATTGACAATGAATTCCTTAAGAACGGTACCTATCACATTGAAGTCAGGAATAAAAAGTATCCTGCTTCACTATATTTGAGAAGCCCATTTGATCCAAAGAATTTAAGATTAAAGGGCATATATGACAACCAATTGGAGGAGCAAAGCCATTTTGAAGACTGAAAACTGAATTAAGTTTAAGTGTATTACCACTCCTAATTAGATATTAATGTATATTTTAATAATATTTATAAAATTTCATTTTAAAAAATGTTGTGTATTATCATAAAGTTTTAATAAAGTTTGTTGTTGTAATATTTAATTTAGATTCAAATATTGCTTGGAAATGAGAAAATATTGTTGTAAGTCAGATATACCGCCATGTGCGGTACAAAAATTGAGATCTCTCTCCACCCGCAAAATATTCAATGAACTCATTTTATCGACGCAGAGATGACCTTAGAGAAGTTACGGACTTTCCGTCGTTGTCAGCTGATTCGATAGAAGGTCGTTCTCATTATATAAATCAGCAGATGAGGGCTCAAGATTATTATTGGCGATTCTAAGCACAACCTTGTTTTATTCAAGGTACTACTAGCACGTCCGCAACGAAACAGAAAACCCCCAATGCTCATCGAAAAACACAATATAGAGTCGCTAGCAACAGAGAGTACAAAACTTCTTTATGAGAACAGGACTACCAGCAAACAAAAAGAGATCGAATTACAACCAGAATGGGAAGTAGAAGATACCAAGTAGCAGAAGAAGCATTTAAAAAGCGGAAAATTAACACGAGGGCGATAAACCACACCAAACCGTGGTTTTATCACGAGGTAAAAGAACTCTGAATTAAAACGCGAATGCTACCTGAGATATAAAAGCACACAATTCGAAGAAGCTCTTGCAGAATATGTTCAAATAACAAACTAACTTAACGCAAGAATAAAATTAATCAAAAGAGAACATTGGGCTAAATTCACCAGAGATATGGACTACGATCTACATGGTGCCCAAAAGAAAGTATGGAACATGCTTCGAAACAGGAAAAAACCAGTTAACTAGTTGGTGCAAACCAAGGATGTACCAATAGAGACATGGCAACAGCATTTTAAAGAGCTATATGATGCTGAAGAAACGCTGAATATAAACGAATACGAAGCAGATATAAGTGCTACAATCAATGACGAAGAGGTAGAAGCAAAGATCAAGAAGCTAAAAAATAGAAAATCACCTGGAACAGATGGTATACCCAATGAACTCTTAAAATATTTAGGCCCTGAACTTACAAGTAAACTGTCACAACTATTTAACAAAATTTTAAACTACACAGAAACACCAGGGGAATGGCATAAGAGCATCACAATCCCCATATTAAAAAAAGGACAAAAAATTTGCTTACAAAACTACAGAGGAATAACTCTCTTTAATACAACGATGAAACTTTTCACGAGTATACTTAAGGACAAATTGGAAAGGCAAATCACGAATGCTGAAGAACAAGGTTTTACAAGAGGACAGTCTATAACAGATCCAGTATTCATAATAAAACAAATAAAAGAAAAAGCTATAGGCTTTTGACAGGGTTTGCCTGGGGACATTCTAAATATATTAATAGAGAATAAAACACCGACCAACATAACAAAGATAGCCCATAACCTAAATAACAACAATGTAACCAAATTAGAGTAGGAGACCAATTCACTTAAAATATTCCAACACCGGGAGGAATTAAACAAGGCGACAAGTCCCTTCTTGTTTAACCTACTCATGGGCAAAATTATAAACAAAGTAACGTCTCTCAATCTCGATTACAGAATGGGCGATAAAAGAATTGGTATGATGTGTTACGCAGATGATGCAGCTATTATTGCCGAATCAGAAGATAATTTTCAGACACAGCTCTTTCAGTTCTTTTAAATAAGCCGCCAAATAAATATGACCATTTTAACCAACACAACTAAATGTATGACAATAGCAAAAAAATCCACTCAGATGTAAGTTAGTGGTTGAGAACAACCCATAGACTAGGTGATGTAATTCAGATATCTGGGTATAGATATATCAAGCACACAGAGCCAGTAAAGGACCTAAGGAGTCAGGTCAACAAAGCATCTGCATTGTCAGGTTGTCTGCGGGAGATAATCTAGGGCCAAATCTTTATATACGCACAGATAGTAAAATTAGAATCTACAAGACTTGCATACGATCGATCATGACATATGACATCGAAGTGCGCGAAGATACCAACAAAACGAAACAGATGCTAAGGGTTGCTGAAATGAAAACCCTAAGAACAATTGTGGGCAAAAAAAGAAGAGACTTGGTGAGAAATATAAACGTTAGAGAGCAGTGCAAAATTCAAGATATTGTAAGATGGGGAAGGCAGCATAAGAAGATGTGGTACAATCATGTAAGACAAATGGATGAGAATAGACTCCCAAAAATTGTCCTAGAAAACAACCCGCCCGGTTCAAGACCTCCCGGAAGACCACCTAAAAGATGGAGGGATAGTTAATCTACCTCCCAGGAAATTAACCAGAGGCAGCTTCAGAATTAAACAGATCAAAAGATCTCCAAGAAGTAGAAAAAGAAGAAGATTCTACGCATTAATGCGAATACTTCTTAGACATAGTAATTATTGTAATTAGTAATTGTGATATTTGTATATAAGTTTTTGAGTTAAATGAAGTTAATTAAACCACGTCGTGATGCACTTAACCTCTGAATACACAGAAT
This sequence comes from Diabrotica balteata, assembly GCA_918026665.1. Classification (NCBI taxonomy): domain Eukaryota; kingdom Metazoa; phylum Arthropoda; class Insecta; order Coleoptera; family Chrysomelidae; genus Diabrotica; species Diabrotica balteata. The sequence goes on from OU898281.1 coordinate 70,024,304, forward strand.
AACGCAACAACTGGTGTCAGAGGTAGGATAAGTGAAAATAATGTATTTTTGAGAATTTTTATGGTCAATTCAAGAAGCTAGACCAAGATGGGGGAAATTTAAAATATGATTCGCACAATGGAACAACGTTGAAGAGAACTGAAAAAAAAAACTAACGAAAAACGACAAGAAAAAGAAAAAAGAAAGACGTCGATAAGCAGCTGAAGAAAGACATTGTCAGAAAGAAACAGAGTTGCCTATCAGTCTTATCAAAATATAGATACCTTAAAAGTGAATAATGAAAGATTCATAAGATATGAAAAGAGCAATCGAAGAGACAAAAGAAGGCATAATTAAAGAAATTAAAGTAACAAGAGGTCTAGCAAAAGACACTTTTCACCTAGAAATTTAAAAGGCCAAGCAACTAAAAGTTGACCGGTTTCTTACTCGTTAAAAAATTAGTTTCATCTTTCCCTTTATTTTTTTGAAAAGATTATTCTTTTTCCTAAACTCTTTTTTAACAAAATTGTTCGAGATTTCCTAGGTTTCATGAGTCTATATGCTCATTTTTCCTTATAGTAGATTCCTCACACTTGGCCTTGTACCAACCTATTTTTTTCTGAACCTCTTCACTTTATAGTACCTATCTGATTTGCTGCACAAACGTTCAAGAGCAGACTGACAGAGCCAGGACACACAATAATAAACAGTCAGAATGCTACTCTCCATAGACAACTAGGTACGCGCATCTCGTTCGCACAGACGTTCCGCCATGTTTTAAAGGGAACCAGTGTTGTTCAGTGAAAATTTATGTGGTCTGCATTGAAAAATTAACCCGGTTTAATTGACTTACGGCAATCATAGACATACTATGCAATTATTTTAACATCGTTAAATATAATTCCATAAATATAATATAATTAAACATAAATATAAACAATGACGTATAATATATAGATTGAGAAGTCCCGTATTCTCGCTATATAATCCGATGTCCGAAAGATCTCCGCTAAAGGTTGAAGGTATGTTATTACCAGAACAGCGGCGTGCTTATTTATATTTTAATGACAATAATTATTTTTTTAATTAAAATTAAATATTTATGATTTTTTTTGTTCCCGTCTATAAGAGAAAAAATTATTTTTATAAAATAGTATGGCATTTTACTAAAATAGTAAATAAATAACTCTCAACAATTTAAAATAAAATTTGCTTGTCACATAAAATATGTAAACACACAAAATGGCGAAAATGTTTTCAAACACATGATCAACTTCGTGATGCTTCGTAAGAAATCATGAACTTCGTGCATCTTCGTATCAAAACAATAAACAATAATAAAGGTATTCATGATGTGGACACTTTTTACAGCGTTCACCGAGTCTATATATTATACGTCATTGAATATAAACAATTACATAACCTCACAAATCATATGTCAATAAAGACCCATTACTCTTTCCTTGTCTAAGATTACACCAAATGTGATTCTCAATCCGAGTGCGTTTTGTGTTTCTTTCTAAAACATGGCGATCTCGTGCTGAAAAACTTCAAAGGCGGCATCTGAGAGTGGGCATTCTGATTGTTTATTATTCTGTGTCCAGGTTATTGTGAATTTTTGAATATTATGACTTTAATAGTTGCTTGATGTTCTGTTTTTACCGCATTTTTTAAAATTATTGATTATAATTTGTTAATTTATATATTAATTGGTTTATATTAATTTTTCTAAATATTTGACCACTCACAATTGGACATATCGTTATTTTTAGCTACTTAATGTTAACAATAAAATTGTTAACATGATTATAATTGTTAATTTATATATTCATTGTTTTATATTAATTTTTCTAAATATTTGACCACTCACAATTGGACATATCGTTATTTTTAGCCACATAATGTTAACATTAAAATGTATTTAATAAACAAATATAAGTATGTCATATGTCATTGGGGTTTCCATTAAATTTGTTCAAGCTACACTTTTGCTACTAAAAAATAGGATTTGTCATTATATTGTGACATTTTTTGTCAACAAATCATCTAAAAAAGCTTTGAAGTCATATTAACTATTTAAGTAAATTTTGGTTTTAAAGCTCAATTGTTTAACGTTATGGAAGAGAATAAATGGAATGCAGATATATACACACCAAATGTAAGTAATTTTTGCATTTTCCAGATTTTGGAGGTCTATTGCCTAAATCAACCACAGTTATTAATCTTTTAGTATATATTCAGAAGGTAAAATATAATTTAGAACTGCTTACCTAATCTTTGTTTTATCCTACTATATAATATGTTCCTAATTACCATATTTTAGTTTGTTTATTTTAAGGAATGTTCTGACGGCACTTGGATGAAAAGTGAGTAATCCATAATTCAGTTTTCTATTGCTTTTTCTTTTATTTGTAATTTTTGTGCTTATTTTTTTCGTTTTCCTTACTGTTAAGTGGATTAAGTATTTACTTACGAACATTTTTTTTGAGAAATAACCTGGGATCGAGGTTATACCCTCGATCCCAGGTTCGAACCCGATTCCCTGAAACCCGATTCATAAATCCATGTAGTGTAGATTCGAGTTATGGAGGTGACTTCCACTAAGTTTAAATCAAATATAAATAAAAAGATGAAACATATAAAAAAGTATACAATTCAAAAGCCAATAAATTACATCGTCAAAACTTGAGACGTCTCGTCTAATTATCTTATCTTTCTACACGTATGGGGCTAAAATACTAGCTATCATTTTGTTTTATAGCCCTTTTTCTATCCGAATTGTCGAATAAAGGCCTCTCCCATTTCTTGTCATTCATCCCTGTTGTGTGCTAGGCGTTTCCACATTGGTCCTGCGACTCTTTTGATATCGTCGCTCCAGCGCATTTGAGGTCTTCCTCTTGGTCTCTTCGCATCGTACGGTCGCTAGTTTCCGACTTCTTTGTTCCATCTACCATCTTCGAGACGTTCGTTGTGTCCAGCACATTTCCATTTTAATTTAGCTGCTTGTTTCGCGGCGTCCTTCATTTTTGTTTTGTTCCTGATTGCTTTGTTCGTTTGCCTATCTATTAGTGAGATACCAAGCATCTCTCGTTCCATGGCTCGCTGAGTTTTTCGAATCTTGTCCATGTTCTTTTTTGTGAATGTCCAGGTTTAAGCTCCGTAAGTGAGAACGGAAAGAATACAAGAATCGAACACTTTGGTTCGAAAGTTTTGGGGTATCTTTTTGTCTTTCAGTATGTATGAGAGTTTTCCAAATGCGGCCCATCCCATTCTTACTCGTCTGCTTATTTCGGTAGTTTGGTTTCCTTTGTTTACCTTGATATTCTGACCCAGATATATGTATTCTTCTACATGTTCCACTTTTGTTCCTTGGATGGTTATCGTCGGTCGATCATCTTTATTCGACATTAGCTTAGTTTTACTCAGATTCATTTTCAGTCCTTTTTTTATAGATTCCGTATGAAGCTCATCGATCATCGTCTTCAGTTCTTTCCAGCTGTCGGCTATTAGTACTACGTCATCTGCATATCTTAGATGGTTTAAATACTTTCCGTTTATCGATAGTCCCTTCGCTTCCCAATTTAGTGATTTAAAGATGTCTTCAAGTGCGGCAGTAAATAATTTTGGAGATATGGTGTCTCCCTGTCTTACTCCTCGGTTGATTTTTATTGGCCTCGTTTTCATTCCGTTATCCATCGTGACTACCATTTCAGCGTGTTGATATATATTATGTATTAATATCCTATATCTAGAATCTATTCTGCTGTTGACCAATGCTTTCTCAATAGCCCATAATTCTATGCAGTCAAAAGCTTTCTCGTAGTCTATAAATGCTAAACAGATTGGTAAATTGTATTCGTTAATCTTTTTTTATTAGGACCTTTAGTGTGTGAAGATGGTCACATGTACTGAACCCTTTTCAAAATCCGGCTTCCTCTACTGGTTGATATACATCGAACTTTGGTGTCAATCTATTTGTAATTATTTTTGTGATTGTTTTATAAAGTTGTGATAGTAGTGACTATTGGACGATAATTTTTCAGATTTGTATTGTCCCCTTTTTTGTGTATTAATATTGTGTTAGCAGTATTCCATTCTTTTGGTATGTGTCCTTCAAATATGCATTTATTAAAAAGTATTTTTAGGTACCTGATGACTTCTTTTCCGCCTTCTTTCAACATTTCTGCCAGAATTCCATCACTACCCGGAGCTTTATTTCTTTTCATTTCTTTAATTGCATTTTCTATTTCTACTTCGCTTATCATACCTTGCTATCATATCAGAGGTAAAATAATGAAAAGCACGCGTATATATATATATATATATATATATATATATATATATATATATATATATATAAATATATATATACATATAATATAAAATTAATGTTTCTTGGGTTTAGGTTCAATAAGGATATATTACATGTGGAACTAGATTTTATTTTCCATAGCAATCAATCAACGTTTCTCCATAGCAGTCAACGTATATGACTTACCAAAACGTAAAACGTGACACAGATATTAACGAACTGACAAATAAAAGTTGATATCTGATATCTCATTGTTTACTGTCATTAGTATATAATTATTTTTATATGGCGCATCATTTTCCAAACTTAATGAGGTTGTATCATAAATGATTTTATAAAATGTTGATAAAATTTATCACAGTCTGCCATATCTGTTGAGTCTAAAACCTATTCCTATATTTAAAATTTTAAAAATTACTTTACACTCACACACACTTAATTATTATACACAAATTTATGACATTGATATTATTAATTTTATTGTATCGTCATTAGTTTTTGTCACGACAATCCAGTGGTTTTTATTGTTGGCTTTTTCGGAAGTCTTCGTGCGCAAGTTTAAAAACATTCGCCTTGACAAGTGAAAATCCCACATCCCTAATACCAAGCAACTGCTAGTACAACAAATTATAGGCCTATTATTAGGTATATCGTTCAAATATAAATTATTTTATATTTGTGAATATCAACCTGTCAACCTGTCAATGTTTCAAAACAAAGCCTATTGTCAAGTGTGTACCAACGCAACTCTACCCGAATTTGCGTATAAAATACACGGTTCGTATATTACAAAAATTAAACTTCAAAATTATTGAAAATCTATATTTGCCAGTTTCCAACAAAACATATCGCGTGCTTTAGAAAATATTGTAGCAAAATTGTCACTTATAAAGATCAATCCATACAAACACAAAATTAAAATATTATTCTACGGATTTAACGACTGTTCAGCGCCAAGAGTCTTAAAAAACTGAAAAAACCTCATCAATTTTTATTACACCACTCTCGCGTTAAAATAAACAAAATAGATTGATGTGATGGCGATAAAATATAAAAATTATTGCCGACAAGTGGAAAGATTGCTATGATTTAAAAAGGTTTTATAGTTAAAGCTTTCGACGAATATCAATAAGAGATTTTGTAACTTCATCGTTCAAAGCGGTATACAAACAAAATAATTATCAAATGGCTGTGACATCCTCCCACGTGAGGCATTTTACAAAAGTAAACATGGCTCACAATATTAATATTGGCACAAAAGTAAACAAAACTACAGCAAATAACATAAAACCATAGCAGACAAAATTCGAAATATAATTAAGCAAAAAATAAATCTACTCGTTAGCGTATCGCACAGGAGTTTTGACGCTGCGCCCACTTCGCGTAACATTTTTTTTCGTTTTGGGTACTCTACTTTCAGACACTCCCGTTTCCGCGTCGTTTTCGGAGGCACTCACTTTCGCACCTTCACATAAATTTAAACGAGATCCTCTGTCTTCGGTCTCTCCCGTGTTGTCAGTTCGGTCATTGTCTAGCGTCTGAGAAAAATCTGCTGAGCACTCCATTAGGTAGATATGCTGAATTGGTCTTAAAAATTGACCCCTTTCTGTAGAAATCCTAACACCTAACTTAACAAGCCGAATTGGACCATCCCTACCGGGAATAGTATCAGTTACACGACCAAGAGGCCAATTAACACGCTTGTCCTGGTCGTTTCCCACGAATACTACATCTCCTACTTTGACTTGGTGTTTAAAATTCTTTTTCGACCATAATTTTAACTGACCTAGATATTCATTCCGAAATCTTTGTCGAAGATCTTCTAACAATCTTTGCCTGTGCAGAATTTTTCTGGATAGAGACCTACCATCAACTGCATCACAATCGGGGACGCCGTCTTCTATCTGATCTCTAAGGAATATCTGTGGTGTTAAAGGTACCATCTCCGTGGTATCTGATGTGGGACAGGTAAGTGGTCGAGAATTTATGACGGATTCACAATCACATAAGAGAGTCAATAGTCTTTCATAATCCAGTGAAGTACGTCCCAATACTTTACGCAACAGTTGCTTCAACATGCCCACGAGAATTTCCCAAAAACCACTACGCAGCTGTCCGAGGGTTAAACCGCCACTGGATCGGCTCATTAATACTGTTCTCAGCTATTTTTTGAAAGTCTACTCGAAAAACGCGTTCTCAGTTCCGACAAAGTTAGTTCCATTATCACTGTATATAGTCTTCGGACGACCACGTCTGGCAATAAAACGTCGTAGAACCTGCATGAAGCAGGCGACTGACAACGAGGTGCAAAGTTCGACATGTACAGCACGATATACGGCACAAGTAAAAAGACATATCCATGCTTTTCCTCCGGTGGCTAGGTAAAGCGGTCCCGCAAAATCTACGCCCGTCGTTTCGAATGCTACCGCATCCCGGACGCGATCTACTGGTAACGGCGGCGTACTTGCCCCGAATGGCTTCGCATTATGTCTTTTGCAGACGACAAACTTAATGATATCTGATTTTATCGCCGGTCGACCACCTAAAATCCAATATCGTTCGCGCACAATACTCGTGAGTCCTTGAGTTTCAATATGACACGACTTAACATGTTCCCGGAATAACAACCTATTTACTAAAAAATGTTTTGCCGGTAAAACTATAGGAAACCGAAAATACTCTAGGTCATTTCTATTACTAATACGCGACTGTAAGCGAATTAGTCCATGCTCATCCTTAAAAGCGTTCATTCCCGATAATCTATTGTCTTTTTCGTTCGTAAATGACTCTTGCTGTATCACTCTAAGCACAAATACTTCGGCTTCGTCAACTTCCTATAAGGTTAACTCCCCCACGCGTTTATCGTCCCTATTCTTTGTATTATGAATGAAACGACGAATCCATGCGAACATTCGCAACGTCTTCAAATATTGGGAGAAGTAATCAAAGTGCCGATCATTCGAGGTCATAATATTTTGCTCCCTATTTATTGGAACTGTAACTAGTTTTCTTATCTTTTCCTTATTTATTTCTTCTTCATCACAGTTAATATCTTCTCGAGGCCAAGACGCTGAATCGTGATAAAGCCATTTCGGACCCTCCCACCATTTGGATTCCAACAGTTGCTTAGCGGAGAAACCTCTGGAAGAAAGGTCAGCCGGATTTAATTTACCAGGAACGTGACGCCATTTTTCAGTACTTGAGGATCTGCGAATCTCTGTCACACGATTCCAAACGAATGCAGTCCATTCCTCCGTTCTCTTTATTCAAGATAGTACTGTTGTTGAATCGCTCCAGAAATATTCGTCCAATATCAAGACTATCCCTAACTGTAGTGTATAATCGAACGGCAATGAGTGCAGCTATCAATTCAAGGCGGGGTATTGATAAAGTATTTAATGGTGCCACCCTTGATTTGGCTACTAAAATATGAATAAATGCTTGTCCGTTCCGGACACCTCTTAAAAATATCGCTGCTAAATATGCATCTTTGCTCGCGTCACAAAATGTATGCAAAGTAAATTCTTCAGCTTCTCTAGACCCTGCATGTATCCACCGAGAAATTTTAATAGCTGCTAAATATGGCAGCTCTTTGACCCAACTCCGAAATTGCGTTTCTATTATAGAATCAACCGGCGCATCCCAAGTCAGATGCTCTTTCCAAGTTTTTTGTAATAACAATTTTGGAGTCAGCGTTGCCGGGCAGGTATACCCAATAAGGTCAAACACTTGCTGAGCTTGCGAGAGTATCACTCTTTTAGTTACGGGTTTATCGAAGAGTTGATCAGCATTTCCATTCTCTTTATTCAGAAATAGAGTGTCGTCACTCTTATTCCACTTTATTCCCAACACCTGAGTTGAAGCTGCAAGGTTTTCATCCTGTATTTGGCCAGTATACTCCCACCCTCTGAGGTCAAACTTGCCTTCACTCATTATTATGTTTGACTCTTCTATAAAAGTTCTCAGTTCCAGCTCATTTCTCACACTGGTAACACAATTATCAACGTAAAAACTATTTGATAAATTTGGAATTGTGTCTTCTGAAACATTAAGCCGTGCCGAAGAGCATTTTTTTAACATCTGAGTTAAATGATAGTCCAGCGTAGCTGCCAATAAAAATGGACTACTACTTTATTCCAAATACAACTCGACAGTGACGGTAAATCTTTTCTTCTCCAGTTTTATCTATCCATAGAAAGCGAAGAAAATCCCTGTCAGCTTTATGCAGGCCAATTTGCAAAAATACTTTCCGAATATCGGAGATTACACCAATTTCCTTTTGTCTAAATCTCAACAAAATAGCTGGAATCAATTCAATCAGGTTAACCCCCTTTTCAAGACACTGATTTAAAGAAGGGCTGTGCTTTTCTTTGGCCGAAGCATCAAAGACCGGGGTGATTTTTGTAGATAAGCTATTTGGCTTAATTATCACTCTATGGGTAAATAATGACATTCTTGGCTAGGCTGCTCCTGGAATATTTCTTCAATTATACCTTCGTCCAACCAATCCTTAAATATTTGGTCGTAGGCTTCAAGATATCCGTCTTTCGTTATTTTCTTAAATATGCTCTCGAGTCTCCTTTTTGCAATTTGGTAGTTTCTTGGCAATGCCCGATGTCCTTTCAGCCATGGTAGTCTCACTTCATATCGTCCACTAGAATCCGATGACACTGTTTCAAAGAAACGTTTCCTGGCTGCTAGCGCAGTTTCTTCACTTGACTTCCTTTCAGTTAGATCACCAATGCCCAAAGCGTCTAGCTCCCAAAGATTACTAATTGAAGCATTTTTAACAAAAAGTGATACAACTGATGTGGTATTATTGTTCCGTTGACATCTTGCCCATTAAAATCCAACCTAATAATGTTTCTACAGCTACCAATCCACTTTCCAATATGTGCCTCCTCCCAGTATAGAGTTTTCCAGCAATATCAGCTCCTATTAAAATCTCTATAGAAGACGCATCACCCAAGTCCGATAGTTTTATATTAGGCATACCAAGTTTTTCTATTCAGGGACCATTAAATATGGAAGAGACGTCGCTACATATAACGTTTTTGATCTAGTGCCTCAAATGTATAACTATAATTGTTATGAAACACTCTAACATCATAGCAATCATGTTTTTGCGCTAATTGGTTTCCTCCAAACAATCCATGTACTAGATTAATCTGTCGTTTACTAGGATAACCCAAAAGTTTAGCTGTAGATTTCAAAATGTACGTTTTTTGCGATCCGGTATCTATAAGAGCACGTACAACTCGCGACTTGTCTAAATAGTTTATTTCTTCTCTTCTGTATCCTGCTTTACCCGGTTGGTTAAAAGTTCAGTGCACATTAAAGGTACATGCGATTTAGAGCAAATTAAACAACTTAATTGACTGCGAAATTTTCGAGACTGATGTCCAATTTTCAAACAACGAAAACACGCGCCTTTTTCTGTCAAAATATTTTTCCTTTGGTCATAAGTTAATTTCTGTGCTTTAAAACAGTGGCTGCTTTCATGCGAATTCTGACAAAAAACACATTTATAGATGGTGTGAGAATTAACTAAACCCATCGAGGAAGGAGACTTGTGTTTGTTTTCCTCGTGTCTCCTTGTTTTTGGGCCTGTAGATTTAAAATCTTCGGTTTTAGCAGCATGCAAATGGAAATTCTCGACTGCTAAAGAAAGGTGCTGCTCATTGTCAACTTCCTCTTTCAAGAACAATATTAAACTCTGAAGTCGATTTTCGATACTTGCGATGCCATCAGAATTAAATGACGCTTGTGATCCGATACTTTCTGGCAATCGTTGCCAAACTCTTAATAAATCTGAAGGTAGACAGGATTCAACTAAAGGAAATAACATAGCTGCGTATTTATCCGACTTAATACCGAGTGTTTCCAAAAGCCTCAACTGAGTCTCTAATTTGTCGTATACCAAGGATAGATCTAATTTATTGCCAGACGAAGTATTATTTATTACTAATTTAAGTAATTCCCGTACATAAACTTCGATCTGCAAGTCATCCCAACCGAAACGCGAAATAAGACAGTCAATCATAGCATCATAATTACTTCCAGTGGCGGGAAAACTATCCACTAGTTGCCTAGCTCTACTACCCGGTATAGTATACAAACAAAATAATTATCAAATGGCTGTGACACCTATTATTGAAACATTGACAGGTTGAAGTTTCACTTCCTAATGATATTAACGAATATAAAATAATTTATATTTGAACGATATACCTAATGATAGGCCTATAATTTGTTGTACTAGCAGTTGCTTGATATTAGGGATATGGGATTTTCACTTGTCAAGACGAATGTTTTTAAATTTGCGCACGAAGACTTCCGAAAAAGCCAACAATAAAAACCACTGGATTGTCGTGACAAAAACTAATGACGATACAATAAAATTAATAAGATGTCATCAATTTGTGTATAATAATTAAGTGTGTGTGAATGTAAAGTACTTTTTAAAATTTTAAATATAGGAATAGGTTTTAGACTCAACAGATATGGCAGACTGTGATAAAATTTATCTACATTTTATAAAATCATTTATGATACAACCTCATTAAGTTTGTAAATATCGAATTTTTAATTAATTATACAAATTTGAAAAAATTATTAATCAAATTTGTTGCTCCCTGATGAAGGAAATAACCAATGTCCGAAAGCTTGGATTAAAAATTTAAAAGAGTACACGTTTCATTTTTATTGCTGCATACCCAATATTTAAAGTTTACTTCCTTACGTGGTCAGCAAATACTTCTGGTTCATTATATACATATATATATATATATATATATATATATATATATATATATATATATATATATATATATATATATATATACATTTATACCCTATTTACCCTATTTTTACGATGTAAATATATGTAAATCTGAATAATATGGGATATCACTAAAAATCGGTAACGGTATCAAACGTATTACGAAGGATACGAACTAACAAAAGAGATAGCCATAGAAAGCTGAGTCAAGTCAAACAGAGTTGCGTACTATCTCGATATCCTATTTCTTATTACGATAAATTAAATAATAAGAAAAGTAACTGACTATCTAACACGCATCACATGAAACTTATTCAAACAGTTAGAGAATTTTAATATGCGGACGACATCTTCCTGCTAAATGAACAGCGAAATCATATGCAAACAAAAATTGGCAACCTGGCACAATACTCCAACATGATCGGATTCCGAATAAACAAAGAAGAAAGCAAACTCTTAAAAAATAATGATTACCCAAATAATAAAAATAGGAAGCAGAATGAGTAAACAAGGTCACACATTTGGAATCAATCATGGAAAAGAGAAAGGTCGGAGTGTAAAGAGAAGATACATACGAGAATAATAAAGACTCAACATACATTTAATGATTTGAATAAAAGTTGGCAAACAAACGAAATATCGGAAACAACAAAATTTAAAACCCTTTGAAAAGTATACTGCTTTATGGAACAGAAACATGAAAACATGACGAAACTGCAATTAAGCGACTAACACTTTTATAATCAAATCTATAAAAATCCTGAAAATATACCTACTGGCCAAACAGAATAATTAAAACGAAATTATGTGAAAGAACAAAACAAACCAACATATCTATTACAGTTAAAAAAACATGGAAATAAATTGGACACACTTTAAGATAAAAACAACAAGCCAGGTAAGCACTTTAATACCCGCTAGAGCGGAAAAGAAAGATAGGAAAATCAGACATCAGCTGAAAAAGAACTAGGTATAACGAAAGAACACGAAAAATGGACTACGACAGAATGAAGTCAAAAGTAGGGCAAGAAATAGAAGAGAATGGAAGGAACTAGTACACAGTTTATCAAGGGAATAAACAAGAACGAAGATGCACAAAACCAGACGGTCAGTGATCTTCACCAAGGACACAGAGAGAGAAAGAGAGAGAGAGAACGAGAAAGAGAAAGACATCAGGTGTAATTTATATTTCAATGGAAGAATACCACTGTCAAAACATTTTTTCTAACAGAGTCAAACAATAGTTGCTAAAGTAAAAAACTTAATTTTGAATAATTTATTATTATAAGTGGTATGAGCTTTTTGCTCTTCAATTTAATCATGGATGAAATAATCAAAAGTGGTATTAAAGATACAGAATGGAATATAAAGAAATAAAAATATTGATCGAAATGAAGAAGTGAGGCCCAAGATGAAGATAGACTGCAAAGACTGGTCCACAGATTTAACATAAGAGCAAAAGAATTTAATATGACAATCTCATCTCAGAAAACTAAAACAATAGTAATCAGCAAAGAACCAACCAGATATAAAATAGAAATTTATGGCATCAGTATTGAACAAGTAATGGAAATAAAATACCATAGAATTACACTGTCAAGCTATGGAGACCTGGACAAAGAAGTGCGAGATCAAGTACAAAAAGCAAATAGACTGGCAGGATACTATATGGCGAAACAGAAACATTAACACTGAGATGAAGTCAATAATTTATAAAGCCAGTGTAAGAGCAATAATGACAAATGCCTCAGAATCAAGACCCGCACAGCCACAACACAAAGGCGTAGAGTGTATAAATGAATGGACACAAAATAGAAAATGAGTGGACTAACCACATAAGCAGAATGGGGGAGACCCGTGTCGTCAAAATAACATGAAGAAGTTCGTGTCCCGCTGACAATTCAATGTCAGCGGGACCAAGGTCTACCTGGCCTTTCAGTATACGACCTTTAGCTAGCCACTAACCCCTACGAATCCGACACCATTGGAGGGTGGCGCGTTGCACGAAGCATCGCGGGGCTCCACCCTCCCCGTATTACCTTTGTTGCGTTAGACAACGAGCCTTCGGCGAGCCGCCGAGGAGCTCTTCTCTCTCACTCTTAACCCCCAATACTGAATCTTCTTCTTAAGGTGCCTTCTCCATTACTGAAGGTTGACTATAACTACAGCAAATTGCCCTCTACCTTGAGCTGTTCTTAGTATCGAATATGTGTCCGTACCTATCCAGTATCTTACATTCTTTAACCAAGACTCTCTTCTTCCTGGACCTATTCGTCCTTCCACTTTCTCTTCCATTATAAGTCGTAGGAAGTTGTATTTTTCTCCTCTGTAAATATGTCCTAGATAACTTGTTTTTCTGATTTTTTTACAATATTTAGGAGTTCTCTCTCACTACCCATCCTTCTTAGCACCTCGTTATTGGTCACTTGCTCTGTCCAAGAGATCTTCAGCATTTTTCGAAAAACCAACATCTCAAAGGCTTCTATACGCCTCATACTTGTAATTCCGAGAGCCCATATTTCCACTCAGTATAGCAATATGGAATAAAAAATAAAGGTTTTTACAAATTAGGAATTTTTTTATTCGTTGAAATGCGGACCTAGCATATTCTATAAGAGCAAGTATTTCGACCTCGTGGTCAAGATCGTTTGTTATCCAGTAACCAAGATACTGGAATCTTTGTACTGGTTCTATATGTTTACGTATTCTCCGTTGATTTTTATTCCTTCTTCAATATTTTCGAGGGCATTTGAAAGATCTTTTCGGAATATATTTTAAATAACAGTGGATAAAGTACACAGCCCTGACTCCTCTTTTTATTGGAAATTCTGCTATCAGACAATTGTCTATTTTGATAGACGCCATTTGATCCCAATATAGTTTTTTAATAAGTGCTACAGTGTTATGGTCTATACCATGTTGTGTTAGGGTTTGTATGAGTTATGTGTGTTTTACTCGATCAAACGCTTTTTCGTAGTGGATAAAACAGAGAAACACGTCTTTTTGCTGATCTCGGCATTTTTGTAGTAATATCTGGAGGCCAAATATTGCCTCCCTTGTACCAAGCCCCATACGAAATCCAAATTGATTGTCGCTCGGGTTTCTTTTGCATTCTCTGTATATTCGTTGATGTACAATTTTGAGTAAAATTTTCAGAAAATGGCTCATTAGGCTAATTAATCTGAACTGTGAGCATCTATTTGCTTTATTTTTCTTAAGCATAGGTATAAATGTCGATCTAAGCCAGTCTTCTGGGAAGATTCCAGTGGTATATATTTTATTAAACAATATTGTTAACGTCTGAAGATTTTCTTCATTGATAAGCTTTATCATCTCTATGTATATTTCATCTGGGCCTGAGGCTTTTCGTGACTTTGCCGTATTGATTGTTTTTGTAACTTCCGATGTTAATATATCAAGTATTGTTTCTTGTACTATATTCATTTGTGGTTCTATTCTCTCGTCATCAAACCAATCTTTGATGTATTTTTCCCACACATCTCCTACATTTTCAGGACTAGATACTATTTCGTTGTTATCATCTACTAAATTTGTTGTAGTGATTTTTTCTTCATATTTGTGACTTCCTTAATCTTTTTGTATGCATTAAAGTAGTCATGCTTTTTTAGTAAATCTACCAATTCCTCACACTTGCTACTCATCCATACTTCTTTGGCTTTCCTAATTTTGTTTCGAATGATTCTCTGGGTTTCTTTATATTTTTCTTCATTGCGATTTTTGTAAGATCTCCTTAAGTCCATTAGTTCTAGGACTTTTTCCTGTCATCCATGTATTCTTTATTTTTCTGATGTTGTCTTGTAGTTAATCTCTTTGTATAGTTGTGATTGTTGTTTTGAAGGTGTGCCAAATACTTTCTATTGTTTCTTATGCTTCCGCGGGTACTTTACTGAACTTTTCTTTGAATGTATCATTCAGTGTTTTCTCTATTTCTGCCTGTACTATTGGATCTTTAAGTTTTTCGAGGCTAGGTTTTATCTTCCTCTGTATTTGATTTTCTTTAGTTTCATTGAAATTGTACAAACAACAGGATTGTGGTCGGAACCGATGTCTGTTCCGGGATATGCTTTAACTCCCCTGATTCCATTTCTATAACGTTTGTGAATACTGAATACTGAATACGTGCCGCAATACTACGCCCTTAATATGGGGAAAGGGCGTATAAGGGTCGCAGCTCGTTCAACCTCACTTTCGTCCTGTGAAATGAAAGTAGAGTGGTCTGACAAGAGACTTGTCTTGGATACTAAGAGTGTAGACCAATGACCATAACGTCGAAGCACCTTGCGTGCGTTTCTACAAACCCGACACCTCAAGCGACGGCTCTCCACCTCTCATTCCTTCCTATTGGTCGCCTCTTACGACAGGCAGGGATATCTCTCCCCGGACGTACTCTTGCTTCCGCGAGCCGGGCAGAGCGTCAAAATAACAAGAAATAAGTCACCAATCGGCAGAAGAAGTATCAGACGACCGCTCAACAAATGGAGTGACAACCTTCCATAGGGGTATTAATCCGCCAATGAACAAACAGATTTACTTATAAAAAGGAAGAAGAAGAAGCAGAAGCGCTTAATAAAGTCATAAAGAGCATGTCAATAAAGGAAGACGATACAAAAGGTGGACAATAAAATTAAAATCTCTAATAAGAATAAAATTAAAAGACTGGGTTACATATTTAATACAAGAAATGGATATGACCATTTCAACTAATAAAACTAGAATAGTAGTAATTAGTAAAAAACCAACAAGATATAAACTGTACCTAGGGATTACACTGTCCAGTTATGGAGACGTTGAAAAAGACATAAGAGATAAAGACATAAGTACAAAGAGCAAACAGATAAGGCTATGGCCTAACGTACACATTAACTATGAGATGAATCTATAAGACCAAAAATGACATAATATGCATCACAAACAAGATGCGAGCCAAAACACAGCTAATCCTGGAAGAGCAGAAATGAAAAAACTCAAAAGAATTACAGGAAACATGCTAAGAGATTAAATAATGAGTGATGAGATAAAAACAGAACGTAATATACAAGTTGTAAACAAATGAACACCAAACAAAAAAAAAAAAAAAAGAATAAAACATCCACATCAGTAGAATAGCGGACACAAGAGTCAATAAAATAGCAAGGGACAAACCACTACGTGGGAGAAGAAATATTGGTCTACCGCGCAAGAGATGGAGGGAAGGAAATCTTCCATAGAGGCAACAACCCACTGATTAACAAGCACATTTGCTTATATAAAAAAAGAAGAAGTAATAATAGCAATAGTTTATGGTTATAGTCACACCTATTTATTTTCTAGAGTCTACCCACCCTTACTTCAAAAAGTTTAAGGGTCGTTATGTTCAACAAAAAAAAATCCCTGAAATGTTTGTCGTTATTTTTTTCTAAGGTTTTCATAGATAAACCCAACGCTACCATTTTTAAAATATGTCTACGTTTGCATGCAATTCTTAATAATCTCTTTCACATCGAAGGTAACTACATTTACGGAAACAATAATTCAACGCATCGATTGGGCGGACTAATCTCCTTTTACCTTAATCAATGTGAAAAATCTATGGCAATCCTTATATACTTTATACTGAATGCTTCTTTTACTCAAGCTTATCTCCCTTTATTCTGGAGTAATATTTATTACCCAATCAGCTCAGTACCTATTGTCAACAGGGTCATAGCTATTATTTTTCAAATTATGTTTGAGTTTCTATTTTAAGAAAATGTCATTTCTCCCCGATAACAAGGCCTAATCAAGGGTTCTTAAACGATCATTCTGTAAAGTCACTTAGCCTTCTCAAGAGCTGTTTTCGATCGTGTTCGCAAGCGTTGATTCAAAATTTCCTGTCGGACAGGTACTTGTGAGTTCGTTTTAGGAAAGTCTATTTACTCTAAACCAGTCAAGAGCGGAGCCACACAAGGATTAGTCCTTATACCACTACTCTTTTGTATTTACAACAGCGATCTTTAAACAGACTAGCTTTAAAAAAATCTTAAAATACGCCATCTTTAATTTTTGAATGGGCCTAAATTGCTATATATGTGTTGGATATTACTTCATCGGTGGGATAATGATGCACTTGACAATTTTTTTAAAAACAAATCGATGGTTTTTGGTTAACCCTGTAGAAATAATTGTTTGAATAATACATCGTTGCAAAGGCGATTAGGAGACCTTTCAACTGAGGAGTCGGCGGTCTGTATTAAAAAAAATTGTCGATTACGTCATTACCTACGTTAAAACTGATGACGTAACGTCCAACACATTATAGTAATAGGTGACCATTCAAACATTAGAATTGACGTGTTTTAAGATTTTTTTAAACGTCGTGTTTTCTGAAATAAAGAATTTATTTTATATTTTTGCATCATACTGTATTACTGTATATGAATCTTATTATTAACCACATGTTCATGTACAAGATCTTGATTCAATATTCGAATACTCCTTAGAATGGCTAATTCCTCTTAACATTGATACATTGGTTGTAATCCACATCAGCAAAAATAACTCATTAGTACCGTGTTTTATTAATGCACATTCTCTGTTTATTTTTGACTCAAAAGGACATTTTTCATGCTCAGAGGTTTATCAGAGCGACTTAATTATAACACACAAGACATAAAGCTTAGATAGGTGGACAACAAATGGGTACACATATAAAGTAAATGTCTAGTCAAATGATAAATTTTTCATACACAGCTTTAATTTAATTTTTTGCAGAAATACCTTATTCGGTTTAAAGATCTATTTTATTTAAAACTAAGCCTAACAATGAACAAGAAAAAACAAAGAATTGTATTTATAAAATACCTTGCGAATTTGATAATTTTTATTTAGGTGAAACATCAAGAATGTTAAATGTTAAAATAAGTGACCATCAATCTTATAATAAAAATAGAGAATGTGATAGATCTCAAATATGTAAAAACGTATAAGAAAATAAACACAGGGTTCAATGGAACCATTCAAGTATATTACTAAAAGAAACAGGTGGCAAATAATAAAAAATTAAAGAAGCGGCTCTAATTATGCTAAATGAAACTAATTGCTTCGCAAATTCCTTGGCAGAATGCAGTAAAATCTGGTTACCCACATTAAAAGAATCACATGCTATGGTTTTTTCTGACAGATATTCTTAAGGTAAAGTTGATTTCATGAAATCGAATGAACTATCTTACAATAAAGTCGTCCCAGGAACGCAACTCAGCAATATTGGCAATATTATTTTAAAGTCACCTACTTTAGATTGTATAGGTACTGTATGTTTGAATTGGCCAGGTAAATGAATCAGACACAAGTAGAAGAATTTTTCACCAAGTAACAAAACAAAATTTGTTTAATTTATTAATGTTTTGTATTTTGAGTACGATTTCCGAAGTGGAAATCGAAACGACAAAGATAAACTTATTTTAAACTTAAATTGTAGCTTATTCCCAATAAAAATTGTAGTTATATTAAGATCCCGTAAGAAATAGCTGCAGAACAATATTAATTTACCAAAGCAACAGACGAAGTTAATTATTAAACTATAATATTTGACTATAATTGAAATTTAACTTTGTGGTGGAAATGGTACGCTGTGGCAAATACATGCATTTAATATTTACGTTGGAGTTAAACTTTGTGTTTTCTACTATATCCATTTACTATCCATTTACTAATTTACATATTTCTTCTTTTTAAATCCATAAGTTATAAAAGCATAGACAACATTAGGTACGCTGATGATACCGCCTTAATAGCAAGCAACGCACAAGAACTACAAAATATAATAAATGCGTTAGTTCGTCATAGCACAATGTTCGGTTTACATCCAAACGTTTCCAAAACTACAATTCTAGTATTTCCAAAGATACCAACAAACGTACATTTGCATGCCAAGGGAGAAATAATAGAACAGGTAACTTCTCTAAAATATTTAGAAGCAAATATCGACAGCCAGTGTCACAAAAAAATCCTATTAAGAATAAAACAGTCGCGGAGAACACTCATAAACATAAAAACATTTTTTACAAGTTCAGATAGAATTCGATTGAACAGATGTTACGTTTTTTTATTTTGTTGTATGGCCATGAGGACATGGTTTGATCACTCATTCGCAGAAATCTTTCGTGCAGCAGTTTCCAAAGCTACAATTATTCAATTGCCATTTGGATCGCCAAACTTCGAAAGGATACGGCGCAATACGAAGAAGAAGAATTTATACAACTTTTTCAGGTGTTTTGCCTATTAAAAACACCATTTAATTTTAAATTTATTTATTTATGCGACTTCATTTTTTAGAACTAATTTTAATATAAAAATATAAATTAATAATAAAAGTGAAAATATTTATAATAACATAAACATACATTTGTTCCAGATACCTGTACTCTGGTGTAGGTAATGAAATACGATATTAGTATTTCTAATACGGTATTAATAAGATAAGGTATTAATAAGATACTAATAAGATATTATATTTCAGTGTGGATCATATAATATATGTATAATTGTTAGCGTACTTTCACATTGCACGATTTCGCGTAATCGCGTACGGGAAAAAATCGCCCGATTGTTAATCGTGGTTATGCTACTTTCACATTGAACGATAAAGATCGTACATTTTTATCAGTTTATCGGAAAATTTGGTCTGGTCTGGATGAGAAAAAACTAATAGATCGTGAACAAGTTATTGCGTTATGGATACTGTATCAGCGTCGGAAAAGACAAAGATGAGAGGAAGTCGGGATGTTCCACACATTATTTGAAGATCTTAAAAACGATGACCAAAAGTTTTTCAACTACTTTCGTATGTCAGTTCGCTCCTTTGATGAGTTACATGGGAAACTGAAAAGTGTTCTTCAACGACAAAACACGCAGTTCAGAAACTGCATACAACCTGTTGAAATGCTGGCAATACGTTTAAGGTAAGCATTTAAATGCAGCTTTGTTTTTATACCGTTGCAAATGACAAATTGCTTCATCATAATCTTATATTATTATGTTTCTATATGGTAAGTTATTGTAGTAGTAGGTAATATAATAAAACCTTTTGAATAAGCATATACTTTATTTAATTTTAATCACTCAAAATATATTAGAAATCGAGGAATCTTGTGAAGCCGAAATAGACGGACTATGCTCAGTTTCAGTTTGTGGAGAGTCGCTGTAACCAAATCCCTGTAGGTACTGAGATGCGGATGCTGTATCCGATTGCGATTGTGAATCTGATTGTTTAGGCGTTGTTTGCTGCGTTGGCCTTGATTGATTTTGCAGTTTAAGTACATATTGAGAAAAGTGAAGCTGTTGTACGCTATTTTGAACGTTGCCCAAAAAACTAGGATTTGCATATTGTTGAGGTTTGAACATAAAAAAATGCTTGCGGTTGGTTAACGGGAGATGGCTGAAGCATGTACTGATGTTATGATTGATAAGATGGCAAAGAAGAGGGGTTGTTTGATTGAATATGAGGAGTTTCTTTTAGTTTGTTTATGTTTTCTATTACGTTTTATGTCACAACTATGTTTGAAGGCGCGAAGTTACACAATATTCAGCTGGAAATGGCCAGACTAGACATTCGTATCCTAGGTATCTGTGTGACGAAATGGCTAGGGTCAAACATATTTGACAGCAATGGATACATTGTCTACCATTCGGGAAAGGCAGAAAGACCCAGACGTAACCGAGTCGCAATTATTGTCAAAGAAGAGATTCGTAACTGTATTAGAAATTTCGTTCTTTTCAATGATCGCATCATGATGATACAGCTGCAAAATAAATTTAGAAATATTAATATAATACAAGTCTATGCACTAACAGCTGACAAATCCGATCAAGAGATTGAGCAATTCTACAACCAAATTAAAGAAATTCTCCGGAGCATAAAAAAACATGAAGTTACGATTATTATGGGAGACTTTAACGCAAAAGTTGGTGCTGAAATAACACAAGATTTAAACGAAACGTATGGACTTGGAGATAGGAATGAAAGAGTGCAGAGACTAATACAGTTCTGTCAAGAAGAGAATTGCATTATAGCAAATACTTTGTTTCAACAACCTAAAAGACGACTATATACCTAGAAATCTCCAGCTGATCAAGAAGGAAAAGTAGTCAGAAATCAAATCGACTACATTATCATTAATAGAAGGTTTAGAAATAGTATTACATATGCAAAAACATTCCCAAGTGCAGACGCAGCAACTAATCATAATCTGCTCTGTGCTGGATTCAAACTAAAATTAAAGAAAATAAAAACCCCGACAGCTCAGAAAAAACTTAATCGACTCCTAAGAAATGCCGTAATAGCAGATGAGTTCGGAAATAGATAAATCATGAAATTAAAAAACAGCTAGAAATATCTGAACAAGAAAATATCGGACAACATATAGATATAATGAATTCCGCCATGGTTACTATAGCAAACGAAGTTTTAAAATCAGAAAAAAGCCATTAAAGAAAAAAGATTGGATGACCGATAACATACTAGACCTTATTCAGCAAAGCAGAAATTGTAAAAATAATGATGAGACTCGATATAGAGAAATATATCGACAAATAAGATATGAGGTTAAGCGAGCAAACGAGGACTGGATGGAACAGAGATATCGTGAGATGGAAGAACTACAAAGAAAACATGACGAGTTTAATATACACAAAAAACTTAAAGAAATTACCTACATTCAGAGACAAAGAACTCCTCACTTTATGAGAAACTCCAAAGGTAAAATTATTCTCGACTTAAATGAAAAAAACGAAGAATGGACCAACTACATAAAAGAGCTCTTCCTGGATACGAGGCCACCACTTAACTCCACAAAGTATACGAATACTGGTCCTAGTATATTAAAAGCAGAAGTAGAGAAAGCCATCAAACAAAGCAAAAATGCGAAATCTCCAGGCCCGGACCAAATACCATCAGACTGGCTCAAACTTCTAGATGATAACATTGTCTCAGAACTAACAAATATTTATAACCACATATACGAAACTGGAACATTGCCACAAATATGGTTGGAGTCTACATTTATGCCACTTCCAAAAAAACCTAATACATCATCACTCTCTCAAACTACGTCTTAATATAATTCTTAATAGAATTAAGCAGATTTGTGAAGACATAATGGGAAATAAACAATTCGATTTCAGAGAGGGATTGGGAACAAGGGAAGCTTTGTTCTCAATGTTAACACTACGTCAACGATCATGGGAAGTACAGAATCCAATTTACGTATGTTTTATAGATTTTGAGAAGGCGTTTGATAGGGTTCAACGTGGTAGGTTGTTTGAATATCTAGAAAGAATTGAAATAGATGATAAAGATCTGAGACTTTTACAACATCTATATTGGAATTAAGAAGCTTCTATTCTGGTAGACGGCAAAGAAACAGACAAAATTTGTATTCAAAGAGGTGTTAGACAGGGTTGTGTGTTGTTCCCAACTTTGTTTAACGTTTACTCAGAAATAATTTTTAACAAAGCCTTCGAAGGGCAATGTGGAGTTCGAATCGGGGGAGAAACTATCAATAATATCAGATATGCAGATGACACCGCAAGCATGGCCGAAAGTATCGCAGATCTTCAATTCCTTATAGATCGAGGCACCAGAGAATGCTCTAATAACGGACTAAGCATAAATACTACAAAGACAAAGTTACTTGTGTGTAGTAAACAAGACCTCGGCGCTACACAACTAATTGTCAATAATGAACCGATAACAACAGTTAACCATTTTAAATATCTAGGATGTTGGATAAACGAGAAACTAAATCCGGATGAAGAAATTAAAACTCGTATAGAAATTGAAAGAGGAGCATTTATGAAACTTAGATTTATTCTGAGCAATTCTCAGCTGACTTACAGCTAAGAATTAAGTTCCTAAAATGTTATGTGTATCCTGTGTTACTGCGTGGATGTGATACCTGGATTATGAAGGTTAACATGATGAACAAATTAGAAGCCCTCGAGATGTGGTTATATCGTGGGTGAATGCTTAGAATATCATGGGTTCAACACATTTCAATGTTTGATGTTCATAGATTTTAAAGATGTTCATAGATTTTAAATGATGTTCATAGATTTTAAACAAGCATTTGATAGAGTATGTAGGGACAGACTGTGGACAGCGATGCAGGAACTTGGCTTTCCAAAAAAACTAGTCCGGTTGATACGGATGTGTATGGAACGGTTACGATGTAAGGTGAGAGTTGGACAACAATACTCGGAGACATTTGAAATAAACAATGGACTAAAACAGGGAGATGCACTTTCACCACAACTCTTCAACTTAGCTCTGGAGCACATAATCAGAAGTGCAAGAATCGAAAAACCGAATACAGTATTTCATCGAGAAGGACCAAACTTACTACTGGCATTTGCAGACGATATGGATCTAATAGGAAACACGCGATTAAGGATGAAGGAGACTTTCGTAAGGTTTGAGAAGGAAGCAGAGAAGATGGGGCTCCAAATCAACGAAAACAAGACGAAATATATATATATATGAGCCGCAATAACCAAAGCAGAGACAGAATCGGTCAGAACATTACCATCGATGACTTTAACTTTGAGCGCGTTAGGGAATTCAAGTATCTTGGAACAACAATAACTGAAGACAATAACGGATCACAAGAAATAAACAACAGGATTCAGGCCGGCAACAGATGTATTTTTGCCCTCCAAAAACTTATAAAATCAAAACAACTAATACGACGTACGAAGATACAGGTCTATAAAACAATCATACGACCCGTTGTGATGTACTGAAGCAAAACGTGGACGATGACAAAGGCAAATGAAGAGAGACTACGTGTTTGGGAAAGAAAAATCCTAAGGAAGATCTTTGGTCCGGTGCTTGATGAAACATCAGGACAATATAGGATAAGAACTAATAAAGAGCTTGAAGAACTTTACCCAGACGCCAACATCATAAAAGAAATAAAGTCCAGAAGACTCCAATGGGCAGGACACCTCAGAAGACATTCTGACGAACGAACAGTAAGACTGGTGTGGCAGGAAGTCCCAACTGGAAGGAGACCACGCGGACGCCCTCGTCTCCGGTGGCGAGATAATAAAGCAGGAGACCTAAGCACTATGGGCGTGGAGAATTGGATGGAGGTTGCTCAAGACAGAAAACAGTGGAGGCATGTTGTCGAGTCCGCTAAAACCCACGAAGGGTTGTAACGCCACGGAGTAAGTAAGTAAGTAACACATTTCAAACAGAGAAGTCTTGAACAGAGTAGGTCAAGGCGAAGGTGACTTAATAAAAATGATAAAAAAGAGAAAACTCGAACATTTGGGGCATATAATGAGAGGAAGCAGATACAGGATAATGCAGTTGATATTCAATTGAAAGATCGACGGAAGAAGAAGGAATTGGCAGAAAGAAATACTCATGGCCCCGAAACCTTCGTCAATGGACTGGCTTAACAGCAGATGAATTATTACATGCCGCGCAAGATCGAGAACGATATCGGCAAATCGTCATGGAAGCTACCCACGCCTAAAACTTGGGCACGGTACTAAAAGAAGAAGATTACGTTTAACACTCCCATTTGAAATTGACTGTTGGAATAGTTTGTCAAATGAGGCATTAAACTCTGAAGAAAGGACATTTTACTGCAGGGTGTTTTAGGTTTCAGAGCTTTGAGCATTTTTACCTCAACCTCATCTCGTTTATTTCGTTTCCTTGTTCCTACGGGCTTGGATGACACGTTTACGTTGGTAGAAACTTCGGGTTCACCAGTGGTGCCTTTAAGTTCTTCATCTTCTTCGAGTGTTCCTGGTACAATTTCTGCGTTAAAGCTGTCTACCGTTTCTTTTTCGATGTAGATCTTATTCAAAAATTGAAGTTAGTCTGAAAACACATATTTCTTACGTTTTTTAGCCCCAGATCCACTTTTTTTTAGCAGATTTGTCATCTTTTTTCGATTTTTGCAATCTCGGAGGTTAGTCCACCTTTTCATCACTTCTTTGCCTGTAAAAAAAATAAATAAAATAAAATAAATAAATAAATACAATCAATTCAGTATGATAATTATTAATGACAATATTCACCTTATTTAAGATATTTGGCAAGTGGGTGTACGTTTACGGATTTGCACTATAGCTACAGAGTTGGAATTTCATCAGCAAAAAACATAGTCGAAGAAGTATGTGCTGCGATTTGGTCAGAAATGCAAGAAATACCGACACAAACTTGTGATATGTGGCAGTCAATTGCTTCCAACTTTGATAGTATCGCAAACTTCCCTCACTGCCTTGGAGTTGTGGACGGTAAGCATATAAGACTGACTTGTTCGTTTGATTCAGGATCAATGTATTTTAATTACAAAGATTACTTCTCTATTGTCCTTATGGCTGTAGCAGACACAAAGTACAGATTTGTTTACGTTGATGTAGGGGGTTATGGTAAAGAGTGTGACTCGTCAATATTTAAGAGGTCCAAATTGTGGAAATCAATAGGAAGTGGTTCTCCACCATTACCCAAGGAAACACTTCTTCCAGGAACAGAGAGTCCTCAAATACCAAACTTCTTTGTTGGAGACGAAGCATTTGACTTCTACTGAGAAGAATACAGACATCTACTGAGACGCTTTGGAGGGAAACGCTTAACAGTTGAAAAAAGGGTCTGTAATTATAGATTGTGCAGAGCAAGAAGATATGAGGAATGTGTGTTTGGCATCCTGAGCAATAAATGGAGTGTGTTCCATCGCCCTATCAACGTTCAGCCACATTTTGCAGAGCTCATGCGTGCATCGTATTGCACAATTATGTACGTGACAGAGACGAATATCTTGTTGAGGACATAACGACGATTACAGGCCTGGAAGATGTATCAAGGGAAACCACTACACGAAGAGGTTTAGAAGCAAACAATATCAGAAGTGTGCTTACCTCATATTTTTTGACAGAAGTCGGAAGTGTATCCTGTCAAATGTTTAAAGTATAATTTGTCATATATGTGAAAATAAATAAATGAAATAAAAATAAAAAGTGTCTCTGTTGTAGATAGGAAATCAAGTTAAGTATGCAATACATACAACACCAATATACATTACAAAATACAATATACACACATCCAAAAAGTAAGTTTAGTTTGCTTAATAGAAAGTTAATATGTATAGTACTTACCAAATACATTTTTTTCTCCATTGCCATTGTTCTCCAAATCCGGATTGAGTGCTAAACATACTTCTTCAAATTTCTAAAGTTTTGTCCCATACCACAGGTTTTGCTTCAATTAGCGATATTAAAACTTCAGCGTCAACCCCTTCCATAATTTGCAAACAAGCCACCAAAACTTCCCGTGCGACTGAGGACCGTCTAGTGTGAAAGCGTGCATTTGGTCACGTAGGCCACTGAGCTCGAGGACGATACGGTAGCCGTCCAGTTCTAGTGGTACTAGACAGCTGCATCCCGATTACAAAACGTGCCCGTGTTCTAATCGTGCAATGTGAAAGGTCTCGTGCTCTTTAACAGTCGATCAAGAAAAATTTCTCGGGCGATTTTTTCTCGCTCGAGCGAAATCGTGTGACGTGAAAGGACCGTTATACTAAATCAGTGCCAAAAGTACCCAAAAAAGTAAATTGCTGCTTAGTTTACCAAAACCAATTAAAAATAATTCTAATATAATAAAAGTCTATTGACTTCGTTCATACGTATTAGCTTGTATTAAATTGGTGCCACACAAAAATAATTAGAGTTAATAAAATCAACGTGTTAATCTAATTCCAATAATAATCGACCTGTTAAGTAAATACGTATTGTCTTTAATCTTGTTATATCTATTTTTTATCAATCCATTATATTTTTATTATCTACAATTATATCTTGTTATAGAGACCAAAAAGAAATGATACAAGGTCTTCATCCCATAGAAACCGTTATCCAAGATTAGATTCTAGTTATATTGATGATGCTACGTTAAATGCAATGATAACTAACGGGATGCTAGATGCATTGGGGCCAGTACATTTTGCTGAAGTAAGCAACAATACATTTTACTATATGGCATAAACTAAAGCAGTTCCAACATAAATAAAATATATAAAAATACGTACAGTATAATCCATTTAGATTGGAAACACGCCTCTAAAATGTTTTTTTATATTATATTTATGTTTATTTACAATCTACATCATTACAGAGTATTAAGTAGTAACAGTGTTACTGGTTTTCGTCGTGAAGGAGAGATATCCAATAATGATTATATTTTGATTTAGTTTTTAAGTAGGTCTTGGGACCAGGTTCTATCTAGTCTTCTTATGACTGGACCATTGTTGAATAATTCTCTTACTAGCTCATTTTCATGGTAAATGGTACGTTTATTTTGTGACTCCGTGGTTCGATGGATTCCTTCTTCAATTAAAGAAATCTTTAAAAGGTAGTGTTTGATTACTTACGTATCATGGTGCATCCACTATCGATCTTAGCACGTTAGACTGGAATCTTTGGATGAGATTTAGCAACGTTGGCTTTGTACAGCGCCATATGTGTAGTCCGTAGAACCAGATGGATTTGAATATGAGTTTGTAGAGAAGAATTTTGTTTTGGATGTAAAGTTTTGATTTACGTCTGAGAAGCCAATACATTTGCCGGAATTTTAAGTCGAGCTGTCTTCTTTTGGTCTGGATATATTTTTTCCAAATGTTGGTTAAGATGGAGGCCAAGGTATCTAGCGTCTGTTACTATTGGTATTCTTACAATTTCCATTATTACAGGTGGGCATGTATTGTAGCGGTTGGTAAATGTTATTTGAGTTGATTTTGTTTTGTTTACTTTTGTGCTCCAGTTTGTGTACCAATCACTGAATATGTTCAGATGAGGTTGCAGGTTTTGTGAGGCTTGTATGGGATCTTTATTTACAGAAACTAGTATTGTTACGTCGTCAGCAAAGGAAGGTATTAATAGTATCTGGCTGTATAGAGTGAGAAAAGCAGCGGCCCCAGAACACTACCCTGTGAGACTTCGGAGTTAATAGTACATAGGTTGGATTGTTTTTCATTGAATTTTATAGAGATATATTTATTTGATATGTAGGATTTAAGTAGGAGAAAATAGATACTTCTTCTTCTTATGGTGCCCTATCCAATTAGTGGATGTTGGCGACAATTCTGGCATACTCCTCTCGATCTTGTGTGGCTCTAAAAAGTACATGGGCATCGGGGTTTGTCCAATCCCTTATGTTTTTAAGCCATGAGTATTTCTTGATTTTGATGCATAGTTTTCCTTCTATCTTCCCTTCCATAATAAGCTTTAAGAACTGGTACTTGGATCACCAGATAGTGACCCTGATAAGCAGTTTTTCTTCTTTTTATTATTGGCAGAATTCTCGTTCTCTGTCCATTCGATTAAATACTTCGACATTTGTTGTATGATTTGTCCAGGGAATTTTAAGTAGTCTTCTAAATACCCACATTTCAAAGGCGTCCAATCGGTTCATCACATTGGCGTTTATGGTCCAGGTTTCTACATCATACAGCAGTATGGAATAAATAGTTACTGGATTGCTATTTTTACTTTTTGATATTTCATTTATGATTCTATGGACTTGTGTAGTTGAGTTTTTGTAAAATCTAAAGTTACTAATTTGATACTTATCATGATTTAATGTTCGTAATAAAATAAAATATACATCGGGACAAATTTTTTTGTCGCATTTGAAAATTAGGAATATTTGTATTTATTTTAATAAAAATATTACTAGTCGCTAGACATATTGTTAGTTAATAATGGATAGTTACTAATACCCAGCACCAAAAGTTTATAAGAATATATTTATTAGTAACGAAGGTAAAACATCTTGAACTCGAAAACTCACTAAGCTAAGATTTACAAATGGACACTATGTATCAACAGTCTCCATGTAAATTTAAGAAATAAAAATAACGTAATTATAGATTTAAAAAAAAATTAAATGTTTATTTTTTTTCTTTGGAGACACAATACGCTTTTACATACAAAAATGAATATTTATTAAAAAAATGACTATGCTCCTAGATTTAGGATACCACCAAATAGGTGTGATCAATATTTCATAACAATGTAATTAATTAATAAAAATACTGTTAAATACCGAAAAACCCCCTCTGTGGCTCAGTGGTAAGAGCGCCTGCCTTTAAACCTAAAGATCGTGAGTTCGAATCCCACCTGGGTGGAAATTTTGGTTTATTAAAAAAAAAATTAATAAATGAAAATAATTTCTATCCTTGTGTGATCGGTAAACACCGGAGGGACCGCAGACGTTCGGATACAATTAGCGTCTCTTAGCAAAGACAATGACGTCGACTTTGCTAAGTATCAAGACAATTACTCTACACACACACACACACTACACCTCAAATTGTAAGATTGGCGAATGGATTTAGTGTCCGCAGTCATTTAAACACAAACAAACAACAAATACCGAAAAATATCTATGATACAGAATACTGTAGATTATTACCAAGAAAAAAATAGAAGATATAATGAGTGTAGGCCAAAACAAATATCTTGGTTGAAAACAATTTAAGATTGGACTGAAATACAAATTTTTTATTTAAGAGACGACCGTGAATTCTTTGCTATGGTACTCGCCAAAATTAAATAATTGTGATACGTCACATGAAAAAGAGGTCCTTTAAAACAAATTTCTGCACATCCATGTCGAATTCTTGAATAATTTTTTTCGATCTGTTTTCTAAACCTAAAATTGCGAAATCTATCAATGGAATATTATGGTTTATCTATTGGTTTGGAAAACGATCGTTAGGCCATTTCATCATTTCATCAGGCCTTGAAGGACTAGGGCTAAAATACAATTAGTACAAATATTATAATTTCATCACAGATATAGAATATCATCTCACAGTCGGTGTTTAAAATTATTAGTAAGTTCGGCCATCGAAAGTAAAGAAGCAATAATTCATTTGTTCAGTATTTTACACAAGATGGTAACTACATAGTTGGTTATTTGAGAATACTGGCTTTTATAGTTATAACGCCAATTGAGTAATGATACCATCCTATAATAGTTGCTATCCTATTACCTTCCATACTATCATCCTATTATAGTAGTTTTTTATGCCCTTTCAAATCTAAATTGGCGTTTATTAAACAATATTTCTAATATGATCCAAGGATTAATAATTTCTGTTATAAAATACCCTGTTAATGCAACAATTTCTACGCAAGAGAACTTGCAAGACCATTGAGTGTCAAGTTAAACTAGCATGAAACATACATTAAGAATGGAGATTTCGAGAAATATCAGATATGCAAACATACCTGGATCTAAATAAGATAAAAGGACGCCTTGAAAGGCTGGATAGAATAAGAAAAGAAAATAATGTGATAATACAGGGAATGACAATAGAAACTGGAGGTAGAAGAATACTTAAAGAAGTAATAGAAAATTTTATGACAAAAGAGCTAAACATTACCGTAAATATAGAAGAAGCAGTGAAACTAAGAGATAAAACATGTTTAGTCAGACTGCCAAACAAAGAGGAAAAAACAAAAATTATGGAAAACAAAAGAAAACTTAAAGAAGCGGAAAAAGAAAATATATATACATATATATATATATATATATATATATATATATATATATATATATATATATATATATATATATATATATAAACAATGATCTAACGACAAAGGAATTACAGATACAGAAGGAAATACGAAGAATAGCAAAAGATGAAATAAAGAAAGGTAAACGTGTCCAAATTAAAGCCAACAAACTTATAATAGATGGTCTAGAAAGGAGATGGAATAGAAACACCACCAGCTGGAGGACCATCATGAAGGTGGTTCAAAAAACTAGCAAGAGATAAAAGGATGCATTATTCCTTGACGGACGAGGCAAAGAAACAGCAAATGACTGCAGATAATCCCTGGTACAACAACAGTGAAATAAAGATAGATAGACAAGAAAACAAAAATAAAAGACGAAGACAACAGAACAAAAAAAATAAAGAGATGAAAATAAGCACATGGAACATAAGAACTATACTAGCTCCAGGAAAAATGCTAGAAATAGAAAAATAACTCAAAAAGTATAAAATAGATATTGCAGCACTACAAGAATTACGCTGGAGGGACAGGGAGAGATTGATAAACAAGACTTTACAATGTTATATTCAGGAGGAAAGAAGCAAGGGCAAAAAGACGTGGGATTTATGATATTAAGGCACCTATGAGAGAAAATTATAAATTTCAAGCCAACATGCGAAAGGATGGCCTATGTTAAAGTCAACAGCAAACCTTTAATATATCAGTCTTGAATTTATACGCCCCCACAGAAACAAGCAATGCAGACGAAAAAGAAATCTTTTATGATAGGGTAGAAGAGGAGATAGAAAAAATACCCAAAGAAGATGTCACATTTGTACTAGGAGACCTCAACGCCCAGATTGGAAAAGAGGACTTTTTACAACAAATTGCAGGAAAGCATACAATACACGAAAACATGAATAACAATGGGCAAAGACTATGTAACCTAGCAACAAGAACAAATTTGTTAATAAGCTCAACAAAATTTGAACACCCTAAAATACATAAGGTAACATGGAGGTCACCAGATCAGAAAACATATAGTCAAATTGATCACATAATGATTAATAAACGAAAACAATCGTCAATAAAAGATGTAAGAACGTTCAGAGGTGCGTGTGCAGATTCAGACCACTACATGGTCACAGCCACTATAAGATAAAAAGTTAAAATTGAAACAGTACAAAAAAAAACAACATAAAAAGTGGAATGTCAATAAAATGAGTAATGAAGAAGTAAGAAAAAATATGAAGAGGCAGTAACAGATCAAATAAAAGAGAAATATAAAGCAGAAGATATAAACACAGAATGGGAGACGATCAAAAAATCAATAGAAGAAGGTGCAAATATGCAGATAGGTAAAAGTCAGGCTAAAACAAAACACGGATGGTATAACCAAGAATGTAGAGAAATAACAGAAAAAAAGTGCAAGCCAGAAATAAATGGCTAAAAACAGATAAAGAGGAAGACAGAGAAGAATATGAAAAATTAAGAAGGAATGCTAAGACAGTGATAAGGCAAAATAAAAGAGAATGGGTAGACAAAAAAAATGCAGGAAATAGAGCATAAAAGAACAAACAGAAATACAAAAAGCTTTTACAAAAAGATTAAAGAACAAAACAAAAAATACAAGGGCAAAACAAACGGAATAAAAAAGAGAGAGGGAATAGTGATAATAGAGGACCAAGAATACAAACAAGTATGGAGAGATTACTACAGAGAGCTCTTGACGGAGGAAACAACAGAAGAAGAAATGCATAACGAGGATTAGGTGCACGAAGAAGAAGCAGATGAAGTAGATGAAGTATACATCGAAATTTCAAATAAACCAACATTAGAGGAATTGGATGAAGTAATACAGAGAAGCAAAAATGGTAAAGCCCCTGGTAAAGATGGAATTAATATGGAACTAATAAAATACGGGGGAAGGGAACTAAGAGAAAAAATACTGGCATTATTGAACAATATATGGAAAGAAGAGAAAATGCAAGGGGACTGGGAGGTAGGGCAGATCATAACAGTACATAAAAAGGGAGACCAACAAATCTGTGAAAATTATAGAGGAATAACGTTACTAAATACAACATATAAAATATTGACATCAATAATAAAAAAAAGGTTATCAAAGATCACAAAGAAGACAGTAGGACAGTACCAATGTGGATTTACAGAAGGAAGATCTACAATAGATGCAATACACACAATAAAACAAATAATAGAAAATGCAAACGAGTATAAATTAGAATTGGAAATGTTATTAATAGACTTCAAACGGGCATTTGATTCAATTAAAAGGAACGGATTAATGATAGCACTTAAAAAACTAAAAATTCCACATAAACTCAGAAAATTAATAGAAATGACAATGAGAACTACAAAAATAAGCATAAGGACACAAAGAGGAGAGACAGAGAAATTCTGTAAAAATAAAGGGATAAAACAAGGAGATGCCTTATCAACAACGCTATTTAATCTAGCATTAGAATATGTACTACGAAATATAAATAAAGGAAATCTCAGAACAAGGGGTGGTCAAATATTTGCATATGCAGACGATATTGCTATTATTGCAAAGAACAGAAAAATAATGAAAGAAATGCTAGAAGAAATAAGGGAGAAAGGGGAGGTAATGGGGCTAAGATTAAATCAAGAAAAGACACAAATATTAAGATTAGAGAAAAAACCAATGAAAGAAAAAATCAAAATAGGAAGTTCTGAGTTTAAAGAAGTAGAATACTTCAAATACCTAGGAGTTTTGTAGAATAAAGCTTATTTTGCAAACAAAAGATTACTTAAAAGCAAAACACTGACTAAAAAAAGTAGGATGAGCATTTATAACACCATAATTCGGCCAATATTATTATATGCAGGAAAAACAATGACGATGGTTAAAAAAGATGAAGAAGACTTAAGAAGAATAGCAGAAAGATAGATTATGAGAACCATACTAGGACCAATCAGAACAGAGCAAAATGAATATAGAAGCAGAACAAATGCAAAAATTAAAGAAGAACCTAAGGAAGACATCGTAATTAAAATAAAGAAATGCAGAGTTAGATGGTTAGAGCACATTTGGCGAGCAGGCGATGTGGCAGTGACATACTCAATGATAAAATGGAATCCAGGAGCAAGAAACAAGGGGAAGACCAAGATCAAAGTGGCTGCAAGAAGTTAAAGAAGACCTCCAAATAGCAGGAGTCAGAGAATGGAGAGGAAGAACTAGAGACAGGAAAAAATGGAGAGATATTGTCAAGAAGATAAGATAAACAAAAAAGATTGATCCACTTAAGAAATAGGATCTAGAAAGCATTTGCGGTTTAACCCCACACTGTGGTGTATCGCCATTATATATAAACATACCTGGGCCAACAAGCACAGGCCATAATGGAAAGATGCATCAACAATCATAAAAAAAAACAGACAAAAAAAAGGCAAAAGAAGCAGGCCTCATCTTAATGAACGCAGAAAATGTGTAGCAAACCCATCAGCAGAATGTAGCAGTCTTTGGTGGCTAATAGTAAAAGAATACATACGTACGCAACACATACACAAAAACACAAATCTACTGTTACTCAATTTACGTTACTCAACCACAATTACGATACAATTTTCAGATTTTTTCAACTAATTACATGCTGCTTGTGTACAAGATCGTGTTCTATAATCGTTTTAAAAACGATTTATGGAGTGAAAATTGAAACATCAAACATTAGTTAGTTAAAAATGTTAAACCAATAATTGTTTCTTAATCCCATATAAACATAATATTTAAATTAGACGTACCACAAGAAAGTAGTTTCAGAACCTTCCTAATTAAAAAAATATTGCTTTCGATTAGAATTAAAGTTAACTCTTAGCTAAATGAACTTACCCTGTTTAGTTGTACTAACTTTAAAAATGGTAAATATTTTGTATACAACTTAAGTCACTGCTAAGTAATGGCATAATAAATTCAGTCGCTTTGGTTATAAAAAAATTAGTAATATAAATGTCCCATATACAACTATAAATAAGTATTGCTGTAGACCTGAAAATAGGAATATCTATTCTAAATTTTATCTAGATGTAGATTTTTAATTATATAGCTATTTTCTAAATGAAACTATAAAGTGTCCATGGCTATCTGCAGTTACAAGGTATGAATTTGTGACAGTCAGCTTAGTAAGTTTCCAACATTTTAAGTCGTTATTAATAAATTGATTTTTAGCACATCTGGTCATAGTTAATTATTTTAACAATCTAAATGGCTCAAACTGTAGACTACAAATTTTCAGTTTTGTGTTGATTTGATCGACATCATTAGTTATGTGGATTGAATCTAATAGTTATTATGTGTTTAAAAGGCATAAATATTCTGTATAGTTTAGGGCTTCTACTAGACAGGCCATGGCCCCAACAAATTCAAATGTGACAAATGGTTGGACACCAGAGTGTAGATTTGAATGGAGAATTAACTCTAGTTACACAAACCAGGTAAGTGTTGCTAAATATGTGCAAAATAGAAACTGAAGTTTTTAATTCTTTAATTTTTACAAATTATTATTTTCAATATCTATCATACTGACAATTAAAAAAATCTTTTGAGCCCGCTATTTCTACATTAGCTGAATATATACCAGTAATCATCAAGCACTTTTGACTTTGACCAATACTACCATATCAAGGTTTTCATTCATACGAGAGGATTTCTATTTTTTCAACTCTTGGATATCTTCATATATTTTCTCAATGTCTTGGTATCTTAGCTTAAGCCTCTAATAAACTTAGATAATCTTCACATACTCACGTAGATCTATGTCCCAATCAGTGCCTGTTATATGACTTATAGAGGTTCAAAAAGGTTTTAAAACTGTTTTATTTTAGCATTTTTAAGTTAAATATTATTTGTATATGGAATTAAGCCCCATTTGATTGTAATGATAATTTTAACTAACGTTTGACCTTTCGATTTCCAATCCGAAAAACGTTTTTAAAAGATAGTGAGGTGTGTTATTATAACCGAATTTCTTTGGGTTATGTTTTTCTTGACGGCTGACTTACTGTTTGCGGCTTGGTCTTGTAGGCCAATAGGCGTGCTTTTAGTTGAAAATTCTGAGGCTGGTGTTTTTACCTCAGGATGATATCCAAATTCAAAATATTTTGTGTGATTATTTATTATTTGCTTGTTTATTAAGCGTTTGTGTATTATGTTTGTGTCCCCAACTTTCTATTAATTCGTTAATGTTGATATATTCTCGTTGCTGACCACTTTTAATATTAACAACCAGAGCTGCTATATTCTCTTCGTGTAATACTTATGTACGAGTAATATAATGTCTATATTATTCATTTTAAAAACAGTGATATCTCTAGTATATGGTTTGAAATGCCATTAGCATTCCACGATGCAATTCATGATAACTTGAAAGCTATTTTGGAAGTATACGTGGTTAAAATCATGCTATTTTGTTTTAAGGGCTGAGAGAGCATATTTTTGAATTCGTTTTGGAAATTTGGTAGTTTATCTGCTAATTTATTGTTGTTATTTTTATCTGCATTTATGTTTCCAATGGCAGCATCTCTATAACTTATTCTGTTGAAATTATGAGCATGATGTTGGGTAGGTATATTTACTGACTGTTGACATAATTTTGAATGGTGATGTGTTTTGATATGTCATTGTATCTGACATCTAGTAGTTTATGATAAACAGAAAATTCTCTATAATTAGAAGAATGGTCTCTGTTGCAGTGACTGCAAGTTGTTGGCGTGTTTTTTGGTCTCTTTCAGTCCTTTATGTTGTGTGATCCAGCTCATTTTAAGCAATTATGTGGTTTTGAACAGTACTTTTTGGTGTGATCATTCTTGGTAGTTCTACCCTTATTTTACAATGTTATATACTGTAGTTCAAATATTTATTTGTTTTTGGTTTGATGCTCGCTCGAGGTCCACAAACAATGATTGTGGCATTTGTAACGTTAGGGTTAGAAACTTAACCGTGACCTTTTTTCTGGATTTTCGCTTTTATTTCATCTGCTGGAAAGGAGTGATGTAGGTCTCAAATAACTGCTCAGTATGCTCTCTCTTGCTAAGGTTGGCATGTATGGTAGACGATGTTTTCCTCTCGTACATGACGTATTAGTTTTCTGTAGGATTCAGCTGTCTTTGGTAAAATTTTTATTGTGTTGTTTGTTAAGGCTTTAGTAAAGTAGGTTTCTACTTTTACTGCTTGTGCTAAATTATTTATCATTTTGCTATAGCCATTCACGTCATTTACGGAGTTTTTCTGTGGAAGTGCCTGAAACCTATTTGAGAGTGTAATTTTTCATTTAAATCCTGACGTTTAAGCCTTTTTCTTTTTGATCTTATTGTTTGCCATGTGTGTTTATTATTTTATGAGTCTTCATGTTCTTCATCTTACATCGAGTTGTCTTTAATCTGTGATTTTGAATTGTTTTTAAAGTTTTAGTTAGCTTGAGAGTTTGATGCAGAATGAGAAAAGTTGGTTTGTTGGGCAACTATTGGCTGCACCTGATATTGTTGTTGATAATTATCAAAAGGTATCATTTGGTTTACTGTTGGTTGATTTGAGCACAATAATGGAGCTTAAGTATTTATTTGACAGCATACATTTTAAATCATTAATTAAAACACATAATTATAATTCTTAATTATACTGAGTCTCATCAAATAACTCACGTCCTCCTGAAATCTATACGAGGTGATTTCTATGACAAAACTCTTATATTTACAGATGGATCTCAGACGGAGGAAGGTGTTGGTTGTGGAATATTTATCCAAAATACAAACCAATCATTGATACATAAATAATCACCTGTTGGTAACATTTGTACTACCGAGCTTTTTGCAACTATAAAGAGTGTCATCTGGTGAACATTCAGTAACATACATAAAGGAGTAATATTACCAGACTCTAAATCTCCATTAGAGTCTACAGAAAACATAAAATTTGAAATGAAGTGCCTTATGTTGTTTAAAAAACATAATTAGAGGTCATGCATATATACCAGGAAATTACAAAGCTGTTATTCTCGCTAGCTGTTAATCTAGCAGTACAAAATGACGTACTTTGCAATATTTATACAGTAAGGGATATATTTAACTCTATAAAAAATAAAAAAAGGCTAAAATAGGACAAAACAATGGCAGAATATTGGTAAAAACCCGCAAAATAATTATTTTCAGATACATCCCACTTTATCACTCCCAAACCAATACATTTTTATTTACTCGACTACCAAATTTTTCTCGCCTTAATTAATACGAATCATGGTCCATTCCCGTCACATTTATTTTAGCTTGGTATATTTTAGCGGCACTATCCTGCAGTTGTGATATAAGTTCTTACGGAGATCTTAACCATATTTACTTTGGCTGCAACAAATATTTAGAAAAATCACATAAATTCATTAGCACTCTTATCGAAATGAAATATTTGCTTATGTTAAGTCTATCACACATTTTGCCAAGTGATAGTAGAGAAACCTTAACATTGCTAATAAATTTTATTAAAGATGTAAAAGTAGAAATATAAATTAGTATATCTTTAGTGACTTTACATAAATCTAAAAAAACAAACAAGAACAAAAAAATATCTTTAAACATAAATAAAACATTCTGTGGCTGATGGATATGGCGCTCCGCGCCATATCTTTCACACACACAAAGACACACATCCAGAAAAGGATCTGAATTGTTTTGCTTTCATGGTGAATTTGATTGATTTTTCTTCAGTGTTGATGTCCATCAGAAATTTATTGAATGCTTCTGATCCGTTGGTGAAAAGCGAAACGACAAACAGCAGTTCAAAATGTAATTTCCATTAAAATCAATTGATTGTGGTTTAATCATAAATGTACATATAATATTTAATACTAGAGGTTCCTTATGAATGCTCAAGATTAATGAATATTATGTAATCTTTTTTTGCAACAATAAAACCCTGAAAACTTTGTTGTCAAACTTCCACAAAATTTATTTTAACTTATCACTACAGCTGTTTCGACAGCTAATTTATTCAACAATAGAAAAACAGATTCTACATACGCACTTCACCTTCTAAATCACAATCATTATTTTAATGACGAATTTAAAATTCTTCACATTCAAAATAAAGGCCTTAAGCTATCCTTGTTAGAATCTATGGAAATGAAAAAATTAAAAAACACATATAATTCTGAATGACCAACTTGAGACAGACAGTTGTCCCCTCCTCAACCTATTCCATTAGAGACTATAAAATGTAAACGCATGCCAAAAATAGATCACTTGAGAAAGGCAATTAGCCGAAACAGCTGTAGTGATAAGTTAAAATAAATTTTGTGGAAGTTTGAAAACAAAGTTTACAGTGTTTTATTATTACATAAAATAAATTTCCATCAAGTTACGGTCGAATCCATCAATAATCTTTTTTTATTTATTCCCATATTTTCATAACCAAAATGGCACGTGTTTATTCTGGCATAAATTTAAACTGACTTTCATATATTTCTGTTTTTACGTATTTGTCTATAAATTAGCCTTGTTGAGTAATTTTATTGAAACAAAAATGTAAGCCCACATTTTATATTAAATTGTCTCTTTTAACTCTGTCCACACTTCCTCACCGATGTCAGCTTGTCTAAATAACTACTTTACATTTACTATTTTTTGTAGTGTTTCAAACCGTTTTTTAACATATTTTTAATAAACTAGGATTTTTTGTTAGTTTCTTTTAAGTCCAATTTATTTTCTTGCCTCTTGTTCTTTGTATGTAGACATGACTGTGTCTGTTTTTTAATGTGGCCCCAGTAAGCTGTCGTTCTATCATTTTTTTGGTCTTTCTACTAATCGTCTTTCTATTGAGGAACCATCTCTTTCCGTCTTAACTAATCTGTTTGTTGTCATTCGGCTTATGTGATCGTTCCATTTTACTCTACTATTTCTTCCCTAGTCCCTGATGTTCTTCACCTTGCATCTACGTCGTATATCTGTACTTCTAGCTCTGTCCTGTATTGTATTTTAATGTTTTTATCTCTGCTGCTTTTAACATCCTTTTTGTCCTCTCTGTGTCAGGTCGTATTTCTGTCGCGCATGTCATTATTGGTCTGATGACTGTTTAGTAAATTCTGCCTTTTATTTTGTTTCCGATTTATTTATTTCTCTATATTGTTTCATTCCGGCAACTTGCAGCCCTGTTTGCTTTATTCACTTGATCTTTTACTTCTTTTTACATCTTAGTAAATTTTTGCTATAATATCCATGCATTTTGTCTTTTTTGGGGAAGTTAACATGTTAACTTCTTTGTCGGTTATATTAAATTGGTACAGCATGCGTTGTAGATTATCTTCATATTGAGTCGCCTGCTTTGCAAATTATTTTAAGTTGTTTTTATTTCATTTGGTATTACTTTAAATTACTACTTTTTTATTATTTCATCTATAATGTGAAACAATAGAGGAGTTAAGAACTCCTTGTTTTATTTTATTCCAGCTTCGGTAGGGTCACTTAGTTCTTCGTCTACTTTTACTTTTGTTGTGTTATTTTGGTAGATATTTTCGATAGTTTTGATTATTCCTATAGGTATCTTTTTTGCGTAAAATAAGTGTATAACGTCCTTTCATTTGACCAGATCAAATACCTTTTTAAGGTATACAAAACATAGATATACCGCTGCTGTGTTCTATTATAGTAATTTCTAAATAATAAAACCTTGATGTTCGTCTGCTAGTGATATAATTTTATTCAGTTTTATTTGTTATCACTTTGGTTGTTAATTTTAGTGTTGTGTTTAATAAATTTCTCTGACTTTCTCCTATGTCCAAGCCTTTAGGAGAGGCCAGGTCCCCAACCTCTCTTCCTACCCATTTTAAAATCCTTACCACATTCCGATATATCCCGCTACTAACCCGCACTGGCCAGCGTGGTAGTGAAATGGCTAATTGTCCCCGTAAATGACATGACACAAATAGAAAAAGGCCCTTAGTCCCCGACGGCCTAACGGTCCCTGGTGACGGTAGCCACCAGATTGGACCAAGGGCAGAGGGTGCAAAGAATCACCGGGATAGACACGGCTATCATGGACAACGAACATTGCATATTGCCACTTATAACGTAAGAACGCTTGCAACCTAACATAAGCTCATTGAATTACAGGAAGAACTTAACTGCATAAAATGGGATGTATTGGGACTTTCCGAAATACGAAGAAAAGGAGAAAACCAATTAGTTTTAAAATCAGGGCATCTGCTACATTTAATTGGAGAAAACGATAAGACAGTTGGCGGCGTAGGCTTTCTCGTGCACAAGAAACACCTAGATAAAATTATAAAAATAGAGAGTGTAAGCCCAAGAGTTGTGTACCTCATATTGAACGAGATATGCTCAATTAAAATTATCCAAGTATATGCAACCACGACGAGCCACTAGCGATGAAGAAATCGAAAACTTTTATGAAGATATAAATAGAGCTATAGAAAAAGATAAAACCCACCACATAATCTTAGTAGGCGATTTTAACGCTAAACTTGGATTTAAAGAAGATAACGCAGAAATTGCTATGGGCTCATTTGGATACGGTGAGCGAAATGATAGAGGAGGTGTGCTACTACATTTTTTGTTGCATCATCGGCTCTATGTGATGAATACATTCTTAAAAAGAAACAACAACGTAAGTGGAGGTGGGCTAGTCCAGATGGCATAACAAAAAACAAAATTGATTTCATCACCACAAACATAAAAAATATTGTCCAAGATGTTACAGCAATTAATAAAATCATTGTTGGGAGTGACCATCGGTTGGATAGAGCAAAAATAATGCTCAACATTATACAAGAGAGGACAGCAATGATAACAGAGAGGCATTATAATAAATGGAAATCGATAGAACATAGAGTAGCTTATCAGAATCTGATAACCTCAGAACTGAAAGAAGTAGAACATCTAAATGAAAACTCATTAGATATAGAGGTGACAAACATGCGAACAGTGCGATTCGAAACGCTCATGGAAAATATAAGGAAAAAGAAAAAAACAAGATGGATAAACTCACTTAAGCTACTAAAGATCTTATAAACAAAAGAAGAGAATTGAAAGACAAATACACATATAATTTTGTAACACTTAGACAGTTAAACAAAGATATCACAAAATCCATTTGAAAATATGTCAGAAATTATAACACTGAATGCATTACTCAAGCCATTGATAAAAATAAAAGTTTAAAGGTTCCTCACATTTTTCTTCGAAAAATATTTGTAAACTTGTAAATAAAAAAGGAGAAACTACAACAAATAAGTAAGATATTTTAAAAATTGCTCAAGATTTTTACTCAGAATTGTATAAGCGAGAAGACCTTCCAGATTCTGATTAAAATCAAATACCAAAAGATCAAAATGTAGGCTCAGAAGACATCCCAGATATCACAATAGAGGAA
This sequence comes from Diabrotica balteata, assembly GCA_918026665.1. Classification (NCBI taxonomy): domain Eukaryota; kingdom Metazoa; phylum Arthropoda; class Insecta; order Coleoptera; family Chrysomelidae; genus Diabrotica; species Diabrotica balteata. Next base: position 70,066,340 of record OU898281.1, read on the forward strand.
ATAAAATTAGTTCTCTTGGAGATAAAAAACAATAAACTTAGAGAAGATGGGATAGTCTTTGAACAAATCAAAGAAGGAGGAGTGACGTTACTAAATGTGTTAAAAAAGATGTTCAATACTTGTTTGATAAGAGGCGTAACCCCCTCCCAGTGGCACAATGCAATAATAACCATAATGCACAAAAAAGGTGACATTTCAGACCTAAAGAACTACAGACCGATTAGTTTGCTCTCCCATACATACAAACTATTCATGAAGATAATAACAAAACGGCTTGTGTATAAACTGGATAGTTACTAACTTCGTGAACAGGCTGGGTTACGCTCCAGATACGGAACAAATAATCATCTACAAGTTATAAAAACGCCAATAGAAAAGTGTACAGAGTATAACAAGCCTATCTTGCTTATATTCGTAGATTATGAAAAGGCGTTCGATACTATAGATAATCATAAAATGCTGCAAGCATTGGCTGACTGCCGCATTGACTACCTATATATCGCCTTAATTAAAAGTATTTACAAAACTGGTACAGCTTGGGTCCGCCTTCATGAAGATACTAAGAAGTTTCGAATAGAACGTGGAATTAGACAGGGTGATACTATCTCCCCTAAATTGTTTACAGCTGCACCTAAGATTTGCCGATTACATCGTTTTAATATCTGATAGAGTTGATAAAGCTACAAAAATGCTGCACACGCTCTATAAGGTGTCAAAAACAATTGGTCTTAAAATTAACACCTCAAAAACAAAATTTATGACCAACCTTGTAGTCAGCGGTAAAATTCTGATTGAGAGCCATACCATCGACCAAGTAATAAAAGGTTAAAAAATTAAAGGTTTTTAACCAGTGCGTTTTACCGGTTCTTACATATGGAGCAGAAACACTGACCCTGACAAAAAGAACAATAGATAAAATAAGAGTTACACAGCGGCTATGGAAAGATCAATATTAGGTATTAACATCAGAGATAAAGTAACAAACCTAGAAATAAGAAGAAGAACAGGAGTCACAGATACAGTTGAATGCCAGGTTTAGCCAGGGCTAAATGGGCTTGGGTCGGACATGTTGCCAGATTATCGGATGACAGATGGACCAAAAAGATTTTGGAATGGCGACCAAGGCAAGATGTATATCGAAGCAGAGGACGACCACCGATTAGATGGACGGATGATATCAAGCGCACCACCACAAACTGGATGCAAGAAGCTCAAGACAGAAATAGGTGGACAATTTTACGGGAGGCCTACGTTCAGCAGTGGACAAATATAGGCTAATTGATGATGATGATGATGATTCATGTTTTATTCTATCGAACGCTTTCTGGTAATCAACAAAACACACATATATATCACAATTGACGTCTCCTCATCTTTGAAAGAAAACTTGTATTGCAAAAAGTGTATCTCAAGTACCCAATGCATTCCTGAAGCCGAATTCTGTGTTTGTAGTGTGTTCTTCACATTTTTTCTATATTCGTTTATGTATAATTTTTAAAAAAGTTTTCAGGTAATGGCTCATAAGGCTTATTATTCGATAATCTTCACAGTTTTTGGCATTGGGTTTTTTTAGGGATTGTTATAAAAGTTGATCTTAGCCAGTGTTAGGGCATTTTTCCACTTTGGTATATATTGTTGAAGATCAAGGTAAGTTGTTTTACTTCGTCTTTATCCATAATTTTCAAAAAACCTGAGTAAAACTCGTCTGGTCCTGCGGCTTTTACCTCCTTAATGTTGTTTATAGCAGCTTCTACTTCCGCTTCGAGAATAGGTGGTCCGGTATCGTCAATTTTATTTTGTGTGATGGTGACATTGCTATCGTCTTCAAATGTTGTTGTCACATAGTTCATCCATGTTGTTTTTGTTTATTCAATATCAACTGTTGGATTTCCTTGAGCGTGTGTTAAGTGTCCCGGCCTTTTTTATTTATAGGTCCCTGCTGCTTCTTTGATCTTTTTGCGGAGGTTTTCTCTCAAATATTGGAACAAAATTCGTAACGAATTTGTTTATTTAAAATTATTCCGACGCCACCATCTTCAAGGCAGACAAAGACATTCTGCTTATATTTGAACGAAGGATCCTGAGAGGAATATTTGGTGGCATCTGTGAAAATGGTATTTGGAGGAGGAGATACAACTACGAGGTATACCACAGATATAAACAAATATTTGTTGGTAAAGACGTAGTATCTCTTATAAGAATAGAAAGACTAAAATGGGCAGGACATCTAGCAAGATCACAGCAGAACAACCCTCCTAGAAGAATCCTTATGTCACAACCCGTGGGAAATAGAAAAAGAGGTAGGCCAAAACTCAGATGGAAGGATGGTGTAGATGAGGATGGTAGAAAGATAGGCAAAGCAAACTGGCAACGGTTGGCAATGAATAGGACTCCCTGGCGTAATAGACTTGGGAAGGTCGAGGCTCTTTCATAGGGCTGTAGTACCATTGATGATGATGATTCCGACGCCATGCTTATATTAACTTTCTGTATTTCCAGAATAATACATTTAGTGCTTGCTTATTTGATATTTTCCGGCATTAGGTCATCGCATCACTGATGCCCATTATATCGATATTCAGTATTTCCATTTTATGGATGGCATTATAAATTTTGCCTGCTTCGTATATGGTCTTGACGTTCCAGGTGCATATTTTAATAAACTGTTTAATTTTTCTTGGCGCATTCTTTCCTTTTACTTGGGGGTTTCGCTTGCTAACGACCTGGGAGGTCCCGTGGTTCTGTGTTGTTATTCCTTCCCTGCCGGATCTTGCACTACGATATACATGATCAGTAGTCTTCACTCTCAAAGCTGTAGCCTTGATAGATGTACAAGAGATATCCATATGGATCTTTAATGTAGGTTTTTCCTTGTCTTCTACATCCTTACGCCGTTGACCTAGTTCTCGGTTCATCTGCCTTTAGGGCCGATTTCCCAACCCTAGGATAAAAGAGTGCCCTACCACTTATCAAATCATCTGCCCGAAGCCGTTGGTAGGTAAGTGAGGGATTGCTTATACCGGCAATCACTTGGACGTTAGAGCCTCATTTGTTATCTAGCAGGATGCAGCGGATGATCAGAATCAAGATCATCACGCGTGAAGGTAAGGTTGACATTTGGATAGGAGAGGCTATACGTTATGTATCATTATCCCTAGCATCCCCGTTACGAACGGAACCATTTTCCCAAGAGGGATATGGTTCCGTTCAAAGTCGGGGTCTCAATATGCCTACTCTTCTGACTCGTTACGTACGAGTTTCTTATTCTGTAGAAATACAAGAACCGTCAAACGGCACTGAGGTCTCCAAACTGCCTACTCCTCAGTGTCGAGTTTAAATTCTTAACGCGGTTCTTTCCGAGAACTTAGTAGTTTTCATTTACCTTATTTAAATTTATTCCAACACAATATATATATATATATATATATATATATATATATATAAATATATATATATATATATATAATAATTTATTGTGTTGGAATATCGGGTATGCGGTCTGTTATTATTAAAAAAAACTCTTTTTTCTTTTAATTCTCTTTTAATTTAATAATAACAGACCGCATACCCGATATTCCAACACAATAAATTGTTTTTACGTTTCGGTCGATAATCTTACCAGTTTTGCTATATATATATATATATATATATATATATATATATATATATATATATATATACACATATATGACTATATATATGACAGCACAGATCTATGTTTTAGTTAAAGCAACCATAACAATTTTTGCAAACAAACGCTAATTGATGATAAGGGTATGTCCCAATATAAATCGATAAAAATGTTTCCGTTTAATGGCAGTCGTATAATAATATTGCACACACATCTTTATAAAACATTCTTTAACAGTTTTCGATTAACACTTAATTCTACTTTAATCTAACTTCCAACACATTTTTTAATTTTTATTCCATGTCTATTTTTTTGCATAGAGGTAATTTAGATCATAATTATTTATTTTAATCTGTATAAATTGTCAAATATTGCATGATATTTTGCTTAAATAATTACAAATATTCAAAAATGATTATTGGTCCAAATATATGTGTCTATCAGTAACTTAAATGTCAAATCCTTCATGTCAAATTTAGAGTAAAATATTATTATTACATTGTAGGCATTTCAGGATAAAGAAGATAATACCAAGTTTAAAAATTTGCAAAAAGATCAGCTGGCTGAATTAGCACAAAAAGAAATATCTTCCAAGAAAGATTCACGTTTTTTGTTACAGAAATTAATAATGGAAGAAGACGGATCTTCCACAGATCCAGCTATTGCAAGTCAAAGGCAAGAATCCATTATGCAGTGGTATGTATTATTACAAATTGCCGAAGAATAACTTGTTAGCTTATTCATTTTTAGTCTCCGTTTTCAATAATTATTTAGTTTCTCAGTTTTTTAGTTTATGATAATTTTTTGATACGGTTCAATAAAAATATTGCTAAAATCACTTTGCTGACTAAAAACTATACAATTTTTTAATTAAAAAGATTTAAGAGAAATTTTGTAGAAAAACCAAGAATGAGTTGTATATTGTACAACTCATACAATAACTATTATCCGTTTATCTGAACTTTCACGGAAATTTTTTCAATGATTTCAATGAAATCACTTTAGCGTTTTACCAACTTATATTCTTGGTCTATCTTGTTCATATTAGTCTATCAATTATTGATTTTTATATTTTTCTGTTGCATTCAATTGTGTAAATGTCAAGTAGCTTTATGTTTCTATAATTTGTATATTATTGAACATATTTATTTTTGTACATTGTTACTAAGATTCTTTATGCATCTGACATTTATTTCACTTATTCTGACTCGTGTAGTAGAAACTAAATAATATGTAGTGCACTGTGCACTCGCGAGTCGAAGACTGAATTCTGGTGCTCTTGTTTGGGTACTTGACCTGTATATGAAAACGAAGCATCTCGTTTGCTTATGCAAAACTCAAGGGTGGCCAAGAATACGTTTCAGGTCCATTTGGTTTACAACTTTTCTTGAAGTGATAAATACCAAGACATTTTCGAATTCGTAGGTAATGTTAAAACATGATTCGAAGTAAAAGATAAAGATACTTCCCACATATGTTTAAGAGGGTCTTTTAATTTATTATCGTGGTTATCACAAAATCTTCATGATATTACGAAATGTGTTCGAATTGTCATTTTAACGTAAAAGGTTTAAAGAATATAAGTAGCTTTTAAATAAGGTCATACGTTGAAACGATTAAGAATAATAAAACAAAATATATAAGGTATTTAAGTAGACACCAAATACTTTTCCAAACATTCTCCCACTTAAAACGAATGTTTTTAAGAATAACTACAATTATAAGTGTGAAGAATACAAATATAATGCTAATAGAATGAAGTATGAACAACAAATACTTATTAATTAACAAATTGCAGTGGACATATTTTGACCACCGGACGTTGTAGGGTGCCATCCGAAGCTGTACTTAGACTAACAACTCGTATAATGCCGTCAGTGCCACAATGAAAATCTGTGATTCTTGCTAATTGCTAGCGAAAAGGAGGCTGTTGTTCATTTGAGGACATGAGGACGAGAGAACTTTACTGTTTTTGAATAGAATGAATAAATTCTTTGGACTGTCTTTTCCAAAAGTCTCCTCGAATTCTTTGGATTAGTTGCCATCGATTCAGACGGTTAATATTTAAGGCGTTTAGGTCCGTATCGGAAATTAAATCCACTGCGGATTCAAAAATTTAAAAGTGACTAGGAATCAGTGCCTGCAAGTGGTACAAGCTTGGACTGGCAAGCACGATATATAATGGTTCTTGAATTATTTGACCACATCCTTGGCTAATCTATTAAAATAAGGGCCACCACGCAGACAAAAAAGGTAGGTAATAGAAAGAGCCTCAGCAACAGTGTACAAAAAAGGATGTACATATGTGAAATTATTAATATAATTTCAGTGTGTGAGGACTGTATTAAGTAGGGCTGGTTCAAAATAAATTAGGATACTACTAAATAAACTGGGTTCAAAATAAATTAGGATGTAGTAAAGGTTTATACAGATAATAGCAAATTAAATTTATGAAAAGTCTTACCAATACTGATGCTACACACACACTCGCGTTATTTGTAGCTTTTCATTTGCGGTTGTTTCTCGTACCGCGGAGCAGCCTTTACAAGTTTCTAAACACGTGTCTCGCAGTAGTTTCTAAACACTAAGATCAAGAGATAGAGCACACCTTCGTCTATATATGATTTAAAGATGATTCGCGATTTTTTTTGCGTAACTTTAAGCGAGAGAGAGAATTTCTGTTACAAGCGGCAGTCAACAGTTGAGAGAGGACTGTTGCTAGCGTGAGTCAACAGCCAATAGAGCACGTCTTTTGCTAGTGGCGGTTAACAGTAGAGAGAGTACGTCTGTTTCTAGCGATAGTCAAGAGGGTAATAGGCAAGAGAGCAGGTCCTTTTCCTTCCTAAGTTTATTACCTTTAAGTAATTTTAAACTGTTTGTCCTCGTTTAAGTGTAGTGTTTTGTACAATTTTATGTTATTTTTAATGTTTCCACATTCTACGCTTGCTGGATAGTTCACATTTTGACGAAATGCCCCTGAAGATGCTATTGTAAGCGAAAGTACTTGGATACTTTAATTACGATTTAATTAACTTGTGCTCGATAATAGCCTTATTTTCAAAGTTCATTTATTCGAGCATTCAACCTCATTTTATTTTTTAAAAATGACACTGAATGAAATTTATTAAATTTGTAAAAAATATATACTACCTAAAGTTAAATATCATCTGTACTTTAAAGATCCTATATATATATATATATATATATATATATATATATATATATATATATATATATATATATATATATGAAATATTTAGTAACGTTATATAAAATATTTCAAATCTTCGCCATTATCTCTTATTAAGATCTTATTATTATGCATCAAGAAGTTACATTCGCTAGATAAATGCACTACGTATTACCTATTAGTTGGTTGTCGGTGAATGAAGTAGTATAGTGTGTCTTATCAGTTCTCAATATGTCATATGAAAACTAGCAGAAGCGTTTGCAAAAGCTGGTGGAAGAGTTATTTTCAGACGAAGACAGTGATGAGAATGTTCGGGATAAAAATTTTAAATTACGTAATGATGATGAAATAAGTAGTTCTTCGTCAAATAAAGGTGTCCAAAATGTGTTCCGCAAAAGACCAAAATTGCAAAATTTACTACCAACATCACAAAACTCAAGAACAGTAGACGATAGATACAATTGAAAATGTTATTTCCCAATACCAACTTCCAGATATTGAAAGCTCTTTAACAGACGATGATATTTCGATTGATTATCCTTGATATAAAAGAGTGTAGATGATCATACCTTGAAAAATATTACATTCAGTATTCAAGACTCGGATGCCAAAGCTGAGTTTTTGTATGAAAAATGTATGAAATGTATAAAAAAATCCCTTTGACTATTTTCAACTATTTGTGAATGACATTATTATTAAGTGAATTGTGCTAGAAACCAATCGATATGCACATCAGAAGTTGAAAAGTATAGGTGGTCACAGCTAAAAATGCAATGATACATGCAATGATAAAACTGTAGTTTCATTTAGAGGCCGACTGTTATTTAGGTCTAGAGAGTATATTCGGCTACTGAGAAAATGTATTCCATAAAAATGGACGGATATTGTAAAGCACGGTTGTATCACACTTGCTTTTCGTAGTGCTTAACGTCGTAATTCAGTGCACCACAGCAATTTTTTGTTGGATTATGGTCTTATAAAAAATTACGTTGTAATTCTAACTTATGTTTTTTTTTCTTTTCGTCATCATATTATTCATTTGCTTTTAGATATGGCAATTTGGCGTTTGATGTGTTAAAAATATGTTAATTGAAAGGACCAGTGTGATAATTTGCTTTATCGTGTTACTGTTATAATATAATAATAAAATTTTAAAACTGACAATTTCATAACAATAAAAAAAGAAAGACATTGAGAGAAATCTTTAACCTTCCTTAAAATACCGACTTTTTGTTTAATCAGGTTTGATCGAGCAGTAGAGAGAGAGTTGCAAAGAAGGAGAGATACATCTTTAAACGGAAATTTACCGACCGGATTGGCAGAGACTATAATGCCTGCAAAAGATCTCAACCTCCCCAAATCACTTATAGATAAAATGGCAGAAGCAACAGCCAGTCGAATAGAAACAGTATCGCAGATGTCAATGATACCCGATACAGAATTATCCGATGTTGTGGATAAGTTTGCCAAAGCTGAAGCAATGTGTGCATTTGCAGGAGCCGTAAAAGCGGCTGAAGCAGCTGCTGAAGGTAAGGGCTTTTTTTACAAAGCTGTCTTCAAATTTTCATCTTTATATTTGTTTCTGATAAAATTTATGTTATTAATTACAGGTACTAATCAATACATAAGTGTTCGTACCGTATTAACGATCTAGTTAAATCACGTATCACGGCAAATATATGCCTGTCACAAACTTAATTCATTACCGGCTAGAGTATTTTCGTATTTACTGATATATTTTTTAATATTTCTGAAGCATGATTTCTTTTTTCTACTAATATTTATCCCATCTATCTTCTCTTACATTAACAATTACAGCTAATCATCCGTCATTCTTCTTCTTCATGTGGCATATCAGAATTATTGTCTGACGTTGTTATCAGCACTGCAAAGGTTTCTCGATCTTCTGTTACATGATATAATTGTCCTGCATTTGATATCTAAGTCCAGGCAGGAATGTCTTTTAGTCAAAAAACCTGTTTTCTTTTTACAAACTTTGACCTGCTATTTTGTCTTTAGGAATTAGTGGTAGTATGCTATATCTATTTCCAATCAATATATTATGTCCCAGATAAGATATTTTTCCATCCTATTGGCTTTGGTGCACATTAAATAAGTCGTGTCTAGATATTACATCCTCCTCCTTTTTTTTTGTTCTGGCATTTTCAAAAAACCTTCTGTTATCCATTAGGTATCGTAATTATATCGAGATATCAAGTTATTTCTAGAATTATTGTTTATACAGCTTTCGTTAAATTGGTTTTAAAATTAATTTCATAGTTCCTATGAATCTTCTGGTTGCTATCCGATGTTCTTGATTCTATTGTTAAATTCTTATTATTATATATTAATAGCTGACCCTCTGAACTTTGTACCGTCTTAAAATTAAATAACGTATCAAATATTGTTTTGAAGCTATTTTTTGTGACATCCTAAAACAATTACTCATTTATTGTTAAAATCAGTTTATTTAGGTGAAACATCAAGGGGGTTTAATGTTTGTTTAATAAGTCAACATCAATCATATTAAAATAGAGGATTTAACATAGAGCTCAATGGAATGATTTAAGTATAGTCCCAAAAGAAACAGATGGTAAAAAGAAAAAATCAAAAAAGCAGCTCTAATTATGCTAAATGCGACCCATTGTTTTACAAATCCCTTGGCAGAATGCAGTAGGATCTGGTTACACATATTAAAAGAGGAAGTTAATAAAAGAAAAATACCACTATTCGTAAGTCAGTAACATATTATGGAGGATACATCATTTATGTTTTTTAAATACATTTAAAATCAGAGTTTGGTGTTTATTGAGAGTAAACTAAATGAAGGAGCATATACTATACCATGCCGAGATATTATTATGAGGTTTTTTTCTTGGTTTTTCTTTATGATTTAGTGTGGAATCACTAACAGGAGAATTTTTACTGTCATCATGGCATGTTGTTGTCCTTTTAAAGATGAATCACATGCTATGATTTTTATTAATGATGAAGTTACAAAAAATAAAATTTGTTTAATTTATTATTATTTATATTTTGAGAACGATTTCCTAAGTGGAAATTGAAACGTCAATAAACTTATTTTAAACTTTAATTGTGGCTTATTCCCATTAAAATAGTAATGTATTAAGGTTCAATAAGCTTGTCTTTCGAGTGTATTAAGTAACAGTACTCTCTGGGTAATGAAATGCATCCGGTAGAGGTGTCAATAGGTGTCAACTGCTTCGAAAACACAATTATTACACTTTGATCTAGTAGTTCCAAAAACACTCGTACGATATTTATCAATAATTGAAGCGTCTTTACATGCCACCACAAATTGGATGAAGTTAGGTATACATTTAATTCCTCTCCAGCATTTAATTAGGGAATTTATTTTAGTTTATTTTATTTTGATTTATTATATTCTATTTTATTTTATTTTATTTTATTTTAACTTTATTAACATTTTACTTTATTTTATTTTATTCGAATTTATTATACTTTCATTTGATTTATTTTTTTTTGTATTCTATTTTCTTTCATTTTATTCCAATTTGGTTTATTCTATTTTAATTACTTTATTTTATTTTATATTATTCATATATTCATTTGAATTGATTGTATATTATTCCATTAAATTATATTTTAGTTAATTCTATTTTATTTTAATTTTATTTATTATTATATTACTTTGTTTTAATGTATTTTATTATATTGTATTTCAATAAATAGTTTCTGACTTACCGTTGAACCCATCATTACCTCAGTAAACGCTAATCTACGATCGAAGTCATCTTCACTTAATTCTTGCAATAAGTTAATTTTGTATGGTTTAAATTTATTCTTACGTAATACATGTAAGACTGAAGAATGAGCTACATCATGTACTTGTGCAATCCTGCGTGAGAATGTATGTGGATCTTCAACAAAACTTTGCATTATATCTAAAGTTTTGTTGTCATTCATAACTCTTTTTGGTTTACATGATCGGTATCTATATTTTACTTCTTCAGATTCCTCAAATCGCTTTACAGTTTTTCTGTACCGTCGCCTTATGAATAGGAGAACGGTTTGGCAAAGTATCATTGAACAAGTTGGCTACTTTACAATAAGATCTTTTTCTGTCACCGTACCCTCTCATCATTAGAATAGTAATTCGTTCTTTTTTATTAAGAGCCATTTTAGAGAAACAATTTATCTTGCAAAACTTTTTGAAACACAACTACCATCAGTTTCAGTTAATAATGTAAATGGTGAACAAATATCAAAATTACATCATTCTACATTTAAATATTTAAATTTATTAAGATCTACATATTTTGCACTGTTTTATGTATTTAAGACCTTCCAGACTACATAAAATCATAAGTGCTACACATGGTTGAACACGTATTGAACAGGAGATTCCAATAATGCCTGAATATACAGGGTGATAAATTTGAAAATCCAAAGTTAATAATATAAGAGAAACGACAAATCTGACAATATTGAAAATATCAAATATGAAATCTCCATATCCCAAAATAGGTGTACCTCAAATTTTGTAAAATTATAACTAGCAACTTACGAGATAATTGGTCGTTTCCAGACTTTTGCGCCACTCTGTATATATATATTTATGTATTCAATGTTAAGTAAATTGGTTTTTGGTTTTTGTAGCAGGATTAGTTTTAAACTTAGTTATCACTTTTCGAAAGTGCTCATTTACAAATGATCTATTTGATTTCTTGAATAGCCAGGGTTACTGCCATCATCAAATTTTGATTTACAAGTACTTACATAGTTGTCGCTTGGTTAGTTTATACTAGGAGTTTGTAATATTCATATCGTTTTTTTTTACAAAATTAATATAATCTCTGTCCTCGATCGTTTGGTTGTCCAAGATCATAAGGACATACAGTTTGACTTTCTCAGGATTGCTTTATTATTTATATTGTCCAGTTTATGCGTAGAATCATTAGATACAAAGAAAGGCATAACATAGCTTGTAATTTTGTTATGTCTTCCATTTTTAATGCCCACATTACAGCATTTGGGTGTTTTAGCAAGTAGATAGCTGAAGTTTCATATTGGTTTTTTTAATATCTACTCTTCTCCTAATGTATTTAATGTCGTTAAGATAGGTACTAGTTTTTCTGCTTAAGTATATGTAGCATGTCTCTTTGCGAAATCTGCCCCATTTATCTGTTGACTATTTTTATTGCTTTTACTAAATACTTTGTGATATACCTCTTTTTTCTGCCTTTCTGTCAATGTTTTGTAAAATATAGGCACTTACATTTATTAATTCATGGAAACTCCAAAAAATTATTACGAGTAGATCACCAGTATATTGCGAGCGAAATATAAAGAGATGCGTCACTATAATTTACGAAGACTGTTGTTTTATATATACATATATATATATATATATATATAATATATATATATATATATATATATATATATATATAAATAAAATCTATATAAATATTTGACATCTTATCTAAATTTTATAATTAAAATAACAACTTTAATATTTTGAAAAATAAGGCTATTAACGAGCACAAGTTAATTAAATCTAGCCCAAGTACTTTCGCTTAAAATAGCATCTTCAGGGGCATTTCGTCAAAATGTAAACTATCCGGCAAGCGTAGAATGTGGAAACATTAATAATAACATAAAATTGTACAAAACACTACACTAAAACGAGGACAAACAGTTTAAAATTACTTTAAATATTCTACGCTACATTCTTTGTCAGTATCTGGAGGGATAATGTCCCTCCAGATACTGACATCCATTATCCCTCCAGATACTGACAAAGAATGTAGCGTAGAATCTTTAAAGTAATTTTAAACTGTTTGTCCTCGTTTTAGTGTAGTGTTTTGTACAATTTTATGTTATTATTAATGTTTCCACATTCTACGCTTACCGGATAGTTTATATTTTGATGACATGCCCCTGAAGATGCTATTTTAAGCGAAAGTACTTGGGCTAGATTTAATTAACTTGTGCTCGATAATAGCCTTGTTTTTCAAAGTTCATTTATTTGAGCATTCAACCTCATTTCAATTCAACTTTAATATTGTTTATTCTTTTCACTTTAGTGAATTTATTAATAACTTTGAATTTCTACAAGGTTACATTTTAGTGAGTTTTGTGATATTTCTTTTCACTAATTTACCTCTTTTAGTGTTATTACCTCCTTAAGAAATCACTGGAACTCCATCCAACCTAACTGTCCTGTATCCTGGGATGTATTTGCACAACTTTTGCAGTTAGTATTTGACACTAATTTCTTGGTCTTTAACGACAAATATTAGCTTCAAATATTTGGGACACCTATGGGTTCCTCAATCTCTCCCATCCTAATTATTTAAGTAATGGATGATTTATTATATGACCGTTTGGGTTTTTTAGATTTCCAAATCCCTTTTATTAAGCGGTATGTTGATGACTTATTATTAGCCTTACCCCCAGACAATATTCAGGCCACCTTGTCCTTTGTTCAATGAGTTTGATCAATATTTACAGTTCACTATTGAACTTGAGGACTCTAGCACGAATAGTATTCCCTTAGACATGCGTGTCATCAGAATCCGAGATAACACCTTAACCACAAGTTGGTATAGGAAACCAATGGCCTATAATAGGTTTCTCAACTACCATTCTTGTAACTTTTAAATACAAATTAAACCTAATCAAAGCTTGAAGCTGCAGGATAAATAGACAAACACATCCGGTTAATCGAAGGGACCCTTAAATTACTTAAAAATATTCTGATTGAGAATTCCTACCTATCCTCGCTCATTAATAAATTCCTTTACTTACAAAGCTATGGTTCCTCTTTAAATGACATACCTAATGGTGACCAACTTAGAATAATATCAAATAATTCCATTAATAACACGGTTCTGCCTAATACTGTACTTGAGACTCCAACTACCCATTACTCATCTCTACCTTATTTTCCTCAAGTTATTGAAAAACTTGTTAAACTGTATAGACAGAATAATGTACCTGTTAAAATTGCAGTTAAGAATGTTAAGACTGTCTTGACCTTTACTTACAAAGCTATGGTTCCTCTTTAAATGACATACCTAATGGTGACCAACTTAGAATAATATCAAATAATTCCATTAATAACACGGTTCTGCCTAATACTGTACTTGAGACTCCAACTACCCATTACTCATCTCTACCTTATTTTCCTCAAGTTACTGAAAAACTTGTTAAACTGTATAGACAGAATAATGTACCTGTTAAAATTGCAGTTAAGAATGTTAAGACTGTCAGAAATTTGTTTCTAAAACAAAAACACCCTTGTCCTTTCTGGAACAAGTAAATGTCATCTATAATATACTTTGTGCTGAGTGTGACTCATGTTACATCGGTCAGACAGGGAGATCACTGAGAAGGCGTCTTAAGAAATACCGCAGTGATATCAACTTATCTAAGCATACTTGTGCTCTTGCCCAGCATGCTATTAACACTAAGTACAAAGTGGACTTTATTGAAGTTAAGATTCTTGGTAATGAACGCAATCTCGCTAAAAGACAGTTTTTGAAAATGTGTTCAATACTTAAACACTCTAATCCTAAACTTACAAGCTAACAGAAATAAAGATCGACCCCCAACGAGATGGACAGATGACATAAAAAGAGTGACAACAAATTGGATTCAGATGGCGCAAAATCGGACTAAGTGGAAAAGCATGCGAGATGTCTTTGTTCAGCAGTGGACGTTAGAGACTAGTTGATGATGGTGATGACTTAAACACACTAATGCTCTTAATAAGAGAACTGACATTAGTAACTTGAGCCAAATTTATCATGCGTTAATTTTGCAGAATTAGGCTTAATATATTGTTTACTTTAAAATTGTCCCCTAAGGTGTATGTTTTATCATATTTTTATATAAATAATTTCAAATGATAATAAAATAAAATAAGTTTTTCTTTCTTTATTTAACTTTGATTCATTCAACTTACATTTTCATTGTTTTTTTGATCAAATTGTTTAATAAAATTTTTAAATTAAAACTGATTCATAGAATCTGTTTTAATCTCAGTTCCAAATGCTATGAAGCTTGGTCTGTGGAAGTTGAATCAATCTTCACCTGTGACTGGCTAACCAGTCACAACGTAGACTTATTAATATATATGATATTTTGGATTGACCTCGCTTGTTTATTCTTTGTATCTCTCAACCAATCACTGGGGGGAGAATGGTGATCTTAACCACCTTTTCCTTTCATTTTTTGGTTTTTATTGACAAGTTGTCACCCAAATTTATCATATTGTTTAAATGTACCACTCTATTGCACGAGAGGTTGGTAACTGCCTTGCTGTTCTGTCATATTTTGACCTCAAGACCACTGTATTTTCACGTTGTTTGCGTGGGTGTCAAACCTGTTGCTTTTCATTAACCTTCAGCACCTAATAAGCTAAAGACTGGTAACTTCATTTTATTTTTAAATATTATATTTCAATCGTAATTTATTAATAATGTTACCTAAGGTCAAAATTAAACTTAACTAACAATATATTGGTGAAAGTGCATCTTACGATCTTTCTAGTTCTCTTGCATATTAATTTTAATGCTTTACTTAAGTTTTTTACATAAATTTTTTATATACATCTACAATTACCACATGTTCTTTTGCTGTGCAACTGTATCTAGTTTTAATTAATTGTTTATACAACATGATCTCAGAATGTCCATTGTAGTAAGCTTTTTTATACATTTATATTGTCTTTTTGAAGTAACACACTTTTATAACTTTTCTATGGATGTTTGGTTTTTCATACTGTTCTTTTTAGATGAACTAATGATGATTTCTGATTAGAAAGCGAAACGTCTTCAATAAATCAATAAATAGATGAAGTAGCCACCTTCTTTGACTTTTTTCTTCACCTTTTGACCGAAAAAACCCACCACTCTTTGAGTAATCCTTATATATATACAGATTTGGACAGATATGGACAGATTTATATATATATAATATATATATATATATATATATATATATATATATATATATATATATATATATATAAATCTGTCCATTTTCACGAAATATCTTCCTAATTAATTTGCTAAATTTATTTAAGTTGCGTTTTGTTTATAGCCGCACCTCCAGAATTAGCTGAAGAAGCAGCGTTGGCCAGTGCGAGAATATATCAGAGTGAGTTGAATGCTACCGAAATCAAAGAAGAATTTTCGGGTATCAGACCAATGGAAGTTATTGGATATATCGGCGTTACTAAACCAAAACATCCAGTTAAGTCTGAAAAAAAGTAGTACATTTGGCGACCAAAATAGTTTTAATGTAAAATAAAACTATTATATATTTTTAACTTTTGACACACTTGATACGCAAAAATTTAATAAAATGTATTTTTAATGGATTTTGAGAGTTATTTTTCATGGTAATATATTATCTTTATCTTTATTTCTATAAATATGCTTCTTTTTCTTCTTCTTCTCTGTCTCTGTCTGTTGCCCCTAGTAGGTTGTCGTTCCGTCGTTTTCGTGATCTTTCTACTGATGATTTTCCTACTGGATCTCTAGTTGTCTTTACTACTCTATTTGTTATTTTTTAGCTTATATAATCGGTCCATTCTACTCTTATATTTCTTACCTAGTCCTTGATGTTCTCCACCTTGATTTTTGTAAGAGTGGTCATCTCTACTATTTCTAACATTTTTTTGTCGTCTGTGTCAGGTCGTGTTTCTGCCGTGTATGCCATTATGGGTCTGATGAATGTTTTGTAACTCCTGCCGTTCATTTCTTTTCTAATATTTTTATTTCTCCATATTGTTTCATTCGGGCAACCTGCGGCTTTGTTTGCTCTATTCACTTGTCTATTCCTATGTGGCTTCGATAATTATATATTTTTATAAGTTAATATCTTGCATCAAAAAAATATCTTTAGTTTTCACACACATCACTTTCATGCCCTGCAGTTACGTCCTGGGCATAGATATGCCGTGGATTATCTAATGTATGATGGCATATAGTGAGACTATATTAAAGTATTTAATTAGTTTCAGAGCTTTTTGTTTTTGTAGTTGTTACCATGATTAGAAATTGTACTTTCTCAATGATTTGACTTTTGTAACTGGTGCAGTCATTCGGATTTTTCTAAATTGAACAGTGTTCGTGTCAACTTTGCTAAATTTCGTATGCAATTTTTCCTATTAAAGATTATCGTAAAAAAATCCATATTTCGGGTACCGTAACAGTCAAACGTCCAGGGCTAGGAACAAACATTGTTCACAACCCATTGTTTCCTTTTTTTAAGAAAATCTACATTTTTGCCCATATAGTGTATATTTTTTGATTTTCCGTGAAGGACATTTTAGAACATTTAGTAAATTTAACTTTTCACGAAATGAATCAACCTAATTTTTAACTAATTAAATATCAAGCAGATAATATTCCTACTTTTGTGTTGTGCGAAATCTTGCGAAATTGTTTTAAATGATCATGGCAATAGAGATGCAAATAATGCTATAGATGCTTGTCTTTTACATACTGTTTTAAACTGACAAAGCAGCAGACCTTATTGCATCAAGAAGAGAACTTGCGAAAGATCATGCTTTACGTTGGGCCGAGGGGTTACGTCCCTGGATTATCCAATTTGTACTACATACAGAGGGACGATACATACTAGTGTATAATTTTTTTTAGAGCTTTTTGTTTTTGTAGTTGTTACCATACTTGGAGATTGTGCGTTCTCAATAAATAAATCGGTTTCTGAAATATTAAATTTATTCCGTACTTTTGCATCATACTTAACTAAGTACATTATTATGGTTAACCCTGTAAAAATAAATATTTGAATAATACATCCTGTGCACTCTGTTTGCAAGGGATGATTCATTTAGAGTAGAGTATTTAGAGTTCTTTTTTTGGTGGGGATTTGATTGGCGAACTGGCATGAATACTGCCAAACTAACATTTCGCTGTTGTTCAGTATTGTTTGACATTTCATGATGAAAAGACTTAGCCCGGCACAGTGTTAGAAATTATAAAGTTGTATTTTGAAAATGGTAGTTCTATGAGAAATGTGTTTCGTGCACTTAGAGCAATTTTTGGTACACATAATCAGCCTACCGAACGTACAATTCGCTTTACGATTAGTAAGTTTGAAACCTAGTTTTCATCATTGGATAACACGCTACCAAATAGACCACATTCAGCACATAGTGAAGAAAATATAGCGGCGGTAACGGATAGTGTACTCGAAAATAATAAAGAATCGATTCGTCGCCGTTCTCAACAGCTTGGCTTGTCCTATGCAACAGATTGGCGTATTTTACGTAAGCATCTAGGTTTAAAAGCATTTAAAAGCATTAAAAAAAATTCAATAACTGCAAGAGCTGAAGCCGACCGACCTTCCGAGTCGTCACCGTTTCAGTCGATGGACTCTTGATAAGAAGATCCACTGTTTTCGAGAAACATTTTGTTTTTAGATGAGGCCCATTTTTGGCTTAATGGCTACGTTAATAAACAAAATGCCCATATTTGGGGTGATGAACAACCCAAAGAGAATCAAGACTTGCCATTACACCCTGTAATGTACACCCTGTAAAAAACAACTGTTTGGTTTGGTTTATGTGTTGGTGGCATCGAGCAAAAAGATAAAAGAGGGAATCTAATCGCTATGAAAAGGAGACCAAAAAAGTGGCCTCTGATGGCGGACATATCCGGAAATGCAAAGGCGCTAAATTTAAATTTTCCAACACTTATTAACAAATAGCTATAAAATATTTTTCAGACGAGAAAGTTTTTATTAAATATTAACTATAATAGTCTAAAAAGTGACACAATTGGTAAAAAACTTCAATATAAATAAAATTGCATGTGACAGTTGGGACAAACAATAACATAACCAAACTAAATTTGACTTCTCAAACAAGGAAAGACTATCTTTCCTTGTTTAAAGTGGCCTCTCAAGATGGCACTTCCTGTCTAACAATATTTATGCCCCCACTACCTTTACATTCCCTCTTTTATCTTTTTGCTCGATGGTTGGTGGAACCGACATTTAGTTCCAACAAGATGGCGCCACTTGCCATACAGCCCGTGAAAGCATGGCATTAGTGCAAGAACGATTAGGTGAACTAATTCTTTCACGCTTTGCTTTATTTTCAATATTACTGGAGTCATTGGTGAAATACCAATCGAAATGCTGGAACGAGTCATCGAGAATTGGAACTTCAGAATGAACCAACTTAATCGTAGTCATGACCAATATTTAGAAGAAAGGATCTTTAAGAAATAATTGTAAAGAATGGTTCTTTTGTATGATAATAAATATTTTTAATTAAAATTAATTTTTACATTGTTTTTTCTTGTTAAAAAAGTACCTCTAAATGAATTACTCTTCATTTAAAACAAAATATGTCAATTACGCCATTATACGTCAACACTGATGACTTAATGTGCAACTAATATATCAGGCCACCAGAACCAGAGTGGCTCAAGTGACACTTTTTCAAATTTAGACTTTATCACAAAAAACGATGTGAAATAATAATATTTTCAAAGCCACAGTGGCCCAAGATTAGTTTTCTCCGAGAATAACAGATGGCGATACTAGTATTGTTTTGGCATTGTAATTTTATACTCTATTTTAAAAATCATAGTGACTCAGGTGACTTGGGCCACTCTGGCATTGGCAAAGCTTAACTGTCATTGTAATTATTATTGAGAGGTTATTTGCGTGTTTCTCATTTTATAACAGTGTTTTAATTAGAAAATGAATAAAAACATGAACGAAAGTGAGGGTGAAGGCGCGGAAGGCACTGCATGTAACGTAAAAGGTGAGTTTCTCTGTTATTTAACCAACAATTAAACTGTTATAACCTTTGTCAAGTTAACATAACCTACAAAAACATTAATTGTACTGTTTTGATTTTATCAAAGTTACTTAAAATAATTTTTGAAATTTTGATTTTTTTAACAAAAAATTATTGTTGTGTTTGTTTGCTGCAGATGTTTCTGGAGCTGCAGGAACTGCACATGATGGACAGAGTGGGGCTAAAACTACTGATAACATCAAAAATGAATTACGAGATATACTTGGATCAAGCCCAGAGGAACTCTATCAGGATTCAGGTTCCGAGTATGTTCCAGATCATCGCAGCAGGAGCTCTTCGCCAAATTTGCAACATATTCTTGAAGATTTGTCTAATGAAGAAGACCAGTCGTCAGTTTCTACAAATACGACAAGGAAACGCATTCGCAAGAAAAATACGTGGAAAAAAAAATGTGAGAAGAAACAAACGAGCTAAAGGTGAGGAATACACTAAAACTAAAGGCGTTCTCGTTCTCGCTAAAACGATAAATACACAATATCGATGTCCCTGTAAAGAAAAATGCCACGAGAAGATCGAACCTGAAAGACAAAGAATACTATTTTCCAAATTTTATGGATTATCAAATTTCAATTTGCAAGCTCATACCTGTGTTCACTCGTAAATGTCGTAATTAAAGCAAGATCATGTAAATAAAATGCAACCGATGTCACAACAAAGCCGAGAGAATTTTCCAGACTGTATCATTTACCAGATATGAACGGAAGACAAATTCGTGTTTGCAAGTCATTTTTCAAACATGTCCTTCAAGCATCAGATGGACGTCTCACAAGGGTTTTGAAAAATAAATCAGTTGATGATATACCGCTATTGACAAGCGAGGTAAACATGTTCCAAAAACAAAACCCCTGAGCTGAAAGAAAATGAAGTAAAGGAGTTCATTAATACTTTTCCAAAATACGATTCACACTACACCAAACACAAAAGTGAGACAAGACAGTATTTGCCACCTGACTTGAATTTGACTATAATGTATTCCGAATATAAAAGAAAGCCAGCGAACCTGTTTCTAAATACATCTTTGAAAAAATATTCAACGAGAAGTTCAACTTACCATTCCATGCTCCTATAACAGATTTATGTGAGAAATGCGATAATTTCAAAGTAAAAATAGAGACTTGTGAAAATAATGAACATTCCAAGAAGGCCGCACTGCCAAGGAGATTCATTTAAGAAAAGCGGAAAGTGCCATGAATAATATGAAAATTGATATACAGTATGCAAAAGAAAACAATGACACCACAGTAATTATATTTGATCTGATGAAGACTCTTCCAACTCCGGTAATTTCAACTGGAATATGCTACTTTAAACAGCAGTGATGGACTTACTGTTTAGGTATTCACAATGCTGCTATCGATGACATTTTTATGTACGTTTGAGACGAATCGACTGCATCTAGAGGGCCACAGGAAGTAGGTTCATGTTTATTAAAATTTATTAGTTAGAGATAATGTACGTACAAAGAAACTAATAATGTACTCAGACCAACCGCAATATAAAAATTGCGGTATTGTGTATGTAGATTGTATCAAATCCAGCTTATACTGTGGGACAGATTGATCACAAATTTTCAGTGAGCGGCCATTCCTACTCATCTTGTGATCGAGCTTTCGGCTTGATAGAAAAGCAGAGGAGGTATTTCGCAAACATATACATTCCGGAGCATTGGAACACCGTGATAACAGCAGCGAGAAAAAGAATTCATTCAAGGTAGTACAGATGAAACAAGACGATTTCATATTGACGAAAGCCTTAGAAAGTAACATTACGAACAGAAAGATAAACGTCGATAGGTCTAAAGTAGAGTGGCTAAAAATGCAGTGGATGCTGTATAGTAGGATGCATCCATTCTCCATATATTTTAAATATTTGAATAATCCAGAAGTCCTTTTTACCGAAGTTAACTTCAGTATAAGGAGTTCTCAAGATGCTGCTAACCTAGAGCTCGAAACGCTCTATCCGGATGGAAGAAAAATCAACCCTGAAAAAAAGAAAGACCTTATGTGTTTACTAGAATATGTTCCGCCCATCTATCATCAATTCTACCACCAACTAGTAGACTCTAACACTACAAGAAACGAATTAGAAGAAGCAATGAGCGATTTTTCAGTGGAGTTTTCAGTGGGTAGTGTGTAATGAAAACATTTAAAACCAATAAAAGTGAAAGTTTGATTACAACTTAAGTAAAAAAACTAGCACTAAGTTTTAATTTGTAATTTTTCAATTTAATAAAAGTTATTATTTCTGGTATATTACATTAATTTATTTTTATGGAATGGGTTGTTTTCATACCCGATGGCCTATTATTCTTACTTTTATTGACATGCTTGTCTCAAACAGCCAATGCCAAAGTGGCCCAACTGTTAAAAAATTAGAAATACTTTAAAATTAGCATCAGGCTATAGCCCATTAGAATCTTAGTAATTTTTAAAGTATTATACTGCGAACTAAGCGATGTGTTTAATATTTACTTAATGTTCTACATTAACTCGAAAATTTCACTAATTTATTTTGGCCCATATCTCTAGTTTTGATTTCTATCACTTGGGCCACTCTGGTTCTGGTGGCCTCATATAGTAGTTAATGGGCATTCAAAAATTAAAATTAACATGTTTTAAGATTTTTTAAAAGTCGTCTATTTCTGAAATAGGTAATGAATTTATTCCATACTTTTGCATCATACTGTATATCTTATTAATCCGCTATTGTTGGTATATTCTTGTTGTTGTACTCTGTGCTCATTGGACTACACTACAACTTGTTGGTTATATATATTTCTCACACTTTTAAAAATAAACTTTTTATGAAAACGAATTCCGTAGTGGAAATCAAAACGTCATTCTGTATATTTAGCTATTTTTTCGAACTTTACCCTCTCTTTCTCCTTTATTTTTTCTTGAACTTAACCATCATCAAGCCTATTCATTTTTAAATTTCTTTCCAATTTTTTCAATTACTTCAATAACAGCAGTATCTCTAATACTATCAGCCATATTTCTCCAAATTGTATTAGAATATACTACGATAGTATCTTCTTTCCTGGTTATTAAATAATAGCCACATCAAAATACTCTAGTGGTTACCTATATTAATCGCTTTAAATCAATGTTAGCAGCAAATACAAAAATAAATTTATGTTTTGAATCTTTTTTGTTGTTTTTTCGATTATTGTACCAACTTGGACGCTAAGAATTGCTATAAAAAATTAACAAAGCTTCAATATGCGTTTTTTGTCTAGAAGATAAAAAGTAATATTTCTTTATTGCTACTTGATTTTCGATGTCTATGTGGATTTTTATTTAGTTTTGTAATTAATTGCCAATAACGAAAAGACAATTTAAACCGTGAAATGCAGTGGCACGCTATCGGGACGCTTCAAGCTGGTAGAAGTCAAAGAGACGTTGCTGAAGTAGTCCACATGAACAGAAGTTCGTCATCATTAATCGTTTGTGGTTAAGGTATAAAAAAACTGGTGATGTTTCTGAACGTCATACAGGCTGAACGTCGTACAAGAATAACCAATCAGATTGAATATCGCTTTATTGACTGTAGGCTTTGCGAGATCGCAATGTAACTGCATCACAATTACAAATATGAGGCTGCAAGCGACCCATGAGATGGCCAGGGTTGTGCGAACATTCCTCAAAAATAACGAAATTTAGATTTTGCCATGTCCTGCACAATCGCCAGATTTAAACTCAATTTTGCATTTATGGGACATATTGGGTACACGCATTTTACAAAAAAATATTGCGATCAAAACAAGACAGCGATCAAAACAAGACATCGAGTGGAACAGAATACAGCAGCAGAACATAGACCATCTGATCATAAGTTTGCCTTACAGATGTAGGACAGTAATTAACAACCGTGGAGGTCATACACTATACTAACTGAACCTACGGACTACCTTTTTGGGAGTTGAGAGGCAATATTACATTAGCCTTTTATTTTTTTTTGTTACCATTTTTTGACATATTAAAGTTTTTTTTATTTTCTTAAGAGCTATTGTGATAATTCTAAGAAATAATGTTTATTATATATTCAGGACACTTGTTTTTAATTTTTCATTAAAAATATTTGAAATAAATGATTTGAAATCCTTCAGTAATCTTGCATTTTGTTTTTGTCCCCTAGATTATTTTGATGTGTGTATATTTGAAAATTATTGTCTTCACTTTTACGAAATATTTATACGATCACTGATTTACATTGAAAACAGCTACAAATTAAATACAACATTAAGGATATTAGATTTTATTTTATCGTAACAGTGTAATTAACTATACGTTCTGACATTAAGAGTTCAACTTTCCATGATCTTTCTTAATAAAATCAGCCGCCTTTTCCGCAATTAAGTAACAAATTGCGTTTAGATGACTAGAGGTAGAAAGAGGTATAACACTAGCATCGGCAACTCGTAATCTCTTAATTCCATACACTTTTAATTCGTTATCAACTACGTGACCAACTTTTGGATTTGGACCCATTTTGCAAGTACCGACAGGATGATTATTATGACAGACGATGTATTTACTAGCACACTTCCAATATTCTCTACTCATGAATTCATACTGTCTGCATTGTTTTACCGGGTTTTGTTGCAATTTGGCATTTATTTTCTTAAAAGGTCCCTGCTTTGTAAGATTTACCGCGAATTGTACTCCAAGATAAACACTTTCTAGATCATGTCCTTCAGGGTCTGACAGTATGTTGGGATCTATATCTGGATAATCTAAAGGACTGGCACTCCGTAATCTAACCGTACCTAATGATTTTGTATGTAAAGGAGTTACAAATATTTTAAATGAACTGGCGGAGTCAATACCGTTTGCTGATACACCTATATCTGGTCTCCACCTCATAAAACGGGATATCGCGTCAGTTGTGGTATTTGTATCGGCAAAGCTCAATTCTATATCTGAATAGCCAGCAGTGGGTTCAAGTTTACTTATATAGTATCCGACACCTTGAGATGCTAATGCTTCAGCAAGATATCCAGTACCGTTATTTAAATATTCAGCAATTGATTCTCGAAGAGTTTTTATTGGTTCTGAAAGATTACTCGTGTACACCATGCCATAAACTTGTAAATGATCCGAGAAACTACTTCCAACTTCCAGATCTTGAACTAATGGTATCTCTAAAAAGTCAAAAATGGTGTCAGTAAAAAATATGGTAAAATAAAAAAACAATAAAATAATATTAAGGACCGGAATGAAAAGTTTAAATTAAATGTGTTAATATTTCCGTCGAACAATTTAACAATTTTGCAACTAGTGTTTTTGATATTACGGTATCAGTTTATTTTTCTTCATCGTATTTTCTAAACAGCTAGGTACTAACGACTACAAATTTAAATAAAGGCAGATAATATTTACTAACTAGAGACACTTATTGGATAGCAAAATTAGAATACATTGTACTTTTGACATTGTCATGCATACTGAACATTATACAGATTGGGAACTCGAAGAAGTGTACAAATAAGATTTAGCGCACTACGAATTAACCCGGAATTAAATGGGATTAAACCACAATTGATTGTAATTTAAAAATTTAAAAATTACATTCTATATTTGTTTCTAATCCGGCAATCGTTTTAAAAATTCTGAAATAAAAAAAATGGATGACTTTTACCCGTAAATCTTTATAATTGGTGGTGGCTAAGAACAGTAATTTGACAGTGGACCTAGATTTTATAGGCCATGTAGTAAGGTGAAAATTTCGAGAGTCCGGCTGTATCTTTGGATTGATATCAAATTCTGATCTTTCGGTGATTATTACACTAAATTGTAGATGGTGTGTCTCTAATCTACTGTCAATTTGTTAGTATGTGTATATTATTATTGCTGATTTCTTTTAGTATTGGAATCCAGATCTTGATGCATTCTATTGATTTGTTTGTAACACATTTTTGTTCATTTTGTAAAATAAATGTCAACCACAAAAATATACTTTTGATTCTAATATAAAAATATTAGAATCAAAAATAATTAATGGTGTCTTTTATAAACAAATTTTTGGTAGCCCTATGGGATCTAGTCTTTCACCCATTCTAAGTAGCTATGTCATGGATGATGTTATCAGTGATTGTATCAACAATTGCACTTTTTTCATTCCGTTTATTAAATATGTAGATGATTTAGTTTTGGCACTTCCTAAACACAAAATTCTTGAAACAGTCAACATTTTCAACAATCATAATCAACATATACAATTTACATTTGAGGAAGAGGTAGATAATTCTCTATCATTCCTTGACATGAGAATTGTAAGAAATACAGACAATATGTTGAAAACCAGATGGTTCAGAAAACCCATATGTAGTAATAGATTTATAAGCTATTACTCTCATCATCCAAATAAGATGAAAATGAACCTTATAACAGGATTAAAAGAACTTGTAACAAGTCCGTTACTTTAATAATCCGTAAACTTTTAAATAAAATTTTAAAATCCCAATCCTCTTAATGATTTTCTGAATTTTAATTTCTAAGTTGGTATTAAACAGTGACACCTACGGCGCTGTACGATGACATGACATGCCATCCGGCTAGCAAATTAGCGCTCATTCTGGTTTTAACTTTTTGGTAAAAGAGAATATTAATTTTGCTGGGGAAGGAAGAATATGGACAGTTTTTTAGTTGTTTTGTAGTGTATAATCGTTGATTTAGAAGCCACTTTTAGTCGGTGAGTTGATGCAATTATAAATAAAAAGTGTAAAAAAACCATCAGCCATTTTAACTTCTATTATATCGTAATTTTTCCTTCGATAATGTAATATCTATCTGTCATTTCTCACATTATTTCATTAAGAAACATTCTGTTCATCATCACTTTTCTATTTTATTTCCCAGCGATAAAAACATATAATTATCCATCGTTAAAATTATCTATTATCTATTAAGACTATCTGTAAAAATATTCCGTCTCATACCGTTCTTTTATATTCAAAAATATATCCGTAGCAAGCTTTTTGTTAAAATTATCTATTTGATCAATTTGTTTTACATCAAATATTGTCAGACCATGCGAAGGTCACATTATCTACAAAATCATTACAGCTTTTTTCTTGGATACAAGCTTCCCAGCAACTTTTTTGTCATATTTTTCAAGTTATTTCATTTGTTAATAAATCTTGTATTTTTCCCTTCTTTTTATTTAAGCGTAAGGAGGAATTGTAATTAAGATTTTATTATTATTATATATTTAAACTTTTGGACAGGTATGCTTGCTGGAAGTCGATGAATAGCGCTATCGTTGGTAAGTTGTGTTCATAGCTTTCTGCTTGTAATTATGTGGTTATGAATACTTGGTCCGTTGTGCTTCTCCTTCGTCTAAATCCGCACCGATATTTGCCTATTATATTTTCAACTTATTTTTCTAGCTTATCTTTTATGAATTTTGATAGGATTTTATATACGGTGTTTAGTAACTCTAGTTCTCTGTAGTTATTGCATTCTGTTTTGTCTCCTTTTTTTTGTGAAATGTGCCAATAATTGCTTCCTTCCAATCTTCTGGTATTCGTTTTTTTATCCATATCTCCTTTATGATCTTGTATATCCAATCATTTAGCCGTTTTTCCCCATATTTCATCATCTCTGCCGTTATGTTATCGCTTCCAGGGCATTTATTGTTTTTCAGATTTTTTATTATTTCCTCGATTTGTTCTTTGCTGCGTGAACTATCTTCTATGTCTTCTAAGTGTTCGATTTTTGCTTCTGCTTCCATAAATTCTCTTTGGTTTGACTTATTATTGCCATTTAGTAATTCATCAAAATACTCTTTCCATCTTTCGTCTATTTCTGCTTCACCTCATATATTGCTTTGTTTTTAACGAATATGGGTTTTTCTTGAAAACCTCTTTTTTATTTCTAGCACCTTGATATAGGTTTTTTATTTCTTTATTTCTGTAATTATCTTCTATTTCTTTTAGCTTATTTTTTATGTATTTTCTCTTGTTTTCTCTTAGCAACCTCTTTGCTTTTTGTCTTTGCTCCATATAGCTATTGTTTGTCTCTGTTGTTTTTTTTCTCGTGATCATTTTAATCCATAATGATTTTCTAAGTTCTATTTCTTTTTGGCACTTTATGTCGAACCAGTCTTTCCTCTTTTTATTCTCTTGTTTATTACATTCTTTTGCAGCTTTGCTCATTACTTGCTTTATGTTTTCCCATTTATTCTCTGTTTGCTCTTCTATTTGTATCTTTTTAGTTCTCTTTTCATTGTTTCCTCGGACATTTCTTGCTCTTTCTTTGTTGCTAATCGAATTGGGTTATTTATACATATCATTTCTTTTATTTTGTTTTCTGGTATCAGCTGCTTACTTTTGATGCCCACCATGTAGTCAGCATCTACCATCTATGCCCTGAGTCAGCGTCTAGTTCTCTGTATGTTCTTATCTTCTTTATATATTGCTGTTCTTCTTTTTCAATGAGCACGTAGTCTATTTGGTTTTTAGTCTTTCTATCTGGCGATACACATGTTTCCTTGCGTATTTCTTTTCTTTCGAAATATATACTCATTATGATCATATTTTTATCTCTTGCGAAATTTATCAGGAAATTTCCGTTTTCATTATTTTTATTGTGTTTAATATATTTTCCTATTGTCGGTCTAAATACTTCTTCCTTCCCTATTTTGGCATTTACGTCGCCTAAAATAATTTTCATATCATATCTGGGCATATTTTCGATTGTTCTATTTAATTCACGGTAGAAACATTCTTTGACATCATTATCTTTTTCTTCTGAAGGCGCGTGAATATTTATGAGGGTAATCTTTTGGTATTTTCCCTTGAACCTGATACTACATATGCGGTGTGATACTGGTTTAAACTCTACTATTACTTCTTTAACTCTTTTTCTTTTATAAAACTTGTGCCTAACGTTTGATTCTTTCCGCCGCTGTTAAAAAACACTATGTTCTATTTCGAATATATCATTTCCCAGCTGTTTCATCTCCTGCCATTCTCTTATGTCAAAATGGAACTTTTTGATTTCTCTCGCTAAATGCTTAAATTTGCCTTCTCCATGTGTGCCTCTTACATTTCATGTTCCTCCCAAGTAAGTGTTCTTTTCGACAAGTTTTCTGGTGTTTTGGTTCGGTTTTCATTTTTTCCTCTTTTTTCCTTTTTTTTGTATTGTCGCTAACCTTTTTCTGTGCTTGTTTCGTCAGCGTTATTCCAGTAGTACAGTTAGTTGCTAGTTTTTTGATGTTTTGACTATTGCGCCTTCTTTGCCACTCCAGTTCCATTCGCTGTTATTTACTCATATTGTTTTTACTCCAATCTTGACTTCATTTCCTTTATTTCTTTCTTCTTGAACAATGTTTCTAATTGTTTTCTGTATTTATTGTTCTTTTATGATTGCATCTTCGTTAATATATACTTTGTACTCTTTAATTTCTTTTACCTTGTGCTTTTTTCCATTATTTTTCTTTTTTCTTCTTGGTTTTTGTAATTCAATTAGGCATGTTTTTTCACCTAGCTTGTGAGCATTCCCTATTTTATCCTTTACTCCTATTTCGTGTTTGATGACATTGTTGTCCTTTTAACCCTGCTGTCTATCTTTAGGCTGTTCATAACTATGTTATTTATTTTCATCGGTGTTTTTCAATAACTTCCACGTTTTTTGGTATTTATGTTAGTTCCTCCTTGATCTCTATATTTTCTTGTTTTAGTTCTGCATTTTCTTTTCTCAGCTCTCTTCTTTTCCATAATGAGCTTTTCTATTGTTTCCTTGTTTCTTGTTTCTCGAGAACTTCTTATTCTTTCTGAAAATGTTATCTTCTTCCTCGCTGTCTTTATATCTGTCCTTCCTTTTTGACCCTCCTTCTGAAAGTGTATCATCACTGTCCAAATTTTTCAGATATTTTTCCATTTTCCGGCGCCAAACACTGTCACCTCAACAGTTCAGAGAAGACAACGTTTACCGTATTTATTTTATATTTATTAACCGTTGTTATTTTTCTGTGTATATTTTCAATAATTTATTTTCCCGTTACAACTCTCAGAACCAAACCCAGCATCACACAGGATAGATAAGATTAGAGAACTGCTTTTAGAAAATACTCTACGATTGCACCAATTTTTATCTCGGACAAACCTCAAGACCAGTAATTGTTGTGATAAATTAGTATGAATCTTAAATTAAAATTGAGACTTTAACAGATCTGATGTAAAAAAAACAAGCCTGGGAAAGTGAGTATAAAGTTTAATGGGAAGATGCATCAATATTCATAAAAAAAATATTTCAAAAAGAGGAAAATCAAAGAAGCTGCTCCCATTTCACTAAATAAACAAAAAAATTGTAAGAAACATATTAATAGAATGTAGTAAGATCTGGTTACCAATACTAAAAGATAATTCAGCAATAAGGATATACCCAGACTAGCAAGTTAATAGTAGGTTAGAAACATATCATCTATAATTAACTATGACTAGTAAAAAAATATTAGAATTTGACATCGACCCGAAAATATCGGATTTAAAAGGGTTCTGAAAATGTATTCTTATGGTATATCTTAGTTAAGTATATGTTTACAGTGTATTAAGCCTCAATTGGTTGTAATTAATGTTTACATTTTAAACTTGTTATTTGAAGTTTCGATATCCACTCCGTTTCCAATCCGGAAATCGTTGTCAAAAAAGATTATTTTAAAATAGTGAGCTTTTATAATAACCAATAGTGGTTTGGCGGTTATTGTTTTACAAATTACGGGTGACTTACTTGGCCTCAATTTTCTAGACAGATATCCATGCTTTTAGGTGAAAATCTGAGAATGGTGGTTTTATTCTCAGAATGATATAAAATCCTGATTTTTTTTTGTGTTTTTGTGTTATATGTTTATTTATTATGTGTTTATATATTTTATGTTTATGTATTGTATTATAATTTGGAACTGACCACAAACACTTGAACACTATAAGAGAAAAACAATACAATATAGAACTACTCCAAAAACAATCAATAAGGGAACTATACAAACAACGTTTAGACCAAAAATTAATAGAATTGAGATACGGCAACATCGAAAAATTATACGAGTATATAAAGGCGAGTATAAAACAAACAGCAATCTAAGCTCTTGTAGAGAAAGAACTTATAACAAATAAATAGCACTATTATGAAATAAATGAACAAACAAAAAAAATATTTGAAGAAAAAAGCAACTATACAGAAAATAGCTGACCAAAACCAACGATGAACTTTATATATAATATGTATATATATATATATATATATATATATATATATATATATATATATATATATATATATAAATATAGAGGAAAAGATAGAGAAGTGAAAAAACAAATATCACAACAAAAGAATGAAAATTAGAAAAAAAACCTGCTTAAATATTGAAACATACATATGAGTTAAAAGAACTTCAGAGTCGTGGAAAATACTGAGAGGATTGAAACAAAACACAAAAGAAAAAATTAAATTGGGAAATATACAGGACAAAGAATGAAAGAACTATTACAAGGAACTGTTAACAGAACAAGGACCACAATTAACTGGAAAAGAAAACAGGCCAAGACGAAGCAGATCCCCAAAACAAGAAATAGAAATAACAGATAGGGAAATGGGAACGGCCATAAAGCAATCAAAGAAATCATAAGAAAGCACCGGGACCTGGAGGCATCTCACCTGAGCTTATAAGGTACGGTTGAAAAAAAATTAAGGAACGAGATAGACAACGATGCGAAAACTACAGAGGAATAAGCGTAATATAATCAAATAGGAAGATTATATGGAAAGATACGGCAAGAAAAGATAGAGCAAGCGATAAAAGGCAAAATTGGGGAGGATCAGGCAGGCTTCACGGCAGGAAGATCATGCCTAGACCTTATATACACCCTGAAACAACTATTGAAAAATAAAAAAACAAAAAATAGAGATATACATTTGGCATTTGTGGACATGAGAAAGCCTTATGACGCTGTACCAAGGTTAGAAATATAGGAGGCAATGTTCAAATTTGAAATATAGACGAAACTCGTAGAAGCTACAAAAGCTCTGTATAAAGAAAATTAAGTGTCCATTAAAATGAGAACAAAAATCATAGGAGACTTCACCAGAACAAAAGAGCTCCTGTAGGATTGTTTAACATCTCCATCCATATTCCTAACGAATAGGCTTTGCAGAAGATCAAGTAGTGATTGCACAAGATCAAGAAGACCTCAGTTACATAATGAAGAAACTACAAGAAAAATATACCAAGGCTCCCACAGATATTAACCTCGAGAAAAAAGAGTACCTATCTACAAGTGAAGAAGACATAGAAGATCTATAAATTGACGACAGACAACATAACAATTAAAGGAAAAGATAAATTCAAATACTTGGGGTTTATATTCACGAAAATGGCAACCGTAGGAAAAAATTTAACAAAGATCATGAAAAACAAGAACAGCAATTCAACAACTTAACTCAGTATAGTCGGATAGATACCTAAATATGAAGACAAAAATACAGATTTATAAAACATTATTGCTAAGTAAACGAATCATGCTTGGAATATCACTAAGAGACAAGATTAGAAACACCGAGATACGACGTAGAACGAAGATTCGGGATATTGTGGAAGAAATTACAAAAATGAAATGGCGCTGGGCAGGTCACGTAGCCCGATATAATAACAACAGGTGGACACGGAGAATTCTAGAATGGAGACCAAGGACGACAACAAGAAGCATGAGAAGACCTCAAAAAAGATGGGTAGATGACATAAGAGCAGTGGCAGGCAAACAGTGGATTAGATTGGCGCAAGATAGAGAAAGATGGAAGCAATTGGGAGAGACCTACATTCAGGAGTGGATGGAAAATGGTTGACAAAGAAGAAGAAGATTGCTAAGTAGTATGACGTATGGGGTTCAAAATTTTATTATACATAAGAAAAACAGCAGTAAGATAGTAGCAACAGAGATGGAATGCCTGAGAAGATGCTGCAGACTAAAAAGTAACAAGTTAATGTCTTTTTTTTTAGTTTTAGCAATCAGAGCCTACTACATTCTGCTTATGGGTTTGCTATACATTTTTCTCCATTAAGTCATATGAGAACTGCCTCTGATTTTTCTCTTTTTATGTCTATCTATCTTTATATTTCTATAAATAGTGAGCTGTTATTATAACCAACAGTGGTTTGGCGGTTATCGTTTTCCAATTTGTTGGGTGACTTACATGGCCAGAATCATATAAAATTCTGATTTTGTTTTGTGTTTGAGTGTTATATGTTTATTTATTATATATTTACGTATTATGTGTTTATGTATTATAAATTTATGTATTGTGTGTTGCGTATGTATTATGTATAATTGTAGGTGATGTGTTTTTGACTTTCTATTAATCCGCTAATTCTGGTATACTCTAGTTGCTCTCTTCGTATTTTAGTATTGGCAACCAGAGACTGCTACATTCTTCTTATGGATTTGCTACACATTTTTTTTTCATTAAGTCAGATGAGAGCTACCTTTGTTTTATCTTTTTTTCATGCCTGTTTATTTCATGATTATTAATGTAACTTTCCATTGTGGTCTGTACTCGTTGCCCTAGGCAGGTTTGCAAATCTGCTTCTATAGATGCAGTTCTTTGTTTTCCCTTGTATATTATTAGATTTGGTTTTGGACAGAATAGATCTGTAATTTGGTTTTTTACAACATTATTGTGCTGTTGTATAGGATAGACAGAAAATAAGTACAATATCACAACATCCAAAACAACCAATACACTAAGATCTATTCTGTCCAATACCAAACTTAACAATAAGAGAGATGAAAGAACTGCATCTATAAAATAGTCTGTGAATGCAAACATTTTTATGTGCGGGGATCGCAAGGGTCAGAATAAAGGAGAATAAAATACACATAAAGAAAGAGCCTTTGAGAAACCACAGAAATGCAAACATGCTTGGGAGAAGAAGCACAAAGTTCAATGGAATGATGCATTAATAATCATTAAGAAAACAGACATGATAAAAAGACAAATCAAAGAGGTGTCTCTCATTTTACAAAATTAAGAAAAATGTGCACCAACATTATATACAACACAATATACAACACAATATATAAACATATAATATATAGACACGCAATATATAAACACATAATTCATAAACACATAACACATAAATATACAAAAAATCAGAATTTACTATCATCCTGGTAATTCAAACACTACCTGTTGTGAACTGTCTCTTTTCTATAACATAAGTAGCGAGTCAGAGGTTGGAACAGGTTAAATACGAAGACTTGGATTAAATACTCCTTCATCGAAACAATTTCTAAGTTGAGTTGGTAGTAAATGATATTTGTATAGACGCGAACTTATAATGCTTCAATTGCTGCTCGAATTCAACTATTTATAGAAAAAGGCAAACCGCCAATTCCAACGACTTTAACGGCTTTTGACGAACTTTGTAAGTTATTTCTTACTAAAATTTCAGCAATAAACCATTCTTGTCATATATTTACGAAGAAAACACATAAATAAAACGATTAAACTACATAAAATATTTATTACCTTTTGAATAGGGAATCCAAAAACAATCAAATCTATTGACACACTTTCAAGTAGACATTATACTTGTACTCTAGCAAAAGCAATATGGGTCAAAATCTGAGCAATAAAAACTGTACGACCAGGTGTCAGGTTGCAAAAAGGGAAATTTTTGACTGGTTTATTTGAAACAAACTATATTGGATGCCAACATGATCTCGAGGTAAATTCTAAAGTAAATTGTACCAGAAAGAATAAAAATTCTTGATAGTATATTAAGACTTTAACACCACCTTGAGAATTTTTATCTAAAATCATGACTATCTGCCTACAAGATTGAAGCCAAGTAAGTCTTGGCTTCAATCTTGGCTAATTAGTTTTAGAGCATCTAGAGGAAATTGTTTTAAATAAAGTAGATTTTTATATACCTTTTTTCTATCGCTATATAGATGACTGCTTGAGTGCAGCACCAGAGGATAAAATAGATATTTTACTAAATGAATTTAATAACTCACCAAAAACTAAAATTCACATTAGAAATTGAAAAAAATTGTCAATTTAATTTTCTGGACCTGACCTTACATAGAGAAAACAGCACTATAACTACTTTATGGTACACCAAAAAAACCTGGTCGTCCAGATATCTGAATTTCAACTCTCATCATCCCCTGTCTCAAGAGATGTAACGACAATATTTTGCCTACCACAGGGGGCATTAATACAGGGGATAGAAAATTCTGGGAAGAAACTATTGGGGGTGAAGATAAGGCAAGCAAAATAAACGCTTTAGACTCATGAATCCCTTGGAAGATCTTGAGATATCCAAAGAAATAAAACTAAACCCTGATTGTTCCTTAAACACACAAATTAACCTCAATTGCAATTATAAACCTCTTTTTAAATTATTATGGGAGACTTTAGAGGAAGAAGGGTGACCTCATGCAATCTTATTATATATTTTTTCATACTTTTATATTTTTAAACAAATTTTGAACTTAATTAGAAATTTACAACATTTTGTAATTCATTTGACAGTTATTCTTAATTAAAACATCAAAATACATTCTTAAAAAATTTTTTATGCGAATTTCTTACAAATTTCCATCAAGAGATACAATTCACAATACACTTAAGTATCAGATAACGTAACATTAATACCATGTTTCTTCTTTATATTATTGTTGAACAATTTGAGCCCTTGTTTCTTAAGGATGGCTGTCAGATTGAACATACATTGACCTTGAGCAATGACTTGAGTGAATTTACAAACTAATGTCATTCTGTATGATGTGATGAACACATAAAATTTAATTTAAAAACTTAATTTTTAGAAAGTCTTTGATGACTATTAGTAATTCCAAACTATTAAATAATTTTGTAAGAATTTAAAAAACAATCTCTATTTCCTATATATGACATTTGTCAACTGTCACTTTTGAAAAATCGTCTAAAAGGACCGACATTTGATTTCATTAGTTCTATTCTGTCTACCTCCTCACATCAATCAATGGTCGGGTTCTTACACCCGTACCATGACAAAAAATTTTTTTCAATTTTTTTTTAACGTGTTTGTGAAGTCCAGTGTCGGCTTTTTATATGTTTTTTATGTTTTAAGAATTTCAACAACTAAAAAAATCATAATTTTGAAATATAAGGAAATGAGATCTCTCCTTTGTAGTGGTATTTAAAAAATTGACATAAGTTAAAAAATTATAATCTTTACCAATTAGTACTTATAAGAACATTTTATTATAGCATAGCTCTGATGATGGTTTTGTAAAGCCGAAAGCGCTCAGCTAGGAATTGCCTAAAATATACACACTTCAAAAATACTTTTTTACATTTTCTTTCGACTTGTCATAAGTGTGTACAAAAAATATTAGTCTTTTGATTGAAAATAAACGCTACTTGTGCGAACGGCACTCAGGGTTTGGTAGGAGAGCTGAGGTCGTGGATAAGTAAAAGATAAGGGGGGTGAAATGGGGCAACTACAAAAAATAAAATAAAGGGGTCATTATTCTCTTAAGATAAACAAAATAAAAATAAACAAGAAACACCTCAAGGAATTTAATATAGGGCGCCACTTGAGGTGCCTAATTATGCCTATTACAACCACTAGTTGTAACTAAGGAGATAATCAGAAAAAAACTTAAAACATAAAAAACATATCTTTTTCAAATAAAAATCAAAAAAGGTTTAGCTCAAAAAAATAATAAATAAAATGTTAAAACAAAATTTAACTATTATTTATGTGTCACCACAAACAGTTAGAAAATGGAGAAATACAAAATACAAAAACTTACGTGTCATCCGCTTACAAACTCCAGGAGTTGGAGATACTACATAAAATTACAAATTTATATGGTTAACCTTGTTTAACAATAAAACTAACTAATAACCAAAAAAAAAAAATAATAAAAAAAACGAGCTGTCATAAGTTAACATTAAAGAAATCAGTAGTTATCGGACTCGTCGATAGAGCTATTAGATTATCCGATCCTATCAATAGACCTCAGGCCATTAAAAAAGCAAAAATAGCACTAACACTTAATTCATACCCACACCACCTTATCGACAACACTTTCAAATCGCGACTACAATAACAATAATAACAATGAAACTAACACGATAAAGAAAAACTGTATGTCTCTCCCCTATATAAAAGGATTATCAGGACAAATTGCAAATCTTCTGTATAATCATAAAGGGTCTTGCTCATAAAGGACACAATCTTTTGAAAAAGAATTTTACAAGATTAAAACAAAAACGCCTCTATTAAAAAAATCACATGTTGTATATGAAATTCCCTGCTCGAATTGTGATGGAGATTATATTGGACAAACCAGTCAGCTACTTAACTCAAGAATACGTTCCCACAAATATGACAAAAAAACTCAACCGCCCTCACAAAACATGAAAACGAAAAAAAAAAAACAAATTAGATTTTGAGAAAACCAAGATCATAAAAAGTCAACCCAATAGGAAGAAGAGAGATCTTGTAGAGTCTATACAAATAAAAAAAAATAATCCAATAAATGATAAAAAAGATGTCAAAAATTTAAACAAAATATATTTTGATTTAATTTAAAAACACATAAAAAGACAATCTCAGAACACCTATGATGTTAAAATAACTGATTGTTTAAACGATAAACTAACATCAATAAACAACATATTAGATTTAGAATACATTTTACATGTAGTGACTTAGTGGGTATGTCCTATGTTTTTAATATTATTTTAATTTTGACGTCTACTTGTTAGCACCGAATTTTTACATGCTTGATAAGTCAAAAGTTTAACTTTTAAATCGTATTATGTCTGTGATAAAATTTTTTCTTTAGTCAATATTACTTCTTGAGAAAGGCATGGATTTCCTGCCGAAACGTCGAAAAAATATATGAAAATGTCTTAGTATCAAATCAACTTTTTTTAAGAACCTAAGCCCAAAAAAATCACTAAAAATATATATTAAGGTTCACGAACTAAACTCAAACTATATATATATATATATAATATATATATATATATATATATAATATATTATATATATATATATTTGTTAAGGGTGTGTGACCGTTTACAATTTGTCGATACTGCAAAAATACATTTTTAACTACACACTTGTTTTGATCATATTACAGAAAATCGACACGGCTTAATTTAGCGAGAATTTTTTAAGAGAGTTTTTTGAATTATAAAAAAACAAGAATGCTTATAGCGAATAAATGGTAAAACGTATATTGAAAAAGTTGTGTTTTATTAATTTTATTTTTATTTATAATAAATGTTGTAATTTTTAAAATATGTGGTTCGTTGTTTAATTTAATATATACCTCAGCTAGCTCAATTATGTGTTCTAAGCAATCTGTCACTGTGTGACGTCGACTCTGTAGTCTCCTGGTAGAGTTCAAAAAGAAATTAAACCAAATTTTACTTTAGACTTTTAATAAATTAACCCAAATGAAGCACGTTATTTATTAATATTGAACAAATTTAATATAAACAATAAAATTCGTCTGCAACTTGGGTTGCCTTTAAAAATTTACAAAAATAGGAATCGTATAAATCTTAATGTGGTTTAGTGTCGTGACAATAAAAATTTATTACAAAATGTGGAGACTCTCTACAAGTTCCTATAAAATAAATAAATATTGCAACTTTATAAAGTGTTTAAATGAACTATAAAGAAAATAAAAAAAACACTTTATTCCGCTGACTTTTAACTTGCATTTAAATATAATCAAAATTTCAAATGATCCCCAAAATTATTATCCAACCTCACTTTAAAACAGTTCTGATTTCTTTAAAGAAAACTAACTACTCGCAAAAGAATCGGATACCTTATACACTCCGTGTAATAATTTAGTTGTAAACTCTATAAGTTGAAATCGTTTTGAAAAAATTTTCAGGTACATTCATGTAGCAGACAGTAACAATCTACCTAAAAAGCCAAGACCTTTGATGGATATGGTTAATAAAAATTTTTAAAAATTGTTACATTGGCAGGCATGGTTCTAAGTAATATATAGTGGGAAAGCCAATTCACTTTGGTTACAAAGCCTGAGTTTTAGCTACAACTAGCAGATATTGCGTGAATTTAGATATTTATCAAAAAAAAAAGAAAGAACAGCAGAAACTGACAATAACAATTATGGCATACGAGAGTCTATTGTACTGAAATTTGCAAGTTTTTCGTTAAAACATTTTAATAATCGACGATTTTCATTACTTTTTGACAACTATTTCAACAGCGCAGCGTAAAGTTAATGGAAAAGTTACAAGAGGTGAGTTTTGGAGCAACAGATAATGTTACACGGGATATAATGAAAAACTGCCCACTCTTAGCAAAAAATGAAATTAAAAGAGAGGGATGAGCATATTACAGCCTCATAACATGGGATAAAAAATAATAGCCCAACAGTGGAACGATAGTACTATTGTGAATTTGTGTCAACTGAATTTGAGATAGCACCGATTTAAAGAGCACGAAGGTATTCAGCTGCAGCTAGAACAAAAGTTGACACCACCCAACCAAACATTAATAAAAAATACAATACATTTATGGGAGGTGCCGATTTATTAGATGGACTTATCGCTGCTTATCGCATTGGACTTAGATGATAGAAATGGTAACTACCCATTTTGTTCTACATCTTGAATGATGTTTGTATGAGTGATGCGTGGGTTCTTATTAGACAATATGCTTACAAATACGATAACTTATCTTTTCGAAGAGTAATTACTATTAAACTGGGAATAAGCCACAATTAAAGATAAAAATACGTTTATTGACGTTTCAATTTCCACTTCGGAAATCGTTCTCAAAATACAAACAGTAAATTAAACAAATTTTGTTTTTTGTTACATAGTGAAAAATTCTTCTAATAATTTAATTTTATCTGACTCATTTATATTGACAATTCAGACATACATTATGCATTTTAAAGTAGACGACTTTAACATGATATTGCCAATATTGTTGAGTTGCGCTCCTGGGACGACTTTACTTATAAGATAGTTCATTCGATTACATGAAATCAACTTTAACTTGAGAATATCCGTCAGAAAAAAAAATCATAGCATGTAATTCGTCTTTAAAAAGACAAACACATGACATGATGACAGTAAAATTCTCCTGTTAATGATTCCATAGTAAATTATGAGGGAAAAACCAGGAAAAAAACCTCATAATACTATCCCGACATTGTAAGTATTTGTTCGTGAATTTAGTTTACCTTCAACAAACATCAAAATTCTGATTTTATATGTTACGTTATTTAAAAAACATAAATGATGCATCCTCTATATGTTACTGACTTACTAATACTGGTATTTTCTTATTAATAGCTTCCTCTTTCAATATTGGTAACCAGATCCTACTACATTCTGCCGAGGAATTTGCGACACAATTGGCCTCATTTAGCATAATTAGAGCCGCTTCTTTGATTTTTCTTTTTATAGGTATGACGTTTTCCTCAACCATCAAGTTTCTTTATTGTACCAAAAAGTCTAAAAACCAGTGGGTAGCACCTTATAATATGTGGAAACCGAGACATTGTTAACTGTGTAAAAATAAGATAGTTCTTCTTCTTTACGTGCCATCTCCGCTACGAAGGTTGGCTATCATCATGGCAATTTTGACCCTGGAGGCTGCCGCTCGGAACAATTGTATGGAAGTGCAAGCAAACCACTCCCTGAGGTTTCTCAACCATGACATTCTTGTCCTACCTATGCTGCGCCTACCTTCAATCTTTCCTTGCATAATTAGTTGTAACAGTTAAATCATGTCAATGCTGCAATATCTCTCTACATGACAAATATCTCGAGGAATATCACAAATAATGTATTTGTTCTTTTGTTTACGTTTGGATACATTATTCTTTGTTTACTTATAATATTTTTTAGAAATATTTTGATATGAAAATAATTATTAAAAATATATTTTTTCCTTTTGTTTTATTTCCAAATTCATACTTTATAAAAATGAGCAAAAACATATTTTTACATGTCGCATTTGCGTAAGAGGTCGATAACGACCCATGTATGCATGGCTACTATTAATGAGGTAATTATTTTTAAAATATTTTTTCCACATAATTTGAATCATTCAAACTCAACATATATCAAAATAAACTATATATTTAGAAAAAATATTTCTAAGCGTAAATAAGTTAATAATCATTTTTAAATTTTTCGTATAATTTTTGACAATTTTTTTTCTTTTTGTCTGTGTCCGTTTTTTTTGCAAAAAAAATAAAACATCTTAATGGGTATTTTTTATGGCTTTAATACAGTCTCAAAAACTGTCTAATACAATAACATTAAACCAGAACACCACTTACAGAAAGTACCGCTAATGAAATTTTAAATAGGAGCAGAGCTACTAAAAATGTTCAAAATGACTGAAACCCTGAAACCTTACAAAAGACGCAACTCTTAGCCTCATTGATTGTTATCACCGTACAAGTATTCCAGGTAGATTTCCTTATCTACTTATGTAAAAGTGGTTTAAGTTAAATTGGCTGAATATTTGCAGATGAGTAGCTTTGGTCAAGCTCTTTGTGCCACAAGACTTAGAAATCAAGTGTTTTTGAGTTAAAGAGCTTCAAACTGTCGGTTTTTAGTTCATGTTTTAAAATATTGAATTTGGAAACAGAGATACTAAAATTCCACGTAGATATCTTATCTAGGACATTTCACTTTGTTTTTGACATGAAAACATAAAGAAATGTCATTCCGATTCCTTATTCGTGTTTATTGACATTCAGATGTCGTATATTGAATGTGTGGGGTGGTTGCTAAATTCATAATTTTAAAAATGGAC
Source organism: Diabrotica balteata (assembly GCA_918026665.1). NCBI lineage: Eukaryota > Metazoa > Arthropoda > Insecta > Coleoptera > Chrysomelidae > Diabrotica > Diabrotica balteata. Next base: position 70,107,848 of record OU898281.1, read on the forward strand.
TAAAAGAAAACAATTAGTTTCTTGGAACACTGAGAACTTTTGATTAGCATGACCAAAACTGCCTCATTGCAAAGTTTCAGCCAATTTAACTGAAACACTTCTACATAAGTTAATAGCAAAACACCAGGAATATTTGCACTAATACGATAACCAATGAGGCTACGAGTTGTAACTTGTGCCACTTTTCAAAGAAACAATTTTAAACATTTTTTTGTAGTTGTGTGCCTTTTTAAAGTAATATTACTGGCACACTCTGTTATTCACACCGGAACAATGTACGCATTGTTCTGGTTTATTGTAATTGTATTAGATATATCTTGAGAATGTATTAAAGAAATGAAAAGTACCCGTTTAAGATTATTTTATTTGTTTCCTCATGTAAAAGACACCTCATATAAAAAAAGTTTTATTGACAAAAATTAAATAAAGAAATAAATTAAAAATAAATCTTCATTTGAAAAATTTCAGTGTTTTTTTAAATTTTTTTCTTAAGAAAAAATAATGTCACTACCCGTATGCGCGCCAATGACGAATATAAAACTCCTAATTTTATGTTAAAAAATGCACAATAACCAACTCCTAAAATCTACCCATAATAATTTCATTTGCATATCTCAACCAGTTTCAGAGCAATGAATAAATCGTTAGTTTGTAAGAAAAATTTTAACATCCCGTATCTCGGAAAACGAAGCATTTGCGGGCCTACGTTTATATAGAAAACTGTCATTATTTTCATTCAGAAACACTTCCTAAAGTTAGTTGCACGTATTTATTAAAACTCTGTATATTTTACAAATACGTAATATTTAAAAGGACTAAAAACCGACAGTTTGAACCTCTGTAACTCAGAAACAATTGATTTCTGAGTCTTGGTGCAATGATAACTTTTGATGACCAGAAGCAAAGGTTTTAGCCAATTTAACTAAAACTAGGCTTACCATAATTATGAAACTCTTAACCGGGACAATAAATGGTGGATAGGGTAAAGTATTAAAAAAAAACGATTAAGCTGCTACCAAAAAATTTTTATTAATAAAATACCTTTTTTTGTGCCATTTTGTACCATACCTATTTTTGTTTGTAGTAATTAAATCGTTTTGAATGGGATCATCATTTAAAAAAAAAATTTTTATAGAAGAAGTACTTATAATCGCCGTTACACCAGTCTTGTGTTTTGCACACTTTAAGGGATCTTTAATATCTGCTCGCCTACCGTGTGCAATTAAAAATTCTGAAAAACATTGCTAGCATTTCACCCTGCTATTGTCACTACAAAGCTTTTTTATAAAAGGATAATCTTTTTAAAGTTCGCATGTGAATTTGCAATTTCTTTTCGGCATTTTAAATCAAACAGCAATTAAATAAAACACAAAGTGTTTTCGTATTTTATCACCGTTCACAAGGGTAAAATGAGATCTGTTTTTTTTTAATTCATCAATTCTTGATTTTTTTAATGTTTATATTAGATAACGACTCACTAAAATAATGTGTTTAAGAAATGTGATGGATTGATAAATCCATCATCAGTGCAAACCTGAAAGTATATAACCACTTTAATTAAAAAGAACGTTAAATTAAAATGTTGACAAAGGTTAGAGCAAAATGTGGTTAATACTTACGGTTGTACATGCTAGTAGCCACCAAAACATATGGGTCAAAACCCTTTAAATGTTTTAAATTTGTAGTTGTTTTACATTATTAATAGTTATAATTTGTGATGTTTAAGTTACCGTTGGATAGGTAACATGGCGACGTATGACTCTACATGAGTAAAATGGTCCAGAGACGAAGTGTCTACGAGGACCTGTTGATAACAACTGATCAAAATGACATTGTTGACATGTTAGGACGGATGTTGTGTCAGAGCAGTCAGTGTAACTTACGGTAGTTGTCTAAAAATGACAGATGTCAGCCTTATTTAAAATTGAAAGAAGTTAAAATTATAATAATGTAACAGTATCAACCATCAATATTGTAATCTGTATTGTAAATTAATCAAATAGCTATATTTGAAACATTGAAGATTGGTTTTTTAAAAATTAATGTGGGCCAACTGAAATTTATGAAATTTTGTAGGATTGATAGGCAACCAACTATACATGTGTAAGGATCTATTTATTTTAAGCTAAAGATTTTGTCAAAAGGCCCTGTATGTTGTGAGACATTTGGTACCTAGAAAATGGTAAAAAGGCACATGTGGGAAGATGGGTCCTGACATAGAGGGCCTTCCATACTTAAGTTTTAAATTGAGTACTACACGAACACCAAATTATCAATCACATTCTTATCATATTTACATTTCAGCTCAACAACATATCTAAAAACACCTCCACCTACTACATCAATACTCAATAATAAATCTTTTAGGACCCATCTTCCCACATGTGCCTTTTTACCATTTTCTAGGTACCAAATGTCTCACAACATACAGGGCCTTTTGACAAAATCTTTAACTTAAAATAAATAGATCCTTACACATGTATAGTTGGTTGCCTATCAATCCTACAAAATTTCATAAATTCCAGTTGACCCACATTAATTTTTAAAAAACCAATCTTCAATGTTACAAATATAGCTATTTGATTAATTTACAATACAATTTACAATATTGATGGTTGATACTGTTACATTATTATAATTTTAAGTTCTTTCAATTTTAAATAAGGCTGACATTTGTCATTTTTAGACAACTACCGTAAGTTACACTGACTGCTCTCACACAACATCCGTCCTAACATGTCAACAATGTCATTTTGATAAGTTGTTATCAACAGGTTCTCGTAGACACTTCGTCTCAGGACCATTTTACTCATGTAGAGTCATACGCCGCCATGTTACCTATCCAACGGTAACTTAAACATCACAAATTATAACCATTAATAATGTAAAACAACTACAAATTTAAAACATTTAAAGGGTTTTGACCCATATAATTTGGTGGCTACTAGCATGTACAACCGTAAGTATTAACCACATTTTGCTCTAACCTTTGTCAACATTTTAATTTAACGTTCTTTTTAATTAAAGTGGTTATACACTTTCAGGTTTGCACTGATGATGGATTTATCAATCCGAAAACGTTTTGCAATGTGTTTGTGATAGCCCGTTTGGGACATTTTTTATATACCTTTTATAAAGGATTTTAAACAATTTTTTGTGATAGATATTATACAGCCAGCTACAGGAACTTAGTTTCCTCGTGGAATTCTATTAAAATATCTTATCAATCAGATGTGCAGTCATCATTATTAAAATTGTTTTTATAATTCGAACGTGAATAATCTTATTTATTATCAGTACATATAAATCCAGGAGGACAGTTTTGTTAAACCGGGACAAAATGACAAACCGGCCGGGACTCCGGGACCGATGTCTTAAACCGGGACAATCCCGGTTAAACCGGGACGTATGGTAAGCCTAACTAAAACAGCCTATTTTGCAGAAGAAAAAGGCCAGTGTCTTTTTTTTTTGTTACTTGGTAAAAAACTGTTCTAATAATTTAATTTTATCGGACTCATTCATAGTGGCAATTTAAATATAGATTATACATCTTAAAGTAAATGACTAAACTGATATTGTCAATATTTTTGAGTTGCGTTCCTGCAACGACTTTTTATTTCAAAAACGATTTCCGAAGTGGAAATCGAAGCGTCAAAATAAACTTTTTTTAAAGTAAAATTGTGGTTTATTTCCAATAAAAAATAGTAAAAAGTAAGTGATAATATTGTTATAATTATTGTTTTAAATATACAACCCACTTTTAATATAACTAATATTAGTGTTCTGTATTTTATTTCTCAATTTTTAGTAATTAGCATTAAAATTGTATCTTTTAGAACGCTACTAGATTTGAATTTGGCTGTAGTTGTGATACGTTTATACTGAATATAGTTTCACAGTTACCTAATATGTTTCAGCAATGTATTACTACATTTAATACTTATACGGTGTAAATTAAGCCAATTTACTTACTGAATTTTTGTAAATGCACTTTAGGTCCTATTCCTGATAACATCAATAATTGTGGACTATTAATTGTCCCAGCACTTACAATAACTTCCTTTTTAGCTGTTGCCTCATATAATACACCATTTTGCAAGTATTGAACTCCCGTTGCTATTTTATTTTTGATAATAATCTTTGTGGCCAAAGCTTTGGTCAGTACTTTTAGATTTTTTCGGTTTAAAAATGGTTTTATAAATGCAGTACCACTGTCCTGTCTCCTGCCAATTCTAGTGTTTATCTGGAAAGGCATAACACCAATTTGATCTGCGCCGTTTACATCACGAAGTTTATAGCCCATTTGTTCATTTGCTTCTAAGAATATCTAAAAAACCATAAATAAATATATTTTTCATTTTAATTTTAAAGATAATAGTTAGTTGATTACATATAATTATTAAGAAACATGGAGCTAGAACCAATAAACAAAGCAGCCTCAGTCAGTTAGAAACTATGGACTTGTATCACTAATAGACTTATATTTATAATATGTCTGAAGCTGACGTAAAACCACAGTATAAAGAGGTTCCACAGTAAAACCACTCGTCTGTCGGCGCTTTGATCTCAGGAAGTACTGCCGGCAAAGTACGAAATTGGTAATCCACCACCGTTAACCTTACAGAGCCGTATTAAAATTTTCTGAGCCTACTACTATTAATTTATTTAAATAAAAAATGCGGCTTCCCATATTTAACTGTCCAGATGTTATCACTAAATGTTAATATTACAAAAACAAAGGGTTTAATAAATTAAAAACAATATTATAATTCATTGTTTATATGTTTCAACGGTATTTTAAATATCAACGGTATTGCGCAAGTTTTAAAATCTCAATGGTTTTTAATATATTGTACATGTCATATAAACGTTAAATAAAAAGGAGGTTAATTTCAAAGCTCTCACGGCATTACTATACTCTGTTTTTAAACCAGGAGGAGTAATTCAAGTTTACCGCGTCATAACGCTTGTTTATAATTCGTCCAACGGCAGGCAAGTTTACTACACTGTTATGAAATTTTGTCCTTATTTACATTTCGTAGGTGAATTTGGTTATATCGGCGATTTTTTTTGTGTTTTCTGCATTACTCGTTTGGTTTTATTTGTAGTCTGCAAAAAATTAATTAAATTTTGCAATAGCCTTTTCGTCAAATCAATCGCGTATTTGGTTATTTTCCAACCATTAACATATTTTATTCTCGGTGTTACATTTTTAGCTTTTAAATTAATTACCTGTAAATTATTAACCAATCGGAAACACGTATTAAGAAATTCTTGCTAAGCATCGGTTCCTCTATACGGACTTTGGTACTCAGTTGCTCCTCTTAATGAAGAAGAATTGAGCATATCAAATAAATTATTAATGTTCCTAATAAATCTTTCGGTTGTTGTTGCTTCCTCGACGAATACAATAAATCTAATATACAGATGCAGACCGGCAGCAACAGTGTTACTAAATATCTGAGAAGCATATTTCAGTTTCATATTTTCAAAATTGTTAGGAGATATATGTGATTCGGTCAATTTTGGCGATGTACGAATAGGATATTGTTTATCATGTTCGTAAAATTTTTTAATAAATTTCCAAGAAACGATAATATCATCAATAACAAATTTTGTTTCTTAGGAAGTTATTACGAAGTGCTTTTGATAAATGAGGTGTATCAAAAGAAAAGACAATTTTATTATTTTCATGATAAAAATATGGTCTATCGGCAGATATATTTAACAAATTTGGAAGTTTAAGATTATTAATACCACTTCGAATTTTACTCATGTTCAACTTCACAATATTAACAATTATTCACAAAACTAACTCAGTTTAAGCAAAATACGGCACTGTTAACCCATACGTTTTTACGCGACTAGCAACGGAAGAATGGTTCTCGAGCGACTAAGAAATAAGCGCAGTCGCTCTGCGCGTTGACAGATTTTACTTCCAATTTTTCGGAGAGTGGTTCTACTGTGGAACCTCTTTATACTGTGGTAAAACTAACAAAAAATAGTAAGAAAACCTATGATGAACTAAGTACTGAAAAAAGTTCAAACTCTAAAATCTGTAAGTCTCAAAAGCAGGTGCTAAAAGCTATCAGGAAGACACATAATGTATATAAATATATGGCATACACAAAAGATCTTTCAGGTCACTTTGTGGAAAGGCTAGACCAAATAATCTCTATTTACTATTTTCAAAGTCACAATTTTAAACAATACTACAATTAATTTTTAAATGATCAGCCTCACAAAATTACAAACTTCCGCACTGCATGACTCTGCATGAACTTCGCCTGCAGTTTTTGTTTGGTGGAATAACTTAACAGACTGTTCCTGTTCCAAGCCTACCTTTAAAGAAAAGGGGATATACAACCAAGTTAGAAATCTACTGATAGACTTTAAACCCATACAGCTCGGATTATTACTCTGAACGGAAATTCAACAACGACGACCAACGCAAGAAAATGTACAACAAATTTATGGAAAGCGAGAAACACTTTGAATTGGTACTTGGGACGTAAAGTCTTTAAATGCAAGAGTATTTAAAGACTTTACAATCCATCCAGTTAATGGTTTCGTAGTATTTTTGTGATTGTGGTTCATTTAAGTTGATTTCCGGTGGCACTCGTTCCGGGTAGGCAAAAAAAAAACCATTCGGTTTAATCGCAGGGTCGATAACATCAAGCAAATTGGTAGATTGTATTGCTTAATAAAAAAGTTTTGTTAGTGACTTATTTTGAAACTAAACCACATTGGCATGTATGATATTAATATAAATAAAACTGATTCTTTAAGTTCTTCTGAAGGGTTTTCTTTACTTATGTACAATCCGAGAGTTCTATTTGCTTTTGTTAACCACCTCAAGTGTGATAACATGCACAGGATCTCATAGAGTCAAATATTCTTTACAGGTTCCTGATTTTATTGCCTTTGAAATATAAAGTAGGTATTGCTGATCTTTACTAAGCACGTTTCTGTCTATATGTGGGATCTGAAAATCAATTCTCTGGAGGTTAATTACCTGGTTTCTGTCAGCAAACTAACTTTTCACCTATTTGCCCTGTAGAAGCATTGGTGTTGAATCGTTTGGAGGAATATCAACTCGTTGAAATGTAGGAGGCAAATTGCCCATTGTAGAGGTTTGCTTGAGTAAAATTCAACTCAGAAAATCAGATCAAATCTCAAACCTGTATTGACAGCAATACCATCAGATCGTATGATAATAAGATTTTCAAGATAAATATTACGCCCAGGCAAGTAAGAAATTATAGACTTGACAACATCTTCAGAACTTCCAGAATTTGGAGTAGCATGGCCAATTATTCTACTTATTATTAGCGTGAAAAAATACTACGGATAGTAAATTTAAATACTAATTATTTATAAAATGCCAAAAATGAGTAAAAAGAGAAAATTTTCAATATTTTTATAAATTTTTGGGGCTCATGCGGGATCGGAAGATATAAACTGATCTAAACTAAAATGAAAACACAATGTTTATAGGCTCTATTTGGAAACAATTACTATTTTAATGGTAATTGCCACAATTAAACGTTAAACTAATTTTGACGTTTCAATTTCCACTTCGGAAACCGTTCTCAAAATACAAATATTAATAAATTTATTCAAACGTCAATAAACTCATTTTAATCTTTTACCACCTTACCACCTTACCACCTTACCACCTTTTACCAACTTAATTGTGGCTAATTCCCATTAAAATAGTAATTACTTTAAAGTGCCACAAGAAATAGCTTCATAATAATATTAAGAAACCTTTATGGACCCAGTGGTATTTAAAATTTTTGGAGATTAAAAATTCTTTACGGAAAACTGGCACATTGTCAAAATTCAATAAAATTTTTACGAAGATGTAGAGACTATTTATGTATACGCGTCGACTGCTAAAAGTTGGGAAGTATTTGAAATGTGGGTGTATAGAAGAATCCTGAAGATATTCTGGACCGAGAATGTAACAAACAACGAAGTCATGAGAAGAACCAACAAAAGAATGGAAGTATTGGAAACCATCAAGACACGAAAGCTGCAATACCTGGGGCATGTTATGCGTAATGAGAGATACAACCTACTTCAATTGATTATACAAGGGGAAATCCAGGCAAGAGAAGTGTAGGAAGAAGAAGAATCTCATGGTTGCGTAACTTGAGGGAATGGTACGGATGCACATCAGTTGAACTATTTAGAGCAGCAGCATCTAAGATCAAAATAGCCATGATGATTGCCAACCTCCGTCGCGGAGATGTCACGTGAAGAAGAAGAGACTATTTGGAGACGTTACAAACTACTACATTACGAAAAGATCTAATTCAAAGCTTCACAAAATAATCACAAAAATGATCTTTTTTTTCATATTTTGTCAAAATTTAAGGCCTATGAGCGATCGGAAGACGTTAACCGATTATAATAATTTGTTTTTCTTCTTGCTTGTGTATATAATTTGCAAGTTTTCCGCGCTATTACAACTTGGAAATAAAAAAAGTGTTTTTTTGGCTCACCCTAATATACGTACACCCATGTATGATACATAAATATTATGTAATAATATTAGGTATATTTGGCACACTAATTCTACTAGTCACACAATCAATGGGTAACAGAATATACTGGATATAGTAATACCCTTGCTTAACACTAAAGCTATTCCAATAAGCAGACTCGATTGTACTGCTAAAGAGCCGCAAGTGTACTACATTATTTATTGCCTTCTTCGGTATAACAATCGTTATTGGTACTACATTGAACTTTGTTTTTTGTATAAGTTAAATTTAAAATTTTACTGGAACTTTATATTTAAATTTATACATTTAATTATTATATTAAATTTAAAATTAAATTTAATTATATTAAATTTATACATTATATATTTAATTTAAAAAAATACAAACCTTAGTATGTTGCGTTCTAGGCATAGGTTGCTCTACCCACAATAACCCTGTTAAATTGTGATAAGCAAGGTCAATAGGAGCATTTGGATCTGTCCAATGGAGATGTTCAGTCTTTAAAAAATATGGCAATGACTCATTATAACACCATCCTTTGTTACCCATTGAACACCAAGTGTCAAAATCTAATTTGTTGCCTCTAACGTAAATTAGTGCGTTTAAAAGAGATGTGCCACCGACTCCTTTTCCTCTAATATGGGGACACCTGTTTTCTTCAAACCCTAAAAACTTAACCTCTAATACTGGTTCTAACACGTGAATCTAAATATTTACCTAAACAACTATTATTCTGTGGTACACTGTAATAACCCCAATTGAAGTCACTCATAATCATAGCCTTGTAACTCATTGCCGTCACATCCGTTATATTGTTGCCATAATTGCCTGCTTCCAGCACTAAAACTTTCCAGTTTGAAATTTCGGAGAGACGACTAGCTAACAAGGATCCAGTCGATCCTGATCCAACTACAATGAAGTCGTAAGAACCAGCATCTTAAAAAATAATTAAATTATACAAGACTTTACATCGGATTAAAATAAAAAAAAAAAAATAAAAAATCAAGTGCTTTGTTAGAGGCGGTCCGTCTGCCCGTCCTAGGATTAGTGCAGAAAAAATGCAATATATGCATAAATGATAACGCATTTGGATTTAGCATTCAAAATTAGGAAGGAGGATATTAAACCGTGCGTTAGGAAATAATTCCTACTGCTTAACCATGTTTAGTTCCCGTGATGCAATTAAAATAAATGGGTTTTTTTTTCTAAAATTGTACTTATTTCGATAAAAAGACGTGTAAAAATAATAAATAGTCGTTACTTTATTTTTAAATTTAGTCAATGTTTACAGATCCTATGGTTTTTAGGTTTCGTATAAATTTTAATTGAGCTTTACTTGATTTTTGCTGTTAGTTATGGTCATTTTTTATCACTCTTAAAATCAAATAAACCTTAGTACCATCTTGGAGCCATATATTACAGCATATATTAGTGGCAGGCGGTAAACTTTATGCATATCTACTAAATTTTCATTTTGTCTGTGTACACCAGCGACTTAGTTAAGTTTGCTATAGTAGCTTCATTTATATATTAATTTTTCTTATTGACGAACTCAAAACAATAGTTACTATAATCACCATAATTACTAAAACCTTGATGAAGATTGCTTCAACTCCTTTTTATTGCGATATTTTAAAATCTACCCATGCATACAAAAAACATTTTTTTATGATTTAGACTATTGATTGTGTGACTGTGTGTTGAGTAAATGGCTAAATGCCATGTTGGCTTTATCCTCTTTACAAATAATCGAAACAGTTAAAACGTTAAAAGGTCTGTGACATCGTGGTGACTACTCGTGTACTATTTTTTTACTTCCTCAACTTATTTATGAAGGTATTTATTTTTGAAAACAGTTGTTTTTACCTATCCCCCTCCTAAGTGGGGTTGGCGATCAATATGACAAATCTAATCTCTGATGTTTCGTAGCCAAGATTTTTTCTCTCGTCCTATATCCCTTTTACCTTCAAACTTGCCTTCTAATATTACCTGGAGCTGCTCAAATTCCCTATGGCGCATTATGTGTCTTAGATCTAAGGTCTTTTTAATTTTGATAGTATTGACCAAATGAGAGCGTGTGTTCATTACTCTCATTATTTCTTCATTCATAGTTCTACTGGTCCAGCTTATTCTTAACATTCGGCGGTACATCCACATTTCCTATAGATACAGATATATTTATTTGTAATTTATTACCGACATGAATTATTACGAAAAACAGCAGGAAAGGTTAAAAAATTAATGGTATGACGGACATTGCAAAGCTTTGTGCCCTCCAAAATGAATTGGCAGGACCCTGGTCTTCCTGGCCTCTCGGCATACGACCCCCAGCGCATACCACTTGCCCCTATGAGTCCGACACCAATTGGAGGCATCGTACCTGTGTTGCGGGTCACTCCACCCTTCCGTGAGTTCCCGCTTCCGGAGGCGGAAAGGCACGCAGGTATTGGAATACCACCCCGCACGTAGACAGGTCACCGCGGAGGAATCGCTCCACTATCACTCGTAAATCATTCCAAGGTGGGTACGTGCCGAGTCAATCCACACCACCCTCAGCGGTGTCGGCTTTGGGAAGTGCATATCTACCCGGCTCGTTAAACCTCACCTGGCTCTTGTGTAAAACGAAAGTAGAGTGGTCCCACGAGACGTTCGTCTCGGATACTAGGAATGTAGAGCGGTGACTGAGATGACTAAGCATCTCTGTGCGTTTCTACCAACCAGACACCTCAAACGACGGCTCTTCACGTCTTATATCCGCCCATTAGTCGCCTCTTACGACAAGCAGGGTCCTCTGGCCCCGGCCGTATTCTCATCTCCTCGGACCGGAAGGAGTGGTATGACGGACAGTGACGAAGTTGCCTATAACGAGTCCGATGCTGAATAATCACAGGAAGGAAATGAATCTGAGCCTTATTTCTAATAAGGATGAAGACGATATTCTAGAGAGCATAAGATTATCGTACATTGGAAAAAAATGAAACTCTGTTGGGGGTTATGAGGACTGGGTGGATTGAGTAGCTCAGAAGTCGCGTTTATGCCAATAGCCGGTCCAAGCCCTAATAAAAGACTAAGGTTAATGAGCCACGTTAGCATTCTACCCATTGTAAAAAAAAGGCTCAAAGAACCGATATAAAACCTCGGAATTAAACGGAACCTAAAACAAGAAGGAACAATAGGCCCATAGTCATATTAGCAACATGGAACATTACTTCTTTCAACAACAAAGATCAAGAGATAATAGAAAAACTGATAAATAAAAACATTTGTACAATCTAACAAACCAAGAAGAAAGGTAAAGGCCAAAGATACTATAAAAAATATTTTCTAGCATACAGTGGAGTAAAGAAAAAAGAACAAGGACGAGCAGTAGTGGGTGTACTTGTCCATAAAAAGTTTAAAGACAAAATAAATAACTGCCGTTATATCTCCGAAATAATAATACATGTAAACCCTTAATTCATCTGGGTAACTTTAATGCACGAATCGGAAATGAAATAGTTCCAGGAGTAAAATAAAGATTTAATGAAAACCATGTCAACGCAAATTGAGAACTCATTGCTAATCTCTGTGCTTCTAACGAACTGAGAAACAATAATACATTTTTCGACCATAAGCTCCAGTATAAACATACATTTGAAAATTCCAGGGGGCACAAATCTATGATTGATTTTATAGTCACTAATAGAAAAATACCCAAAGCAGATTCTAGCTATCCGAACTTTAAACTCAGCAGACGCAGGGAGTGAACACCAACTAGTACTAGCAAAAATAAGAAATAAAATAACACCAAAACATTTTGTATAGGAAATCATCGAGGAAAAATTTAATGTAGAATCACTGTGAAATGTCTGTACAAGAGAAATGTACCAAAGAAGGCTAGCACAAAAGACAAGAAAATTAAAAACAATATTGAAAAAGCAGCGACAGAAGCTCTAGGAATACGCAAAGTCATACTGAACAAAATAAACAATAACAATACACCATGGTTCAGAAAAGAAATAGGGGAAAAATGTAAAGAGAAACGAGAGGCCTACACGAAGTACAAAACATTAAATACTCCAGAATCCCGAGGCACCTATAGAAGAATATGAAATGAAACAAAGCAGTTGGTAAAAAGAACAAAAAATGAACACTGGGAACAGTTTACGAAAAAGATGAAAATCGATTTCTACGGTACACAAAAACAAATATGGAGATTTATAAGATACGATATGGAGATTTATGAGGTAGAAAGAAATGACAGAGTTAAAGGAATACAATAACATCCTAGAAATCGAATGGGAAAGACACCTGTCGGAACTGTTTAAAAGAAAGGAAAATAATAATCAACACAATAACGTACCTGAATTAAGACACGAAATAGAAATTAGCTTTCAGGAAGTAGAGATAGCCATAAATTCACTTAAAAATAGAAACTCACCAGGACCAGATGGAATAACCAACGAGCTTCTTTAATACGGAAAAGAAAGTATAACCCTAGAGATGACAAAACTTATATAAAAACTAGTATTGCACTGCAAGTTACCAGACGCATGCAGAAACAGAATAATAATACCAATAATCAAGAAAGGAGATAAAGTAGACCCCAACAATCATAGAGATATAAAGCTACTAAACACTGCACTTAAGCTTACCACAAAAGTCCTAACCAACAAAATCAATAAACTAACAACTGTATCAGATGAACACCAAGGATTGAGATCCGCAAGATCCTGCGTAGACGCCGTATTTGTACTAAGGCATATCACAGAAAAGCAAATTGAGTACAAAAAATCATCACATCTATGTTTTATGGACCTAACAAAGGCTTTCGATCGCATCCAAGTATAAGACGTCTTTCACACACACACACACACACACACACATTATATATATATATATATATATATATATATATAATATATATATAATATATATATATAATCAATAACCCTTCTACCCTAAGGTGTTGGGTGTAAAGTCTCTTTTAGTTTTCATGTACAAACTTCCTCCAATTCTTCTTGTTTCTTGCCAACTTCTTCGCTTGCTCCTTGGTGACTCCTCTCCTGTCTAGGATGGCGGCAATTTCATCGTCCCAGGTCTTCATGGGTCTGCCCCTCGGTCTTTTCAAGGTTCTTCTCGCTTCCCACACTTGTTTCACTTGGCTTTTTTTATCCATCCTTACCATGTGGCCGTACCATCTCAGTTGGGCTTCTTCGATTTTCTTCTCTATTGACTGGACTTTAAGGCGTTCTCTTATTTCATTGTTCCGTATCCTGTCCATTCTGGTCACCCCTAGTACTCTTCTTAGATACTTCATTGATATACTTTGCAGTTTACTTTTTAGTCTGGTGGTGAGCGTCCAGCTTTCACATCCAAATGTTAAGATAGGTACAAAAACTGTGTTGTAGATAGCTATCTTTGCTTTTTGGAATACTTCTTTTTTCGATAGGAATGTGCTCTTAATTGCGTGGTATATCCGGGAAGCGTTTGCTATTCGATTATTTATCTCTGCTTCTTGTGTACCGTTACTCTCTAGTTGCACTCCCAGGTATTTGAAGGTTTCTACTTGTTCTAAAGTATAGTTATTGATTTTAATGTTTGTATGTTGGTCTGTTTTCCCACATACCATCACTTTGGTTTTACTTTCATTAATTCTCAGATTGCGTTTCTCAAGTTTATCTCTCCATATTTGGAGGTTTCTCTTAAGTGCGTCCTCGTTTCTTCCAAATACGACGAGGTCATCTGCAAATGCGCACTCCGCAATCTGTATCATTTCCAGGTTTCTATGTCCAACAAATAATCTCAATGTTTCTTCTCTAGTTTCCTTCATTACATCATCTAGTACAATATTGAACAGGATGGGGCCTAGTACACCTCCTTGTCGTAAGCCATCATTGACTCCGTCTTTCACATACTGTATAAAAAACACGTAGCAATATATATTATATAAAGCATATTTATAACATCTACTTCCATAATTGAATATAGGCAAAGATAAATGGAAAAATAAAACAGTGTATACCAGTACAAAGTGGAGTCAGACAGAGTGACTCGTTAAGCCCACTTTTCTTTAATATAATAGTGGACGAAATAATACAAACAGTACGTCAAGATCATGGTAACAAGAAGGGGAACAAAGAAATCCAGATATTATGTTATGCAGACGACGCCGCATTAATCGCCGAGACAGAAGACGAGCTCCAAAGATTATCACAAATCTTCAGTACAACAGCCAAGAAATACAATATGATAATATCAGCAGAAAAAATCAAATGTATGACATCTAAATACCCACTACGATGTAAAATCGAAATTGATGGGAAAATAATACAGCAATAAGTAAGGTTTAGATATCTGGGAACTGGGAATATATATAATTAGTTACAATATTAATAATAGATAAAACTAAGACAAGACACAAAAACAAGAATATATAAAGAAGAAATTAGACCTATATTAACATATACGGCGGAGACAAGACCTGACACATCTAAAACGAGACGACTACTAGAAACAATATAGATGAAAATACTCCGACGAATATCAGGGAAAAGTCTGTTGGATAGGGAGAGAAGCGAATACATAAGAAGGGCATAAAATATAAAAGACATAAATGGATGGGTGACAAAACGGAAACAGGAGTAGAACGAACACATTAGTAGAATGACAGAGGATAGGATAATATGAATAGCACGAGATAAGTCACCAAATAGACGAAGAAGTATTGGCAGACCAAGAAAAAGATAATGCCATAATTTAAACAATTTAGGAGGCGAAAATTGCCTGTTTCTGTGAAACTAATCTTTCAAATCTAGGCTGTATTTGAGACACACACAATTATATCATTTTCAAGTACGAGACGATTTCTAACTCTTTTTATAATGGCAGTCATAGACGAGAAACTTAACTCACACAAATATGATGTTACAAAGGGAACCAAACATTTTACAGCTTCACTCGCCAACTGGGGGTATTCCTGCATCTTTTCGGTCCAAAAATTGGTCTGAGTTCTGGGAAAAAAATTGGAGCTTTAACATTCCATCACTTGATATTTCAATAAGTTTTTCTTTCATGTTTATTGGTATTTTCAACATGCTGAAAGGAATCGGCTAAAAAACGGATTTAGTATCCATCATCAACTGTCGTAACTGTTTTGAATTTCTTTGGGGAAATAATCACAGAGCTGTTGTTTTACATTGAGCAAAGTAACATGCATATTAGCAAAAACTTGTTCAAAATTTGTAGCACTGTAATTGGATACATTTTCCATAATTTCCTGAAGATACTGGAATGAAGTGAGGTCGACCATAAATCGATTTTTCTTAGAAACGAATTAATTTTATCTGTGGCTGTAATTATATTAATGTCACGACCTTGTAAATTACTGTTCAAAATTTTTAATTGCTCGAAAATATCAGCAAGAAAACCTAGTTTCAGAAGCCAAATAAGATCGGAAAATTGATATTCATATGGAGACTTCTTATCTTTCAAATACATTAAAAGCTCTGCTCTTAAGTGAAATACTCTTTTTTAAGACGTTGGTCCTTAAAAGTCACCTTACTTCGGTGTGATACAGAAGATTTTTAAATAAAGCACCCATGTCTTCGCAAATTTTTCTAAAAATACGGGTCTGCAAAGCTTTTCCTTTAATGGAATTTACAACTTTAATGATGGTTTTTATAATACAGTCCATTTCAGGAGGTAAAGCTTGGACGCAAGAGCTTCTCGATGTAAAAAAACAATGTCTCCATTTGGCATTAGGCATTATTTCTTGTAATTTGACGACAAGACCAGATTTATGTTCTGTCATAGCTTTAGCGCCATCTGTGCATATAGCAATACATTTACCCCAGTCAATATCATATTTACTTGTACGTTTCATAAAAGTGTCGAGTAAACATTTTCTAGTGGTATTGGTCTCCAATGGGGAACAAAATAAAATATCTTCTTGAATGCCATTATTTGTATCATATCTTACAAATGTAATGAATTGGGCATAGTTAGATATATCTGTGGATTCGTCCATTTGAAGAGAGAAGTACGTGCATTTATTAAGATTTTCCACAACTTGTGCTTGAATATCTTCTGCCATATCACTAATTCTTCTTTGGATAGTATTATTTGACAGAGGTATTGTATTTAAGTTTGCAGCCTCTCTTTCCCCACACATTATATGTACCATTTCAATAGCTGCTGGAAAAATCAGATTTTCAGCAATTGTGTGCGGATTACTAGTTTTGGCAACACGATAAGCAACTTTATAACTTGCTAATAATGCTTTTTCATTAGTAGTGGTTGCCAAGAGAAAATTGTCTTGCTGTTTGTAAAGGACGTTCAGCTTTCTTTTAAAGAATTCTACGGGCTTGGCTTTTTTATCTGGATATTTGCTATTTAAATGTCGAAGTAACTTTGATGGCTTCATGCTTTCTTTAGACAAGACTTGTCCACAAATAACACATTGTGGTTTATTGGAAATAACGGTAAAACCATATTTAAGATATTTATCAATATAGAATCTGTTTTTCTTTTTATTGCTGCTACTGCCACTTTCAGACGTAGATGGTTCTACACTTCTTTTTAAAAAATTATCCATAATTTATAATTTATCATAGACGTAAATACGTAAACGGGAATACGTAAGTCGTAAAATATTTACTCAATACTCAACACCGCGTTCGCCACCATAGGCTGTTTGGATTCAAACTGAGGTTTCGTTGCGCATCGCCGCTTATATAAAGCTAAAACGAGGCTACGAGAAAGTTCCATAGTGCCATCTAGTAGCGAGTGCTTTCGCGATTATCATGGAAGAGTTTTGCGATGTAGACACAAGCTAATATGTCGCGGTGTACAATGTGCAGTCGAATTCTTATTATTTATTTTTATTATGAATGTTATTCTGGCAGAAGTACCTACTAATAATTACTAGTGGGACAGATCACAATCATTTAAATAATTGTATTAAAATAAAATAGTTGTTTTTGATTTAAACTTAAACAGTAAAGTAAAATTAAATTGGGAAACCATCAGATAATTGTAAATTAGGCACGCTATTTCTGTCAAATAATATTGAATAAATGAGTGGGGGGAAATTGGGTCGCGAACAATTTTTTTAGCAAAAAGGGGTCGTGGTTTAGATAAGTTTTTGAAACTCTGGTTTATAAGAAATACAGCACGACCAGTTAATATAGTAGTATGTTCGCCCTTTGACCGTAATGTACTCTGGTGTCATGTCTGTCAGGAAAGAAGAAAAATATACTCTTGGTTTCTAATGTGCACAACCAAGACGATATTGGTGAAAAATATAAATCAGTAATTGTCTCAGAATATAAACCTACCAAATGTGGTGTGAAGGTAAATTGGATGATGGACCTGTTGAAACCATTGAAACCAGAGGTAGCAACCGCATCCAGCTTAAAGATTATACCAAATATGCTATTCGCAGGAAATTCCTTGCTTTCTTTTTTCGGAACGAAATCCCAACCTTAAAGAAAGTTGAAGTTGAAATAAATTCCGATATTTCAATACCCAAAATATCACGACCTGTTTTATTGTGAACATCAGAAGAAATGAACATTAAATATATGAAAAGAAGTAAGAATAGTGTTCTTTTAGAAAAAGATGAAATTGTTTTGCGGCGGAGAAATTACTTAAATTACAAAAAATCAAAAAGTATCGTCGTGAAGGACGAAAAGTATACTATCTAGATCAAACTTGGATAAATCAAGGTCATACTGTCTCAAAGGTGTGGCAAGATTTGAAAATTAAAAGTCGTCGACAAGCCTTCATTGAAGAGCTTTCATTAGGTTTAAAAACACCAGTGGGTAAAGGACGGAGGCTCATAATAACACATACAGGCAGCGATTCGGGTTTTTTTAAAGAACGGCTTTTTACTATTCGAATCCAAGAAAACCAACGATTACCATGAGGAAATGGACGCTCAAAGATTCGAAGGATGGTTTTCAACTATTCTACCAAACCTTGAAGCAAATTCTGTCGTTGTTATGAACAATGCGTCATACCACAGTCGACGGTTGGAGCCATCACCAAGGACTGCCTGGCGAAAAGGTGAAATAATCAACTGGCGCTCTCAAAAAATATACCATTTGATGACAACATGTTGAAAGTACAATTATTAAACCTCGCGAGGATACATATACCCGTTTTTCAAGAAATATTTAGTCAATAAAATGGCTCGTGCAAACAACATAATTGTACATCGCCTCTCTCCTTATTATTGTGAGCTGAACCCTATCGAGCTTATATAGGCTCAAATAAAAAACCAAGTGGCAAGAGAAAACTTGAGTTTTAAAATGGAAGAGGTGAAGAGCTTGTTAGCTACTGCCATACAAAATATCACACCTGAATCTTGGAAAAATTGTATAAGACACACTATAAAAGAAGAAGATAGAATGTGGGACTCAGAGTTATCAATGTAAATAATAGTGATCTCGATAGCTCTTCATCAGCCGACGAGTCGTCTTCATACGATAATTAATATTTTGACTTGTTGACCTGTTGAGGTCGAACCATTTTATCAAGATTACTTTCGTATGTAAGTAAGTTTATATTGTTAACCTAGTTTTTAAACTAAAATACGTTTTGCACCAATATACTTTGCTATATATTAGGTATACAGGGCCAGGCCGGGCCCCGGGGATGAAAACCCCTTCCAAACCCAGTTGAACGAAAATTCTCAAAAATCTGATAACTCATAAACTGGGATATGTAATAGTGAACACTCATGCTATTGACACAGGAAGGAAGAAAATTAAAACAGTTTTAACAATTAAATTTTGTTTTTAATTATTTACTATTTTATTTAATATAATTAATATATTAATATAATATTTATTAGTATTAATATATATTAAAAATTAATAATATTTAATAGTATTTCAATAGAACTGTTAGTTACAACATAACTTTTCTTGCTTTCATATCCGCAAAGTTTTGGATCACGTGGTCGAAATCAAGAGTTTTTGCAAGTTTCGACTCTATGCTTAACAGTCCCAAATCAGATAATCGTTGTTGACCCATAGTAGATCTTAAACAATTCTTAATTCGGTTCAAAACACTAAATGATCTCTCGGCCTGAGCAATGGATACTGGTAAGCAACAGAATATGCGAAGAGCAATGCACACATTGGGAAAAGATTTGTCACATTAACGGACACGAGCTTGTTCAAAAGTTTTGCTGATTTCAGCGACGTATCTGAGATGTTTGATTTACTAACAGTTTTCAAGTAAATCATTTCATCAACTAGATCCCTGCTTACATCTGAATTGTACTCTTCGGCGAATCTTACACAACTTTCTGAGATCGTATTCTCGTCCATTTCATTATACTTTCATAAAAATGAAAATTTTCATTTTGATTTCTCTTAGTGCTGTGAATCTTGTTTTTAGGTTCTCCACCAAAACATCAATTATTGTGTAAAAAACTTCTGTTTTGAAGCGTTCTTCCGGGGATATGTCATATTTTTTTTAAAAATTCTTTGATTAGATTTGCGATGTCTTCTCCAGTTTTTTCATTGCAGTCGGAAAACTCCAAAAATCGTTCATGGATTTCATCACATATAATCTTCAGAATCTTTTTAATTAATCACATAACAGCTACTAAAAACTAAAAGTAAACAACATAATAACACCAAAGCTGTGTTCAACGTCCTATTTAAACTCGAACTGCCGAAAATTGCAATTGAAACCTGTGTCGAAGGGGTATATGGGAATGGTAGTGAGTCAGGACGTAAACTCGTAAACAAATAGACGTCGCGCTAAGTTCAGCGCTTATGCGAATCGTGTGGCAGTAGCACAGCCACCTAAAGCTTACAAGCCGTGAACTAAAAATGGCAACGCCGCATCAGCTGTTAGAAGTAGTCCGACTATAAAGAGCCCATCAAAATAATAAATAAAAGAGGAACATCATAATATTCGCTATAAAGTTAAAATTAAGTAAAAAAATCGAACAAAATAGTTTGATAAGGTACATATATATATATATATATATATATATTATATATATATATATATATATATAATATATATATATATATATATATATATATATATATATATATATATCACATCTATTAAAACTGCAAAACATTGAATACAATGAGGTGTAATATTAATAGAATTTAAAAGTAATACAAGTGCATTCAGCTTACATTATTTACATAATTTACGTTAAAAAAAAAGAAAATATTCTTTTAATATTTTTGTAAACAACTTGCAGTTTATTGAATTCTAGTATCCCTTGAGCGAATATTATATTTATTAAGAGTGGCTTAAAAAAATGTTATTGAAATTCCAGGTATTTATTTTTTTAAAGTTGAAAGCTTGCGCTTTTTAGATAAACTTTTAGTTAGTTTCTTTGTCATAATTTCATTATTCTTGTTTTTTGTGAAGTTATTTAACAAAGTATTGGAGAAAATCACAGAAATTTTAAAATATAATTCTCTAACAGCTGTTCCACAAACACAAATTTTAGAAAAATCAATATAAAAATTGTCACTTTCCAAACTCGTGAGGGCTAAAGAAGCCAATAAATATTTTTGATTTTTATGAGACAAAAACAGTGACATAGTTTCTGGATGTTTAATTATGTATTCAAAAAGAGCACACGAGTGATAATAAATATAATGAACTTCATTTGTTGCAACAGATAAACCACCTCGTTGCAGATAATCAAAATATTCATCATTTACCTTATCACCTATACTTTGTACAATCAGATCTCTACAGGTAAGGCATTTAAGAGTTTTTTGTACAGTATGAACTGCATATCCGCTAATATATATTTGACTTGATTCCTCACAATTGTATGTACGCAGATAATCACTATTAAAAATAGAAGTAAATTCTGAACATTCTATGAACTGATTAAGTGTTGCACAATTTAGATCATCAGGTGGCTGAAATTTTAATTGTGTTAAATCACTAGTAACAGACGATTTCAGAATATTCTGTATTCGAATTTTTTTTTCTGAATCAATCACTTGAGTAACTGAAATGTTATAATTACAGCCAGATAGGTACCTATAACGACCAAACCTTTCTTCTAAATTATCCGTTTGGAATTTGCCAGGTAATATAAATTCTATATTTAAATGATTAAATGAATACTCTATTACTTTGATCAAAATTGATGTGCTGTTTTTAAGAGCAAGGTATGTATCATTTGTAAGTGAAGAGCCTTCAGGAATTTGATGCCAAGAATCTAGCCACATCACAAATTTTTTTAAAAAAACTACTTTGAAATCATTATCTGAAAAAATTGGGGTAGCCAAATCATTCCTTTTTGCCTGTCCTTTAAATTTAGTTTTTACATTAATTATGTTCCACCAACTTCTAATAATTTCTAAAAATGAGGCTGTGTCTGTATAAATACTACATGACTGTAAAGCAGCTATTGTACTTTCATGAAAAATATTTTCTACCAAAGACACTTTTTGTCTTTCAAAATTATTTGGATAAATAGATTTATGATTTAGTTTATATGCTCTTTTGGTTAAAAAGTTTATCTCAATTTGGTACAATGTTTGTAAGTCCTTAAAAAATGCCTTTCGAAGAACTGAATGATTATTAAAATCTGGAAAAATAAAGGTTTTTTCTGGGTCTTTCTTATTAAGCCAATTATTCCTAATATTTTTAAAAATATGTACAAAATCATATAATAAATAAATATTCTCATTATTAAACTTAGGATTAGATATGGAAAAATTTGGAGATAACTGACCAAACATGTTTTGATTTAAACGATTGTTGTCGGTAATTACACACAATACTTTAAATCCACAGTCCTGAATATACTGAATTGATTCAAGAACTATGTCTTTGAGTTCATTACCAGCAATATTACATACAGGTACTAAACGCACCACTTCTTTAAAATGTGCAAATGCTGATGAAATCATTAACGTTAGAATAGTTTTCGCTAATTGTTTATCATTGTTGGCAGCAAAACCAGTAATTTGTTTTGAGTGATAATGAACTCCAGGATTTACATATATTTCATCTACAAGTAAATTGACTATTTTTTCTCGATCATTCAGATTTGAAGCAAGATATGATAAATAATTATTTTCTAATTGATCATCAGGAGATACATGAAAGGATGATGTTATCATTTGTAAATATCTTTTAGTGGGCAAATTTAAGTACTGCTGAATAATATTATAACATGATGTTGACTGATTATATATGGTAAGAGCAAAAATAATTGTTGGTAGAGAATATTTTGCCCTACTTGCTGTTAGTAACAGTAACTGATTTTTCACAAAAGCCAGAACTCCCTTCATTTTATCTACATCTGTATTTTCTATGACTCTGTCAATTTCACTACATATTTTGGTTATTTTAAAATTATTGTCAATAGGACTTTCAAAAAAAAAAGAATACCTGGACAGCAGATTTTCTAGTTGTGACCAACGCGATAACTTACAGTCAAATGGTAAAATACATTTTAAATCATGAGGTGACAGTTGGATGTCCTTCACATAAACAGATACAAGTAATTCCTTCGTAATGTTAATGTTTGAAATAACTTTTATACACTCATCACTAAACTGATTGTCAATATTTAATAAATAAAAACAAATCCTTTCTTCTACAACTTTTATTTGCCAGTTTTTTAACTCAACCCTCTCACTAACACTTTGTAAAAGTTCCTTGAAATCCACGATAAGGTCTTTGTTTTCGAGTTCTTTTATATTATTTTCTTCCCGGAGACTTATTTCTGCTCGCCTAGTTTCAGGATTTTTTCTTGTTGGTGGTTTTGGGTTAGATAAATATGACGGTTGGTTTTCAAAAATTCTTGGTATCGCATTCTCTTTCAACTTGGGATAAACCAAATTTCGTTGAAGAACCGTACCATTTTTATCAATGAATGACTCACTTTCAATAATATCCGTTGCATCAAAATGTTTTTTACATACTACCGAACTAGAAGTTACTCTGAAATCTTCACGGTTAATAGATCTAACCCACTGAGTACGAAGGTGATCGTTTTTGGGAAAAGAGAATGTACTTTGGGCCTTTTCATACTTTAAAGTAGTTGCGTAATTTGATTTGCAATTTGGTACACTGCAGTGTCTCGGCATCTGTAATTAAAAAAATATGTTAGAATATCATATTACTACTCCCTGTGCCAATAAATTAACATCGACTTGGGGTTTGTAATTACTAAAGCGAATTTGTGAATTTAACAGTTTGTACGTATTATTTGTCTGAATAATATATATATCTAATTCTTTAATGCTTCATACAATTATTACAATATACGTAAAAAATACATACCTTTTTTTTTAATCGAATAATTCACCAATTATACAAGAAATACAAACAAAATTAGCATAATCTCATAAGTAAACACAGGGCTATAGGACCACTATCGGACTACCTCCAACGTTGCCAATTTTCTCACTTCACGGCTTGTAAGCTTTAGGTGGCTGTGGCAGTAGCCGATAGAGCGAGCTTCCGATCAGGGGCTCCCACGCGCAATGTATTCCCGATATATTTTTATGCTAACGGCCGGGCCCCGGGATTTTGCCCCCCCCCCCCCTACCCCCCTCTCTGGTCGGACCTGTAGATATATTTGATTCGATTTATTTTATTTAATTATAATATATATGTGTGTGTGTGTGTTTATATGTTCACTATAAGTAAAAGTTTACTTAATGTAATTTGCAAATTCAGAATTGGATTTTCCTAATTATGTAAATAAGTATATTTAAAATATTAGTAATTCCAATGAAAAGAAACCTTTCATTAAAATAACAGTAGGCTAAATCTTTCTACCTGCCTTTTCGATAATTAATTTTTGTATCAAACAAAAAATGTCATGAATAAAAGTTATAGTTTGTCATTAAATGTCATAGAAAATTTCTTTGTCTCGTATGTTTTGTACAAAATTATGGAATTTGAAAGTCGTTTTTTAAAAAGTGTTTTTTTGTGATAAGAAGTATTCACTTTTAAAGTTAAATATAAGTCTCATATCATAATATAATTAAGAATCATTTTTTAAAATTCACTACAACAGTGTGAACGATACGCTACTGAATGCTCCCCTAGGAAATCAATAAGCAATTTATCTCTCTTTATATTATAACAACGTTCATCTACTATTCCTTTCTACCGGTCCTAGAATACGATGTTGTCATGTATGACTTTTACAAAGAATATTATCGTAAATTACTATTTAACTGGGAATAAGTCACAATTAAAGATAAAAATACGTTTATTGACGTTTACTCATACTTCAGACATACATTATGCATTTTAAAGAAAGACGACTTTAAAATGATATTGCCAAAATTGTAGAGTTGCGATCCTGGGACGACTTTACTTATAAGATAGTTCATTCGATTACATGAAATCAACTTTAACTTGAGAATATCCGTCAGAAAAAAATCATAGCATGTAATTCGTCTTTAAAAAGACAAACACATGACATGATGACAGTAAAATTCTCCTGTTAGTGATTCCATAGTAAATTATAAGGGAAAAACCAGGAAAAAAACCTATAATACTATCCCGACATGGTAAGTATTTGTTCGTGCATTTAGTTTATCCTCTATATGTTACTGACTTACTAATACTGGTATTTTCTTATTAATTGTCAATATAAATGAGTCAGGACAAAATTAAATTATTAGAATTTTTCACTATGTAACAAAAAAACAAAATTTGTTTAATTTACTGTTTGTATTTTGAGAACGATTTCCGAAGTGGAAATTGAAACGTCAATATACGTATTTTTAAACTTTAATTGTGGCTTATTCCCAGTTAAATAGTAATTAATTTAAAATGCCACAAGAAAATAGCTTCAGAACAATATTATCGTACTTTAGGATGTTTTCTATATATAAATATTGTATATAGATATAATATTATACTTACATATTGATTTATTAAATACATTTTAATAGATATCTTAACAAACTTAAAATGATATTGCCAATATTGTAGAGTTGCGATCCTGGGACGACTTTACTTATAAGATAGTTCATTCGATTACATGAAATCAACTTTAACTTGAGAATATCCGTCAGAAAAAAATCATAGCATGTAATTCGTCATTAAAAAGACAAACACATGACATGATGGCAGTAAAATTCTCCTGTTAGTGATTCCATAGTAAACTATGAGGGAAAAACCAGGAAAAAATCCTATAATACTATCCCGACATGGTAAGTATTTGTTCGTGTATTTAGTTTACCCTCTATATGTTACTGACTTACTAATACTGGTATTTTGTTATTAATTGTCAATATAAATGAGTCAGACAAAATTAAATTATTAGAAGAATTTTTCACTATGTAACAAACGATTATTAATATGATAATTTTGCTGGATGTTAATGATTAAATTATAAATTGCTAGAATATCTATCATCACAAACTGGCAAAGATGTTGTCGTATTATCGCATTAACAGTTCGGAGAATTTACTGCCTACAAATTTGATACTCAAGTATAGAAAAGAGCCGAAACAATATACATAAAAAAAGACATAAAATGACCAACAGCAGTAATGGTAGTTTTCTCAATTATTTTACCATTGTCATATAGACATTTCAATATAAAAATTTACCGAAGGCAGTTTTAGACGTTGCTATCTTATTTTCACTTATACATCTGTCATATGTACTATTTAAGGTAGCCATAAGATACTTTTTAATATCATAGGGAGCTGTTTACTGATTATCAATAATTTTTTTTTCGTATCATAATATTTTATTTTATTATATTTGTTTATTTTTTATATTTTTTTATTTTCGTATTTTTATTATTAATTTCTCTGTAGTACTGAATGAACGCAACTGTATTGCAGCAGTCAGTCTATCTTGTATTATAATGTCTGTGGAGAAAATACACTACAGGATGCTTAGAAAGAAATATTTAAAGAGGCAATAGAAGTCGTAAATAAAGACATATTAATTAAAAGAACTCGATTGAATAATTTCAGATACGCAGACGATACGATATTGGTAACGGAAAGCAAAGAAGTGCTGTACATTTTAGTTAATCACACACGACGTAGTACTGCAGGGTATTCAACGGCTCTAAATACAAAAAAACTTGCTAGCTTTGAGATGCAGTGTTATCGAAGAATGTGAAAAATATTATGGACACAACAAATCCATAACAATATGAAGGAACAAAGTGAGCTACTCTTGGTTAGAGAAAAAAATACTAAAAATACATTGGGGGTTATGCAACGATAGGTGAAAGGAAATGGGCTGTTATGATCGCCAATGTCATTCGATCATTCTACAGTAAAACAAAGAACAGATATTTAAACTAATTAAAAATTCTTGACTTATCCCTCTTTCAGTATGTTATGTTAGGGTGTTTTTCCAATTTAAGCTATTTAGTTTTATATTGTCTTCTATAGCTCTGGAGAGATTAGGAAATGCCGAAAGGTCTTAATCTCGATGAAGGAAAAATCCGAATCTGCACCTCCACGCGGTAGAGGACAGGCAACATCAATTTTGATGGCTAACGCAGATAGGGACCGAGTGATTGCCGGTATAAGCAGTCCCCCACTTACCGACCAACGGCTCCGGGCGGACGAGTTGGTAGTGTGTAGGGCACTCTTTTGTCCTGGGGCTGAGAAACCGGCCCCAAAGGCGGAAGAATCAATGGTTTGGTCAACGGCATAAGAATATAGAAGGCAACGAGAAACCACTATATTAAAGATCCCTATGGATATCTCTAGTACAATTATAATGGCTGTACAACTCAATAAAAATTCGCATACTGATCATGGACATCGGAGACCAAGATCCGGCAAGAGAGGTCATTCCCATGACCACAGGGCCTCTCAGGTCGTTAATATGCAAAATCCCTGTGAAATACCCAATAAAACACCTTTAAGAAAAGTACCGAGTAAAACAGTATAACTATCTTGGAACAACAGTAAATGAACAATGGGATCACTCACAGGAAATAAAATGTAGAATAGAGAAGGCTAGGAGTGCATTCAATAACATGGCCAAACTCTTTAAAAGCCACAATCTTAATCTGGAGATAAAAGTAAGGCTCCTACGATGTTATATCTTCTCAATATTGTATTATGGAGTTGAATCCTGGACACTAACTGAAGCAATGGAGAAAAAACTTAAAGCCTTCGAGATGTGACTATACAGGCGAATTCTAAGGATATCATGGACAGACAAGATAACCAACAAGACCGTATTACGAAGAGTGGGCAAAAAAAGAGAGGTGATGTATACCATTAAAAGGAGAAAGTTGGAATATCTCGGACATATAATGAGAAACAGCACTAAATACAGATTACTGAAGGTAATCCTACAGGGTAAAGTATTCGGAAAGCGAGGAATTGGGAGAAGGAGAATATCATGGTTGAAGAACCTGAGGAAATGGTTCTCCACAACAACAACGAATCTATTTAAAGCATCAGTTAATAAAATAATTATAGCCAGAATGATTGCCAATAATTCGGAACGAATAGGCACTGAAAGAAGAAGAAGTTTTATATTATTTACTTCCAGTTATTGCTGATAATATTTTTGGAAAGTTGGCGAGACAAACTGTGTGAAGATAGAGGCTACACTTTTTGGGTGAAGCAGCAGTATTTACCAGTAATTTTTTTTACTATTTACTTACTCCTAAACTTACCAACTAGATATAGATAATTAAAGAAAGTCTAGTAACTTAAAGGCAATAAAACAATGTACAAGATAAAAAATAAAGATGAACACATTAGTACTGATGGAACCAAAATCCTTGAGGTTGTTGAATCCTTTTATCGCGAAATGTATGAGAGCACCGACGAAAAGCAAGATCAACTCCCGTCCAAAATCCCAAACCAGAAATCAGAATTAATGACAGAAAAAACTCCATACGAAATTAAAACGGCACTTTTAGAAATGAAAAATATCAAAACCTCTGGCGACGACGAAATAGTGACCGAAGCGATCAAATAAAATTATTTATGTTTTGGCCAAGCTTTTAACCGAATGCATTTACCAAGGTAAAACTCCTCTGTGGAATAATGCATACATTATTTTATTACAAGGAGACATAAATTAGACTTCTATCAGCCTAAAGAACAAGCTGGATTAAGATTGAGATACAAAACTAACGACCACTTACTAGTGATACAGAGCCTGATAGAGAAGTCTGCAAAATACAACAAACCATTGGCACTAATATTTGTCGACTACGGGAAAGTATTAAATACCATAAGCCATAAGCAAATGTTAAAAGTATTGACAGAATGCCGAATATACCATCGTTACACTAATATAATTAAATATATCTACCAACATGCCATCGACTTAAAGAAATTTTATTAAATAAAAACATAGACAGTAGAGACATTAGAATCATCTGTAACCTCTATTGGAATCAAACAGCAAAAGTGAAAGTTGAAAACGAACTGACCAAGGATATCCAGATTCGCCGTGGGGTCCGCCAAGGGTGTATTTTATCACCCTTGTTATTCAATTTATACAGTGAAGCCATCTTAGAATTAGCGCTTGCCGAGATCAGTGAGGGCCTTATAATAAACGGTGAGCCACTTAATGACATAAGATATGCTGACGACACCGTCCTTTTGGCAGGAACACTAGAAGAACTGCAACACCTTGCTGAACAACTAAATATATATTGCAACGATTATGGACTAAAAATCAATTTGAAGAAAACAAAGTTCATGGTATTTACAAAAGCACAAAACATCAAAGTTAAGCTAGTACTAGACAATACAGAAATTGAACAAATATCTTCGTACAAATACCTTGGAGCATGGATCACAGAAGATACTGATCAGACAAAAGAAATAAGATGCCGCATTGAAATTGCGCGGTCAACTTTTAATAGAATGAGAAAACTTTTTTGTAATCGCGATATCAATATATCGCTCCGGATAAGAATGCTTCGATGTTATATTTTCTCTACCCTTTTGTATGGAGTTGAAGCTTGGACACTTAAAAAATCCAACATTAAAAACCTAGAAGCATTCGAAATGTGGTGTTACCGACGCATTTTGAAAATATCATGGATGGATCGCAAAACAAACGAACAAGTTCTCGAACAACTAGGAAAACAATGCGAAGTTTTAAATTCCATAAAGATCAGGAAATTGGAATACTTGGGGCACATCATGAGAGGTGAAAAGTACGAACTATTAAGGAATATATTGCAGGGTAAAATCAAAGGTAGAAGAAGCGTAGGAAGACGTAAAATCTCGTGGCTTTGCAATCTCCGTGAGTGGTTTGGATGCAGTTCAATTGAACTATTCAGGCGAGTAACCAATAAAATTATAATTGCCAGAATGATTTCCAATCTCCGATAGGAGTGGAACTTGAAGAAGAAGAAGACCAACATACCATAGCTAGCGTAAAACTGTCTGAACAGGAAACAAATAAATTCTGTAAACAACGAGGAGTATGACAAGGAGACAGTCTCTTTAAAGCTATTCACCACACTTTTAGAACATACTTGTAAGAGGGCACATCTAAACGAGCATGGTATCAAGAGAAATTGAGTGAAGCTCAGTCATTTAAGATTTGCAGATGATATCGTCCTTATAGCCGATCGTAAGGAATATGCAATAATATGGTTTGGAAAATTTATCACGCTTCCTTGGAGGTCAGACTAAAAATTAATAAGAACACGACGCAATTAGTGACTAATCTGGTGCTAAATCGAAATTATGCTGTTGATGGAAGGGGTATTGTGCAGATTACATCCTATAAGTACCTAGGACATGAAAGTCGATTGTACAGAGATAACCAGACATGTGAGCTCCCACGTCGCATAGGAGTAGCCAGGGCAGCGTTTGGTAAATTAAACTATGCATTTAAATCGGATCTACCTATATGCCTCAAAAGGAAAATCTTTGACCAATGTGTGTTACCAGTACTTAATTATGAAGCGGAAACATTAACACTTACAAAAAAGGTTTAATAAGATGTGCGGGACTCAGATGGTTATGGAGCGCCAGATGTTGGGTGTTGAAAAATACTCTCTTCGCCTCTCTGGTTGTTGGAAGATCTAATGTTCGAAGTACACATCCAAAAGACAGTAGAGAGGGCGAACCGAAATCTAGAGGCATTGACATGGTTGATGTTAAACATTGGAGGCCCAGGTAGCACCAAAAGAAAGATGCTAAATGGAGTTTTCCAGTCGGTGGTAACCTGCGCTGCCTCTGTGTGGTGTAGTGTACTAAACACTGCGAAATACGTTAAACTGATGGAGACTTCGCAAAGGCAAATACTCCTCAGGCTATCTAGTGCATATAGGACAGTCTCGAATGAGGCTATATATGTCATTGAAGCGGTGATATCGATCTTTTTGTACTGTACAGAGATAGCGAGGATGTATGCGAGGAGGATGTAAATATACATGAGAATAAGAGAGAAAGGACAATAGTAGAGTGGCAGAGTGGCAGAGAGAATAGGTAGAAATAGGTAGATAGTGGAAAGGCAAGGTGGACGAATGAGCTTATTCCCGATCTGAGACCGTGGTGAAAATGTAATTTTAGGAAACTAGACTATTTCCTGACGCAGTTTCTAACCGGACATGGTAGTTTTAGCACCCTCACAAATAAAACAGGCAAATCTGCCTCGGCAGACTGTAGTGTTTGTGAGGTACCGGGCGCTCCCGGCCACATTTTTAACTGCAAGAGATGGGCAAATGAGATGGGAGATTTCGAGAGGCGAATGGGTTTCGGGCTGGATGAAAGAAACATTATAAACATAATAATGAGAGGAGAGAAAGAATGGGAGAAGTATACTGTCTGATTTCTGGGGCGATAAAGCAAAAGGAGCAAGAGGACAGAGGAAGAAATTGAGCAAATGATCTAAAAATTTATAGTTAATATTATTTTTTAGTTTATGGCCTAACATCTAAACATTTTCTGTTTTACAGTAGTAGGTATGGTTATTTATAAATATTTAGTTTTTTATTTAGTTGTTTATTAAGTGGCAAGTGGTTTCACCTCTCTGGAATGGTGGTTAAGGTTTTAGGCGGAACACGGTTAATCCGGCACTACCCTGAAGTTTTCTGGCTTAGTATCCTACTTGGCCGAAAGATGCCAGGGTGCCTTGTTCCGTGACGTAGATGTCCAAAAAAGATTTCCCCCACCGTTGTCTGTCAGAATTCAATGGATACCTTCTTAGGCTCTTACTGCAATCTGGCAATACGGCAATTAAAAAAAAAGATGTTGAGTGGCTCTTTGAGAGACCGAATCCCAAACGGTGAAATACGTCGTAGAACAAAAACAACAGACGCTATCGAAAAAATCGCGTCGTTAAAATGGAATTGGGCAAGATACGCCGCCAGATTATCAGACAACCGATACACAAAACGTATTTTAGAGTGAAGACCAAGACAAGAAGCAATACGGAGCAGAGGACGCCCACCAACTAGATGGCCAACGACCTGAAGCGTGTTAGCAATAACTGGGTGCAAGCCGCACAAGACAGAAACATATAAAAAGAGCTGAGGGTGACCTATGTCCAGCAGTGGACATATACAGGTTGATGATGATGATGAGTAATTTAAAGATAAGAAACAATAGGAAGAAGGTATCTACATATAAGTCACTTTATTTAGAAGACGAATAGTCTCTTTTTGGATGTTAAACAAGCATTTGACTAATTTAAAACGCGGTCTAGATAAGCTATAAATATAATACGAATATTAAATTAAATTCAATAGTTTTGACAAAGATTGCAATGGTTTGGTCACTTCAGATGTAGAAATAAAAACTATTTGGGAAAAGTAAAGATGTGTTAGAAGTTGAAGTAAAGAAAGGTAGACAAAAACTGAAGAGTATATGAAACGATTGTGTGGCAGCGGACAAGACAGGGAAAGGTTTGGGTATAGAAGACACGATGAACAGAAATAAGTGACAAAGAAGAGTATGGAACATCGACAACTGAAAAGGGAAAAGCTAAGGAAGATGAAGATTGACATTTCAATTTCCACTTCGGAAATCATTATAATATATATATATATATATATATATATGTATATATATATATATATATATATATATATATATATATATGTATATATATATATATATATATAAATATATATATATATATATACATATATATATATATATATATATATATATATGTATATATATATATACATATATATATATATATACATATATATATATATATATTATATATATATATATATATATATATATATATATATATATATATATATATACATATATTGGATTTGAAACTTCCGCGGGAGCTATAAGTGATTTCAGATGTTTTCCGGGTTTGACTCCGCGTTAAGTAATTTTGGTTTTTAGAAAAAACCATTGTTTTGACGACGTTTCGGCAAGGTCACACTTGCCATTGTCAAGTCAGATTAGTTCTGCTTCGTCTTGATGTTTCAGGAGAACTGATTTCTCGGTCGCTGCTCGCTAAGTTTAAATACCTTGAAGCGCTTCTTGTTATTGGTCCTGTACGCAGAGTGGGCGGGGTCTTCTTCGCTATTTTAATTTCTACGTTTTTCTGTAGAATTGGTTTCCACGTATTTGGGAGTCTTTGGGCATCGTCTCTGGTATTTAAATTTTTTGGATGTTTTTCGATCTCTATGGCTTCCCTGATTACACGTTTGGCCTTATTTTCGATATTGGCTAGCATTGTTGTTCCATTTAAGTCGATTTTGTGTCCTTTATCGACCGTATCAAGGACGTTATTCTGGAACCTGAACACCTATTAGTGAGCTTTGATGTAGTGTCATTATTCACCAATGTGCCAGTAGATGAATCATTAGAAATTATACGCAGAAAATATCCAATACCACAGGATACATTAAACCTAACGAGGCACTGCTTAAACAACACCTATTTCATCTACAAGGACCAGAGGTACAAACAAGTTGAAGGGGCACCGATGGGTTCACCACTGTCACCCGTAATAGCCAACCTTTTTATGGAAGATATAGAATCAAAAGCAATAGAAACATATATATTATATATATATATATATATATATATATATATATATATATATATATATATATATGTTGATATGTTTGGTGTTAGATTATTCTAATTACATTTTATTTTTCTTCAGATAATAGTGGTAAGAAATTATAAAAGAAAAACAGATCGACGACAAAGTTGGAGTGAACAACAGATGCACGAGGCAGTGCAACTAGTTATAGATGGTTTCATGGGATATAAGAAAGCGGCTTAGCAATTTAATATACCCCAAACAACATTAGAGCGCTACGTTAAAAACAAAACGAAACAATTCCGAATTCAAAATTCAGAAAACGCTTGGACGTTATAAATGTATCTTTTCAATAGAACAAGAAGCAGAACTAGCAGTGTATTTGACCACCGTGGAAGCTCAACTATTTGGTCTGACCATTAATGAATTAAGAGAACTTGCTTTTGATTTAGCAGAACGCAACAACATTGTTCATCCGTTTAAAAATTCAAAAGCAGGTTTAGACTGGGTAAAAGGATTCTTGAATAGGCATCCTAATCTTAGCTTACGAAAGCCAGAAGCTACCTCGTCAGCTAGAGCAATGGGAATTTAATAAAGTCACAGTAAAACAATTTTTCGACCTTCTTTCAAATATTTTGGATACCCATCAGTTAACAGGGGAGAGAATATATAACTGCGACGAAACGGGCTTAACAGTAAATCCTAAAGGTCATTCTAAAGTAATTTCCAAGACGGGACGTCGTCAGGTCGGAATTTTAACTTCAGCTGAACGAGGTCAAATTGTTACCGCTGAAATTTGTTTCTCCGCTAGCGGCACATATGTTCCCCCAATGTTAATTTTTCCCAGAAAACGCATGCATCAAGAATTTCAGACTGGACTTCCATCGGAGGCGTTTGCTGAGGTTCAGGAGACTGGGTGGATGACCAAGGAACTGTTTGTTGTTTGGTTTCAAGGATTTATTTCTTTTACCGGAGCCAAAAAAGAGAAACCAATTCTGCTTGTTTTAGATGGACACTCCACCCATACCAAGAGCTTGGAATTAATTGATCTTGCACGAGATAACGGGGTAATTTTGTTGTGTTTTCCGCCCCATTGTTCTCACCGACTTCAACCACTAGACGTGGCATTTATGAAACCGTTAAGTAAGTACTACGAGGATGAAGTACATAAATGGTTGAGATGTAATCCTGGAAAAGTCGTTACCTTGTTTCAGATAGCTTCGTTATTTGGGGCCGCTTTTATACAGGCTGCAGCGATGAGCACAGCTATAAATGGTTTTCGAAAAACTGGAATCTGGCCATGTGACATGAATGTTTTTAAAGATGAAGATTTCTTACCTTCTGCAACGACAACATTGAACTTTCTCTCAATGATACAAGGGAGATGCAAGTCCAGAGTACTACAGCTTTCAAAGATTCTGCCCAGTCACTTCCAGGCCAGCAACATCTAACTTTCATCCATCTAACTTCGTATTGTACAAAATATTTTCAGTCCATCGACTTCGGCACAATCTTCCATTTACTCAACTTCTCAACGAGATCTGAATTGTAGTAGTTTTAAAGGTGCTAGTCCCCAAATCATTTTGCCAATTCCCAAAGTATCACAGACAAGTAAAAGGACTACCAGGAAACGTGGAAAAACTGTGATTTTGACATCATTGCCATATAAGGACGAGTTGCGGAATGCTGAAAATCAAAGCATGCAAGGAAAAGCAGACCAAACCGTAAAAAGAAATCTGCTTAAAAATAAAAAAGGCACCGTTAAACCAGCCAAACAACAAAAAACATCATCTACTATTCAGAAAAAAATGCCAATTCCTACTCCTGCTTCATCTGATAGTGAAGAAGAGGCTGCAGAAGATGAGTGTCTATACTGCCATGACTTCTCTGAAGAAGGGTGGATTCGTTGCCTATCATGCTCCAAATGGGCACATAATTCGTGTGCAGGAGTTGATGAAGCTGACGATGATGCTACACACTTATGGGCTCTATGCAAAAATAATTAAAGATACATATGTATTTTATTGTTCAATACTTATGAATACAAAAATAAAGATATTTTTTACCTTCTGACTTTAGCTTTTAGGAGGTACCCTGTTCTGCCCCATAGGGGGGGCAAAATGGGGCAAATGACACATGCGTCAAAATATTAGTATACATCAGAAACGTCAAAACTATCATGTCACGCAATATTATTTTTTTACTTATTATTTCATAGAGATTACGCTTACAGCTTGAAACAAATAATTTTTAATACCGTGTATGAAATATGTAAGTTCAAATCTTACGTACCCCATTTTGCTCACCTTTCCCCTATATATATATATATATATATATATATATATATAGGCAACACACGCCCTTCCGGTAGTGATCTGTTAGCCTTTTTGTTTTCTGTACACCGAGCTGGGGATTAAACTGACATATCTCGCAATGAAGCGAAGGAGAAGCCAGCCATCCAGCCCGCTTGGCTATCCGATCGACAGCTCGGAAATCATAATCAAAGTACAAATATTAGTAAATTAAACAAATTTTCATTAAAAATAAAAAATTTTTAAGCAAATAAAAAACAATTGTTTATTTTACTTATGTTTGTATTTTGAGAACGATTTCCGAAGTGGAAATTAAAATATTAATAAACTTAGTTTAACCTCTAATTGTGGCTTATTCCCATTTAAATAGTAATTACTTTAAAATGTCACAAGAAAATAGCTTCATAACAATATTAAATAATACAATCTTTAAAAAATAACTAAAAAATCTTTCTTTAATAAATAATATAAACACGCACCTTGCGGAGGTCCAGATTTTAAAGCTTTATATTCAAGTGCACTAGTTGCCGTTTGATAAGTTTTGCTGGCTTCTAATGCATCGTTTAATAGTTTTTCGTAAGC
The DNA here is from genome assembly GCA_918026665.1 of Diabrotica balteata. Classification (NCBI taxonomy): domain Eukaryota; kingdom Metazoa; phylum Arthropoda; class Insecta; order Coleoptera; family Chrysomelidae; genus Diabrotica; species Diabrotica balteata. Next base: position 70,144,200 of record OU898281.1, read on the forward strand.
ATCAACGTCCTGTTTAGTATAATATTCCACTGAACTTACTGAAACCAATACACAGAACAAAATTACACTTTGGAACATATTTACCGAAAATAACACATTTAGCGAAATTTATTAATGTTTATATACCCCCAAAATTTACATCAGTTATCAGATAATTAGTATATAATCATATACAGGGATAACTAACTATACACTTTAAAGTAGATAAGGTGAACATATTTCTTTCTGTTAATAGTTAGATAATTGTAAGAATTATTATAATATAGTTAATGATACCAAGTTTTAATTATTTCAATATAAGGTTGAATGTTCGAATAATTAAACTTTGTGGGTATACAAGGCAACTATCGAACACGGTGATTAATTTAATCTTGCCCAAGTACTTTCGATCAATAGATCATATTCAGGGGCATTTCGTCAGTTGTGGCCTATCCGACATAGTAGAATGTCATAAATGTAAAATTTGGACATAACAATACAAAATACAATACACTAAGACAAACAAACACTTTAAAATTTTTAAGGAGAAGCTACATGTTGTATAGAAGCCGGAGACGAATGACATTCTGTCAATGAGACATTCTGTCTCCGGCTTCTATACAACATGTAGCTTCTCCTTAAAAATTTTAAAGTGTTTGTTTGTCTTAGTGTATTGTATTTTGTATTGTTATGTCCAAATTTTACATTTATGACATTCTACTATGTCGGATAGGCCACAACTGACGAAATGCCCCTGAAAATGATCTATTGATCGAAAGTACTTGGGCAAGATTAAATTAATCACCGTGTTCGATAGTTGCCTTGTATACCCTCAAAAAATTTTAATTATTTGTTCTTTTAATAGAAAATCTATTTTTGTTCTTCTCCTTTTAAAAACTCTTAAAAGTACCAATTTGATCTTCAAACATAAGCCCCTTGTACTAAGGTCACAGCTTTACCGTATTTGGAGATGGCTCATGCTCATGATCTACTAGTAAATTACCCTAAGCCATTCTCACGACTTTGAAAACCGAACAACCGAGCTACAATTTTTAATAAATCTACCCAAATATTAGCATAGGTGACATGGACCTTGTAGCATTATTTCTTGATATGCCTAGCAGTGATGAATATTGACAAGCATCATGACAATCTATATCTTGTCTGCAGCAGCGCGGCAAAGCTGCACATATTATGTGTTAAACCAGGTTCCAAAGCTCTTTAACCAGAATCTTTCTCTTTTTGGACCTCGCTTTATAAATATTTATACTCTCCTTGTAGGAGGGTATATCTAGATTCATGTCGCAATATATGTCCGAAATATTGTAGATTTCGAGTTTCGATGGTGGTGAATACCTCTCGGTTTTTTTCCATTCTTCTAAAGACCGTATTTGTCACTCGGTCAGTCCATGGGATCTTAAGTCTTTCTCGATATTGCTACATTTCAAATTCTTTAAATGTTCTACACATATTTTCGTTCAAAGCCCACGATTCGACACCATAAAAAAAGACAGAGAAGACCGAATTATTACTTTTATACGAAGAGAAAGGTTACAGCTCTTGAAGAAGGCTCCAATCTGGTTTACGGGCTATTCTTTATTCAATATGATAGCAAAATAGTTGTAGTATATCACTCTTTCTACTAAGGTTTGGTTGACGTAGAGATGACTTTATGTTATCTTTTTCTTGCTAATTTACAAGAGATTTGTCTTCTTTACCTTTCTATTGAGTCCGTATCATTGACTGTAATACGCGATTTTGTTCATAAGAACTTGCAGGTCTTTTAGGTTGTCCGTAAATACTATGGTGTTATCTACATAATCTAATGTTGTATAGCGGGTACCCATTTAAAAGAATACCTTTTTCAATTCAATTTCATGCAAAGCCTCGCAAAATATTCTTTATACTTTCCAACGCGACAGTAGAGATGGTTCTGGTCATCAACGAAAATAAAACTAAGCTCACGACATCAGGAACAGGTCATATAGGTAAAACATGGGGCATGACTTTAAGATCTGTATCTATAATTCTGAAGTTATTCAACAATTTTCTTATCTGAGATCATGGTCAACACCAACAACGTAATATCGGAAAAGATAAACCATAGAATAACGCTCGCAAATATAAGTTACTAAGGACTAATAAAACACTTTAAAAGCCACTTTCAAACAAGGAAGACAAATATCATAATATATAGAACCTTAATAGTCCGAGTTCTAATGTACGGTTGTAAGATATGGGTACTTTTAATAAAGATGAAAATAATCTATTATTATTCGATAGAAACGCCCTCAGGAAAATTTTAGATTTTAGAAATTAGACTCCTGCGGTGAGCAGGACATCGAGTAGGGTAAAGTGTGCAAATCGCGGTCACCTAAGAAGAAAATTTAATATAAAAAAAAGTAAAACTCTGTGAATCAAATTTAAGCCGTCAATCCGTAATTTGGGGTTTTAACTTATTGCAAGATACATTTGATTTCAAAAATATAAAATTTTTGTCTTTGACAGAGACAAAACATAAAAAAGTATCTTTGACCGTATTGTCACCATACATGGACAATACCGGTCATGAGTGTGGGTAATGCCAGTCAATTTGTTTGTGTTATTATTAAAATAAAAATCAATATCTATTTAACATTTTTTTGTTATAAAACGATTAACGAATGTGGCTTAATGGGTCATAATTCAAGTAAATCAGTAAGAAAGGTGAAAAAATATTTTTTATTACGAAACAAACAAAAAATATGTGTTTTAATGTAAAAATAGTTGACAGTCATCGCAGGTATAACTCTCTGCAGAATCCCATCCACTGCACTCTGAATAAGCCCATCGTGAGCAAACGGTAAATATATACCACAATTCATTGTTTTTGCCAAATTCGCTGTAAACCAGGCATCTATCTTCGTATGCATCGTCACTGTTATCACATGATATATCAATATCCGATTCCAAAGAACTAGAGTCAAACACCTTTTTCTTGTAATGCCAATTACAAGAAAAAGGTGTTTTATTACAAGAAAAATTATCTTGTAAACCCAAATGCTAATTTTCTCAGTTCTATTGCTGTTACGCCATAAAGAATTAAGCTAAATATTTTTTTTGTGTGGCTATTTTAGCTTCTTGTTTGGCAGAAAATACTGATTTTCTACCTAATGAGACACCTTGAAGATTTTTATTTTTTATCCTTTCTTGCAATGTCAAAAAATGGATGGATTCATCCCTAAGAATTAATAGTATGGGGTATAAATTATAGCATGGGGGTAATACCGGTCAACTGACCGGTATTTCCTCCTGTTGGCATTTTTTTTCTTAGAATTTTTTACTCGTAAACATGTATTAAAATATTGATCTTTAAAAAAGGAATAGGCAGCTAACGTCATTATAATCAATTGTAACGCTCGTCAGTAATCTGAATACAGAGTAGTGTAGCGACACGTTGGCAGTTATAGGAGGTTGCCAGATTGAATAGATTTCGCACAATCGGGATGACCGCCATTATCCACTGACCGGTATTTGCACAGTTTACCCTAATTGAAAGCTACTTTCCACGACATAATTTATTACCCAGTCTGAGAAAACTAGACAAAGAGATACGGCAAGATTAAGAAGGGGGGATGGTGTAGATGGGGATGTCAGAAAGATCAATTTAATTAGCTGTTATCAAGGCTGAACTTGGGCCGTAGCAGAAAATATAATGATGATGATTATGACATTGTTGGCCGCTCACTATGATTGGTCACTTTTACAAAAATCCGAAATATTAAAATTTTTAGAAATTATAAGGAAATAAATTTATTTGCATTTAAATTTGGCAACATTGCTGTATATTTTTTCTAGCTATTATCTCTCTCAGTTAAAATTATCTAGTTGTTACGGCGTGTGTTGTTTGAAGCTTAACAGGTGCATCTAGTTTTAATAGTTTTTTAAAGAATTTGTTAAGAAAGGCTATTCACGAGGTGAGTTATCTTGGCTAATAGTATTATGTATCTGGAATATATTAATGTTTTATCGCAATTTTGTGGGGTACATCTTACATTATCAGTGGTTTTAATAGTAAGGTTATGCATTTTTAGCGGTAAATTTGAGTGGCCAAGCACTGTATCTTAAATATGTCCCTAATAATGAATGCTGTACCTACTTCGAATTAAAATATTTATTATAGTTTCGACTTTTTTAGCCTAGTTTGGTCCAAGATAAAATATTTCAAACAATTTTTCTTATTTTTTAAAGCAATAACCAGTGGTTGGCCGCTTGCCAATCACTAAACCTCAGGGTGGCCAATAACTGTAATGTGTAATAAGAATATATTTTTTGTCCGGATTCGTATTTAAAAAATTACAGTTGTTTTAGTTGTTATAAACTTAGTGCTAATGTGAGCATATTGATTCAAATTTGAAACATCCATATTGTAGATAATGTTAGTACTATTAAATGATTTTTATTTTTAGAATCAAAAATGCCAAATATCCAGAAAGATAAAACGTATTACAAACAATATATAACCCGACAAGCGAGAGCTGGCGGGTTGCGCGTAGAACAAATTGAAAAGTGGAAGTTATTGCTCATTTCTATTGCAGTCAGCTAGGAGTTCACATCGTGTATAACCGTTTAAGTACCTATACTATATACCTATAATCGCGATTAAGTACCTCTCCTATCTCTCTTAGAATAATTCCTTTTCTATTTTCGCGCAGCTCACCCGCCAGCTCTCGCTTGTCGGATTATACAAAACAAGATCTTCAGTCTGCTTTTCAGGCAATAGAAAATGGCATGAGCCAACGAAAAGCCGCTGAACAATTTAATATGCCAAGAGTAACATTGCAGTTTAGAGCAAGTGAAAAATTTAATGAAAAAACTACCCTTGGCCCAATCCTATTCTTTGTTTGGAGGAAGAGAATCGTTTAAAGCATTGGATCATAACATGCCAAGACAAAGGTTTTTCAGTAAGAGTGGAAGATATTCAAGACTTGGTGAAAGGTTTTCTTGACGCAAATCCACGTGTCAATCCTTTTACTGAAAATCGGCCCGGAAGAGGTTGGTATAGATCCTTTTTAAAGCGACACCCAAATTAAAGTGAGAGAACTACAGAAGCGGTAACGGTAGGAACTTCAGTTGTGTCTGAAAAAGATTTAAAAAAATGGTTCGCCGGTGTTCAAGAATACTTGCACCATAAAGGTAACATTGATATTCCTTAAGACCATTCACGTGTTTTAAATGGCGATGAAACCTGCTTCCTCTTGTGTCCCAAAAATAAACGAGTGTTGGCTGTAAAGGGAAACAAAAGTGTATATCAGATAGAGCATCACTCCAAAGTTAATTTGACGGTTATATTTTCCTTTACAGCATCTGGAGAAAAAACGATACGGGATCGATGAAGAATTAAACCTTCTATGAATACATAAGAAACGTCTTATATAAATACTTATTTGCGAAAACACTAATTTTTCACTCATTTTGTTCGTTCATAGACATAAAACTCACTTAACCATTTAAACCAGTGAAATGTGTTCAAGGTTACAAATTATTGTAGTGGCAATATATCCGACCAGAATTATATAACCCGCAGATATTGCTGCATTTAAACCATAAAAAGCAAATTGGAACCGGGCAGTTTTAAATTTGGACGCGAAAACCCTAACTCAGTAGTTACCAAAGAGAATTTTACATTGGTACAAAACAGGGCCATTAGTCAATTAAAATCAAATTCCATAATTAATGTCTTTAAAGCATCTGGATTGTATCCATGGAACCGTGCAGCACTAGACTATTCCAAATGTTTAGGAAAGATGAAAGACCCGAATAAAGGTATTAATCATACTATTTCTATGACAAAATCAATAACATATGAAGATTTTGTAGACACAGTTGGAGCCGCAAAAATATTAGATATCTAAATTTTGGATAATTGCGAAGAGCTAAATGGAGATTGAAAATTGCTCATTAATATATTTAATTTATTTCAAAATACCATAAATCTACCCACAATTCCGACTACAAAGACAGGTGGAATCACAAATGATATACAAGATCTACCTATATATATATATACCTATATCATCACAGAAACCCATATATCTTCAGATATTACACTTAACCCTGTAGGTGGCAATGAAATCATATGCAACTTACAAGATATTCCTGTTATTACAGAAGAAAATCTACTTTCGGATTTTAGAGTTCAGCTTTCAGAAAACGTTGATATTACATATAATATAAAAGATGTCACAGAAGATACAATGACAGAAGATATTCAATCGACATCCAATAATCTGCCTTTAGTTAATCAAGACAACTCATTATCTAAAGAAATTGACACCTCAATCAACAAATTCTTATTTTGGCCAAAAACCCCAGAAAAAAAGGGCAAAAAGCAAAGAGAAAGGTTACCTTTCGTGCTCACTTCTTCAAGTCGTCAAAATGTAGAGAGGCGTAAAGTTGAAGAAAAAGCAGAATAAGAAAAAATAAAATTAGAATGAAAACAAAAGTGAATTAACGCAAAAGCAAACAATAAAGGCCAAAAAAACAGGGAAACCAAAATAAAAGTAATAAAAAAATTGCCACAAGAATCAATTCTGGGAGCAAAAAATGCCAAACTCTTGTGAAAAATAAAGAAAATGTTACAGTAAATACAGTTAATATTGCAGATATAAATATTTTGAAAGCAGACACACTTATTGATCATACAATTAAAAGCACTTCTTTGAAAAGTGGAGTAAGAGTACATATACCAGATGTTATTGTCCTTAAAGAAAAACAAGAATTGTCACGAAACCAATTTCCTGATTCTGTATGGGAAAACGTTAATCTGTCCACAATTGATAACATATTTTTTTATGTCTGCAACAATATGAATTCATCAAATTTGAAGAATACATCCCAAAGCAAATATACAAATTTGGAAACCAGCAAAGAAAAACGTGCTGGTGAGTCGGCTAGAAGAAAGTTATTTTTTGAAGCTGAAGGATATCCAGAACACGAAAAAATACAAATTCTCTTAGATATAACGGTGAAACAATAAGACGATACCAACTTACCCGTAAATAACCTTTTGTATTCAGGATTGTGTTATTCTTGTTCCTATAATATATCTTAATCAAAAGTTGGAATAAAATGTCTATTTTGTTTTAGAGGCTACCATATTGGTACTTGTGCACAAAAACAACAAGAAATTGAAAACTTAATGGCCGAATGGCCAATGACTGTAATTCTATATGCCAATAACTATGTTTGTATGGCCAATAACTATAGTTCTGTAAGTTTTCAAATTTGTGTTAATTTTTAATATACATTATTATTTCTGATTAAAATAACTTGAGTTTTTATAAAATCTGATGTTTCATTACTATTAAAATACCCTTACAAAATATTTCACTTTAAAAGATACCAATTTACAATTTTAATTCAATTAGCCATGGGAACTTGCATAAAAATTAAATGTCAGAAATATTACTGATAAACGTTATTTAATACTGTTAAAAGAACCCCAGTTTACAAAAAAACTCATATTTTATTATTATGAAATAAATATATGCAATTAAAAACTGCAGAATTTAACAACGAGCGGAATAAGCTGTGACGTCATACTGCTAGTTGGGCGTCCATATAAACGGGTAAAAACGATAAGTATTACAACGTTGCGGCTGTAACGGTATTGCATACATTGGTATTGCATTTCAACGATTGCATTTTTATGATCATGTTATGATTTGATAACGTTTCCATTGTATTCTAGCCTGTTTTACTCAGAGTTTTAATACTGTTAAATGCGTTAAGTGTGTTACATTTTGTAAAATAAACTTTTTTAAATGACTGACGCCAGGTATTTAAAGGGACAGTCTGACAATTTATTTTTAGTGGATGTGTTTATGGTGGCGACTTAAATCAAAAATAGCGAAAGTTTTTCCCTTGCTGAAGTTCATGGTGTTAGAACTAACAGGTAGGATATAAACCATAATTAATAGTTCTACGTATAATGTAAATCGATAAGTATTTTTGATACAAGTAAAAACCCATTAAAGTTAAGAGAAAAGGAGAAGAATGCAAAATTTTGAGCCTGTCAAAATTTTCCATGTATTTTATATGTAATTATTTTTTTCGAATTCTGAGAAAACAAATAAGTATTTTGAAAAATTTCAACGCAGAATGAAAGATTACTTTATTACTGAGGGTTGAAATTCACTTAGAATGAATAAAAAGTTTCTTTTGAATGAGATAATTAAAATTAAAAATCATACTAAATTGTTTCTTAATTTTTCACCCCTGTAACTTATCAAAATAAACATTATAGGATCATTCAAAAGAAACTTTTTGGTTCTTCTAAGGGACTTTCGGCCCTCGGTAATAATGTTTTCTTTCATTCTGCTTTTAAATTAAAAAAAAAAATACTTATTAGTTATCTCAGGATTCGAAAAAAATGAATGAATGTAAAACACATCAGCCCTTAAGCCTACGCCCTTAAAGTATAACATCATTATAATAAGTTATGTGAATAATATGGATAATGTGAACAATAATATGAATAATATGCAATAATATGAAGTGTAAATGACCATATATTTTTAGTTACTTGGAATAAAAATATTAGGCACAAAAATACTTACAACTATATAGGTACCTACTTATTAAATATTTCTACTTATTTACAGATCTAATAGGTCTTCTTATGGGGACTCTGCTGTTGGATGGATGCAAGTTCGAAGGGATAAAAATGTGTGCACAGTTAAAGCTAAAATGACACCTGAACACAATGTGAGGAAAACACAATATGCTGTAACTTGCAATATAAAAGAATGTTTTATATGTCTTTTATGCTATTTAAAAACTGTTTATGTTTATGGAATGTCTTCTTTACGTGCCATCTCCGCGACGAAAATTGGCAATCATCATTGCCTATTAGGGTGGAGTGAAACATGAAGAATTATTTTTTATTTTTTATTCAAAATGTAATAGCGCGTAAAGTTGCTTACTGCATACAGGAGTACCATGTTTTTTTTTCTACCATTTTATCTTCAGGGTTCTACAGGGTGAAACAAAAAAAATTAAATTTTGTTTATTGTAATAGCGCGGATAAGTTGCTTACTGCATAGAGGAGTACCATGTTTTTTTTCTACTATTTCATCTTCAGGGTTGTACAGGGTGAAACAAAAAAAAATATTTTTTTTTCTAATGTAATAGCGCGGTAGCTAAATATATAATTGACTATTAGTCTTTTTACCAACTTTTATAGTTTCAAAAAGTCTTCTACATTTAAAAAGACAAGAAAATACAAATCCCTTATTTTATAAAAATTTTTAATATAGAAAACAACAAAAATCTCTAACATAGAAAACAAACCATTTACTAAATAAACGGGTTCTCTTTAAAAAAAAAGTTCAACCAAATATTATTATCTAGACTATTAAATGGAAATTAAACTGCTACTTGTCTTTAAATTCCTAAAAAATGTATGCAGTGTATTGCGCCTTAGTGTTAAATCGAGGTAATGTGGCTCTTAAATGAATCCTTGCCCGAACAAATCCATCTCTGGAGTCATAGCCGAGACAGAATTGGAAGCTTCTGTTACAACCTTCACACATCTTTCTATTGCTTGAGTATGACAAGAAAATGACAAAAAATTAGTTGGAAAAATTTCTTCACCATTAATACATTTTCTAATATCCTCATCAGTTGTAGTAGATAAAAGGGAAGGAATTGTAACAAAGCAATTTTTCCAATCAATAAGTTCATAATATTCACTAGTATTGAAATTTAAATCAGGAATTAGAGATTCTCTTACATTCGTGTCCACACTAGGTATTTTTGTGCGCGTCTTCAACATTCTGTGTAAGGCAAGTTGTCGTATGGAAGGACGATCATCAAAAAGCATTGCTAGGAGAAGGTTCTCCGGATGACAAAATTACGAATTTCTTTTGATAACAGGATCAATGACGGCTTTTAACTCGTTCCTCAGGTAGCGTGAAAATTGAATCATTTTTAAGACGTGTCTTGCTGCTTCACTACACGATGGCTTAGTTTTATTATTAAATTACTCTGGCGCATAAACTTTTACCACAAATTGAGCCAAAGATCTTAAAATCAAAGACACATTTTCACTTCAGACGTAAACACGCAATATATGATTTGCCTTTGTAACCCATCGTGCATGTGATAATTTACCCGATTACGTGTTGCTAAATTTATCAAGCATTTTCCACTAGAAACCGAATGACAAATTTCGTATAAGTACTTTTGATCACTGCTAAGATCCCTTATAACTGCAGCATCTAATTCTGGTAGAGTGGTATGAATAGGAACAAAATGGATTATTGGCAAATTTTCGCAAGACTCAAATAGTTTACCTATTTTGCCAGAGTATTTACGAGGTCAAAAAGTTTCTCCATCGAGAGATTGAAAGATATGCCGGAGGAACAATTCATTCATGTGTAACAGACAAATTGACCACTGCGGAGGACGTTTCAGTTCTGTCTCTAAAAACCGTAAAACCCCATTCTTCCTCCTAGTGTTTACTGCTGTACCGTCGCAGCCTACTACTAAAAGATTACCTGTGCAAATACCGGATTCTTCAAAAAATTTAGTATAGATGTGGCAATATGTAATGTCTTCCATGGTTCTTCAAGTAATGAAATGTGTTATTCGGTTTTTATCTTGCAATGAAGTTTATCTCCAACGTTTTCTTGGCACAGAGTTTTATCCTTTCTGCCTGAACTTTTTTACTCTTAAATTATAAGTCTCATTACGTTTTTGTTTTGGATATCTGATGAGAGTTTGGTACTTACTCAGGATATCACGAATTAATCTAATAATACGATTGCTTGATACAGTGGGAACTGAGGCTTTTTCCCAGATGGCTTCGATTTCACTGGCAACTAATTGAGAAATAACTAGAACACTAGGATCCTTGCCTGAATCCATACGTTTTAGTTCATTTCTAATAAGTAGATATCGCTTCATAACATTTTCTATAGTTGGCAAAACATTATAAGGTAAAGATTAAGCTAACTTTGTCTTACTTACTTTGTCGAACCGATCTAGCAACAGGTCAAAAAACGTTTTACAGGAAAAAATTATATCACGGGAAGCCTTTACTAGTAGCTTTATTTAATAAAAATTAACTGTAAGACGAACATTATTTGATGAGATTTTTGATCTGTTTTATTTCCAAAAATATTGCTCAAAATATTTACTTAGGTGACAGATAGAGCTCTAATAACATTATTTTTAACTAAAATAATAGAAAATAATTAACATCGATAAAAGCAGCTTCTTTTATTTATTAAAAGTAAAAAATAAATAAAATCGATTTTTCTTGATTTTTTTCTTTTTTTGATGCGCAGTAGAGCCCTGAAGATATTTTTATTTACCACTGAAATTTTAGCAGCAAGTATACTATAGGTAGGGTCAACTTTTCGCAGGTATTACATGTCAAAAAAAATATCGATTTTTTTTGCTCCACCCTATTGCCTATTCTAACTTTTGGTACTATACAGCCCGAAAGAGTTCATTTGAGCTGTATCAAATCCATTCTTTGAGATTTCTCAGCCAGGACAATTTTTTTCTACCTATGCTACTCCTTCCTTGAATCTGTCCCTGCATTATTAATTTTAGTTAATATCTGTCACCAGCTGCTGTTATATGACCCAAGTATTGCAGTTTTCTTATTTTGATGGAATCCAGTATCTCCCTACTGAACTCTATTCTTCTTAGTACTTCTTCATTGGTTATTCTATCTATCCAGGAAATTCTTCAATATGTCCACATTTTAAATGCTTCCAAACTAATTGTGATATGGAACATAAAGGATAGCAAATACATAGTATGAAATGATAGTAATTTTGTGTATAATTTATAAGTATAGCATTTACTTTATTTTAGGTGGGTGTAGGCATTCCATAGCACTCTTAATGTGGCTTCACAGAAGGAGTGAAGAACCTTCTACAACTGGAGTTGCTTGTTTTTGGGCTAAAAGTAAACTTTCCAAAGTTGGAACTTCGGTTAAATACCTAACTTTAAAGGATTTTGGAGCTCAAAAATAACTGAGCTAAAATGAAGAAAGCTCACATTTTTTACAGGAAGTTGTGAACCAAGGACAAGAACATAATGTTCAGAGTCAGCTATTGAAACACTGCAAGCCTAACAAAATTTTGCAACATCTTGGACTACATCAATTAATGTTAAATTTTTTTAGCAGAAATGATTTTTCGGAAATGGCACTGAATTTTTCAGAATTTCTATAATTTTGTTATCAGGAAATGGATTCCCAACTATGTTCTGAAGCAGCAGCAATAACTATTGAACATTCTATTTCCGGTTTACGGTTTGACCTGCGATAAGCAAGAATAACTGTATCAAATATATATGATGCAGCACACTGCAAAAAATCAGATGGTTCCCTGGTTAACCAAACTTCCTACTACAAAAGCCATGTCTCGAGGAAAAAGGCTCGAGGATGCTGTAATTAAAGCATTAGAAAAAAAAAATTAAAGATAAAACTCAGTCATATTGGGTTACAATTAAATCACAGGCATCCAATATTGAGGCTTTTCCAGATTCTATGTCTAAAGAATTTGTAGTTAAAATAAAATGTCCTCAATCTGAGAAAACTATTTGTAACTATTTAACAAAAATATGGAAATTACAGCAACAAAGCTCAAGTGAAGCTACAGCTATATAAGAAACAAAAAGCATTATTTTGTGTTGCAGATCCTAATTTTGAGGAAAATTTAAAATTTTTTGATAAGGGTACCATATGATTAAGAATACATAAAGATGTTAATGGATGCTACAGGAGACTTCTGGCAATATAATATATTTACACATTTATGTAACTCATTCAAAAAATGATAATATATTTATATACAGCACGACCAGTTTTACTTTGTATTTAAGATTTGGATGTGAACTGGAGTTGACATTCAGTTTTTCCAAATTTTTTAAATTTTACTTTGGTAACATCTCACCAAGTAAAATGCCTGTACAGCACCAAAATAAAATTCAGAAAATATGGAAAAACCGAACATCAACAACAGTGCACATACAAATCTCAAATACAAAGTGAATCTGGTTGTGCTGTATATATAAATATATAAAGTATATTCTTGGTATATACCTATAATTAATTTATTATTAATAAAACCACTTGCACTACAATATTAGTTTGATTTGTTTTTATTATATTACTTTTACTGTGTTTGCCTTGACCAATCCCTAGATAGATGCCTTTGGGAATCTGGTGTCATTTTGAAATAAAACAACATAAATGTTACTTGCATATATTTTATTCAACATTAATATATATATATATATATATATATATATATATATATATATATATATATATATATAATATATATATATATATATAATATATATATATACATCCTCTAAAATAACAGCTGATCTGGTAAGTAGATGAAAAAGGGGTTGAGGTTAATTGGGTATACAGCTGATTAAAAGCCAAGTGCACTTTGTTCAACAGTTCATTATATTTCGCCAATTTTCATTGGCATCATCAGATGAGAGCTACAATTATTTAAAAACATGGTAAAATATGTGATTTATTTTAATAACATCTATATATATATATATATATATATATATATAATATATATATATATACATATATATATATATATATATATATATATACATATATATATATATATATATATATATATATATATATAATATATATATATATATATAATATATATATATATATAAATTCTCGAGGGACTTATCTCGAGTTAAGGAAACTTTAAACCTAATTTAATTTAACTCTGACAATTTAATAATAACTCTATAATAGTAAAAGTAAAAAAATCCGTGAGGAGATATCTGCCTCCCGTCGGACGCACCCCTAGGTGATGGAGTGGCAAATGCCCTAACCGATCCTAGGACCGGCGGGTAAGTGGGAAATAAAATACCACCCGCAAACTAAAACAAACTAAGATATGACAACTCTACCCCGTAAAAAAAGTTGCTAGATCCACAGCTAAATAAACCGGACGGAACTTGCGACGACGACCAATGCCAACGAAATAATGCCAACGATTTTAAAATATACACTTGGAATGTGTGTACACTTGAATCGTAAGAATTTGAAAATCTTAACAAATTAATAGACCTACTAACTCAATATAAAGCACAAATTACTACTGTGCACGAAGTAAGATGTACTTGCCAAGAAATTATCCACAAGAGACAATGTGATATTTATTATAGCTGTCACAAGACCAATCATGAATTCGGGACCGCATTCATTGTTAACAAAACATCGTACCACAGACTTCAAATCAATAAGCCTACGAATATCTTATCTAAGAGTAAAGGATAAGTTTTTTAACAGCAGTCTAATAAATTTACATGCCCCAACCAAGGAAAAAGAAGAGGATGTTAAAGATAGGTTCTATAACAAAGTAGAGAACATCTACGACAGATACGCTTCAGAAACGACATAAAATCATAATTAATAAACTTAATACACATGTATATATATATATATATATATATATATAATATATATATATATATATATATATAATATATATAGTACTTCTTTATGTACACTTTTTTATAAAACTGAATAATAAGGGAGATACAACCCTTTAAAGGGGTGAATTGAAATTCTTATATTTTCAAATATCTTCCAAGCGGTTTTGAATACGGAGTTCATATTTTGGGAGTGATTATAAGACATTAGGATAATTAATTTCATGTCACCACCTACCACATCCTATATTAATACAGGGTAGTTTTGGAGGGTAAGTGAGGATTATTGCGTCACATGTTTTTTAATTTTTACATATTTTAAAAAAATATTTTAAAAATTGTTTCCTTAGATTGATTTATTTAAACTCGAAGGTATCATGTATTTTATTGTAATCATTACGTTTTTTAATATTCATCAAGTATGCTTTGGAATTGACATTTGTGTTAGCAACAACACTTTAATCTCAAGTAGTCTATGAATTGTCAGTGACGTTTAATAACAATGAAATTATTTTATCTACACTTTTATTGTACTCGACAGTGAAATTTGTTTAACATGTCTCTTTTGCTATATTTTTAAATTTGTTTGCCCGCAATATGGCACACTATTCAAATTCTGAGATGACAGACATACTTTTAGTATTAGGGGAATGTTCGGGAAATGCTGCTGCCGCTGTAAGACGCTACAGAGAAAAGTATCCAAACAGAAATATTCCCAATGCCAGGACTTTTGTAAGTACTGAACGACTACAGTAGTAGTAGTGACAGTGCAGTGATCAGTGAACAATGTAGTAGTGTCTGGAGTCTCGGGAGACCCTCCAGGAAGACCCTCCAACCCGAGGTGAGACCTCGGAAGCAATATGGAAGACATCAGAGAGGATGTCGAAAGCTCGGCAAAATGGATATCGACTTGGTTCAACCTGGAAGACTGGTGAGTTTTAATATTAATTTTTGTAATAGTATTAATCTTAGCTCTAGGTTTCATAGATATATATAATATATATATATATATATATATATATATATAATATATAAAATTGTTATGATGTGTTGTTGTTGTAGAGCAATGATTAAATTTGAATGATATATGTAAGTATAGGGTTTTTATCGCGGTTCTCAGAGAATTAGTTTGTAAGTACTTTTTTAAATTATCTTTATTATAAATATTATGAAGTAAACCTATCTATCTAATATAAGCACTATCAATTTAAAACAATCTATCTAAAATTTGAAATTCTTACAATTATTAAATTATTAACAAAAATTGGTACCTTCTTTCACTGAACGCCTAAAGTTTTTCCAAAATTAAAGTTATTATCACCACTCGATATCTTCTTACTAAGCCTTGGTTATCCAACTATGTTAATATCTTCCTTCTTAATTATCTCCACTCACCATATAAATATATTTAACTCCTTGTAATTTCCATATACTTAATGTACTTTAAAATATACTGGATCTTGTGGTTGTATTATTGAATGCTTATTTCAATGAATTAACTTCAAAACTGTCCCTATATTACTGTAGTAATAATTAATCTCCAACTGTATTTAACTTAACAATTCATGTAACTTAATCAATGCCTTCTGCTAGCTAAGAATCTCTTCATAACCTCATAAATAACTGACTTAATAATCTTAACTCAATTAATAATCTTCTTGTAACTAAATTCTTGAATTATAACTTTACTAACTGATAAATGAACTGGTAACTGAACTTAACTGAACTGAACTCATAACTGACTGACTGACTGACTAAAACTGCTTCTAACTCAAAACTCACTCTAACTCAAACTGACTGACTGACTCAACTAAAACTGCTCTCTCGCCAAATTACATGGCTTTTTATATCCTTTCATTGTTTCCAGAATATTCTAGCAATAAATAATGTTCAAAACCTTCTATTTTTTCTATATGAACAATCTGGAAAGATTTCCTGCCTGTGATGTATTATGTAAATAGTCCCATTGACATTTCTAGAGTTTTCTATGAACAATTTACTTAACGTTAGGCTGCTCCAGATCAGAACTACACTATTATATGTAACTTAAACATTTATATGAACTATATTTTTACAATTTTACATGCACAATTATATTCTAAATTAACATTCCAAAAATAAATAACTTTTTGACTTTGACACTACAGTGTATGTTTGGTTGCATAGCACATGGCTGAGTAAACATATTAAATATTAAATAAAATAAAATAAAAAAAATTTCTTAAACTTAATTCGTATGCTAAATTCTTAAAATACCCTCATATAATTATTTTTTTATAATATTATCTAGTATATAACTTACAAATTATGTCTCTAACCACTATTTAAATAAATCTACTACTCAACACTGCATATCTGGTTGTATATATTTCTAAGTTAATTTATTGTATTTCTGTTTTCATAATAATAATATATATATATATATATATATATATATATATATATAATATATATATTATATATATATATATATATATATATAGTATTAAAGTAGCGTGGACTTGGCCTGATGGAACAACAAAAAGTCAAATATATTACATCCTAATAGAAACCAGGCACTTCTTTAATCCAATGGATATACGTACTTATCGTGGGGCTACTATCAGACCACTTCTTGGTAGGTGCAAAAAATACGAGCAAGAATTTTAAACGCAAAAAAGGCAAGAACAGCACTCGCTATAATTTCAAACGCTTGAAAGTGTCGCTTATACTAGACAGGTATCAAAATGATCTTGAAAATTAAGACATAATAGATGAGAACTTAACAGCTAACGAGCAATGAAACATATGTAGAAGAATAATTGTGAAAACGGCAGATGATGTCCTAGAACAAGAAGAATCAACTCCACGCAAATGATGATGAATGTGAAGATGTTACTAAAAAAAAATGATGTGTAAAAACTCATGCAATAAAGAAGAACACGGGATAAGAAGCAAACGTACAAAAAACTCAGGAAGGAGGAAAAACACGTGCATCGTAGAAAAAACTGACATTGGAAAACTATGACTGACGATGTGTAGGGACAAAAGTGGACATATAGTTAGTACCAGTGGCGCAGTACACGCACATGATTTAAGCACTTCAAAGAACTACTTATTACCGGAGTGGAAAATAATGCGTTACACAAAAGGCGGTTTTAGGCCAGGTAGGTCAACAATTGATCAGATTGTTGTGATATGACAAATCTTCGAAAAAACCAATGATTTTAATATTGATACGTTCAATCTCTTCGTGAATTTTAAGTCAGCGTAAGATAGACCTCTAGATAAATTATATGTATAAATGTTCCCCATAAGTTAATAAGACTTGTAAAAACAATTATGAGTAAAGTGATCTGCAGAGTGCAAATACAAGGGATTCTATTACAAGAATTTGAAACATATTCGGGGTTACGGCAGGGAGATTGCACTGGCGTGTGTTCTATTTATTATAGCATTAGAAAAGACTATATGAGATGCTGAGTTACACAACAGGAAAACAATATTTAATAAGTCAACGCAGATTATGGTTTACACTGACGATTCGGATTTGATCGCACGCACCACACGAGGACTTAAAGAAATGGTTTCCAACTGGTTTCAACTTACTTGTCGGTAGCCCGAAATCGAGGCCTTAAAATAAACAAAGAAAAAACCAAAATATTGGCGTCGATGCCAAATAACAGGGATAGAGCTAGAAACGCTAACAAAAACTTAGCATATACCACTATAAGTATATAGTAAAACGAAGGGTACTGATACCGAACACATGTTATTTTGGAATAAATAAGTAGCTAAAAAACAGAAATTTAAGCCAAAAAACCAAAGTAACAATATATTGAACACTCATCCTACCAGTTCTGACATATGGGTCAGAAACATAGACTATCTCCCAAATGTTCAAAAACGTTTTTACGATTTTTCAATTAAGAATGCATAATATACTTTATCTATAATTTCATTATTAGTAATTCTTCGAAATATACACAATCCAATATCTGCAGGTCATTAAGGGATTAGTACTCTTACCTTCGAAGACATTTAATGTTATACTAATATTTTCATAAATCATAAAAGTGCCCTTAGGTATTAAAAGCTGTCAAACATTTAGTTCCAGCTATAAAATTGAGGTATTTAGTTGTGTTTGTTAAATGTGTCAAAAGTGAAGTGAAACCCAATGTGGATTAAACGGTACCCACAACTGAGATAAAAACATTTTTTTGCACCATATGCACGAAACTGCTAGGTTTTTTATTTTTTACATGTATGTGCAGGTAAGATGAATAACACAAACAGGAGAAGTGCCATAAATAAACTTCAAATATCTCTAAATTATTGTAAATTATAGGCATTAGATAGGAAAAGTATTATAAAAGAAACTGTTTCTCTTATTAGCCATGCTAATTAAGATTATTATAATAATATTAAATCGTATATTTGGAAATTATATAGAAAGTTGTGGTTTTCTAAAAATAATTTGCATTCTGTGTTGTTCCAGATTAACGTGAGCAAAAAATTTATTGTGAACCAACACCTTAAGGGTACAAAACATACGAATAAGTTACAATCAAGGACATTTCAGCAGTCGTTAAAATGTTGTTTGCTGCCTTTTTCTTCCAAAACCAAGGATCAACGTTAGTTCAATGAAGATTTATGCAGAGAAATGTGGCGTCAAATATACCATTAAAAAAATTAAATACCATAAATGTAAGCTTATTTTTTGTGAAAGTGCTGTACATATATTATACCTGAACAGTCTACTGTGAGAAAAAAATATCTCGATACTGTATATAAGGAAACTATGCTGCAGGTAAAGACATTTATTGGTGACAACAGTTTTTCATTATGGTTGATGAAACTCCAGATTATTATGGTAGATATAAGGTACGTATGTGGTACATCTACTAATTTTGGTGTTAGAGGAAAATAATTCAGGAATTTCTTATTTAATATCATCGAAGAAACTTGAAAAAACGAATAACTGAATAATTGCCAGTTTTATACAAGATACACTTACAAACTGCTGTTTACCCAACGTAGTTCCTAGTGAAAAGTTTTTAATTTTATTATTATATGCAGCAACTGACATGCTCAAAGCAGAACAAAATTAAAAAAAAATGACCACAATCTAATTCGTGTAATGTATTTGGCACATGGAATTATTAGAGTAAGAGAACAAATAAGCGATTTCCATGAATTTTTCTCAAAGCGAAAGTTTTCTCAAAGCTCCTTTGAGAATTTACTTATAAGGAAAAACTTTTAGATTTACAATTACTACCTCAACCTGTTATAACGCGATGGGGAACTTGGCTTAATGCAGCAGTTTGAATGCCAAACATTACGATACTTTAATAATTAATTGTCGACATAAGTGATTGTTCTCAGACAGTTTTAAATGCATAGTAACTATTTAAAGATAAACAATTGCCGGAATAACTTATTTTAATTAAACCAAATTATAATTTTATAACAAATATCATTTTACAATTGGACACCAATTCTTTACCTTTGATCGATACGTTGATTTGGTGGAAAAGTTTTACACAAATTTTAAAAACATAAAAGGGCCATTAAGAGCAAAAATTTTACAAAAATTTGAAAATGTGATTAAATATAATGTAGGATTTGAAATACTATTGCTTCACAAACTTTTTTGAGTGTTTTCTGAATTGCATTCAATTAAAGAAAATGTATTACCTCTTTTAAAATCTAAGCCAATTACTTGAGTGGACGTGGAACGAAGCTTTTTCTTATATAAACATATATTAAAATCATATATGGCAAATAGGAGCGCAAGATCGTAGAGGATGGAGGGCGATAGTGGATGCGGCGAAGACTCACCTTCAGTTGTAAAGCCGGTGAAACAGAAGCAGAAGCAGAAGAGACAATCATGGTAGAAAATTGTAAAAAACATATTAAATAGCTTGCACGTCTTTTAAGATTTACTACGTCAGAACCCCACAGCATTGCCAAAACATCAGAATAGTAAGTAAGTGAGGAATTTATAAAAAGGCAACTATTTGTCAACTATTATATATTAACAGTAAATACACTAATAGTAAAAACGTCCCGCCATTATTTCTTGTTTAAAATAATCTATCTTCTATGAAAGCTGATCAGCTTTCTACAGACTAATAATTTGTTTTGACATAGCACAATCACAATACATAACAATAATTAGTTTTTAAAACTATTATTTTTAAGTTTAATATGTATTTATAAATACGGTTATTATTATATATATATATATATATATATATATATATATATATATATATACATATATATATATATATGTATATATTCTATATATATTATATATATATATATATATATATATATATATATATATTATATTATGATCTAATTGTGAAAGAAATTAAAACATAAATAAAATTCTTACTCTAAAAAAGCGGCAACAGTTTATATACACTTTTGCCACACGCTGAACTGTCAATAAAATTTGAAGTATTCCCATATCAGTTGCGTACAATTGTCTAATCTTCTCAATTAAAATTATTATTTTGTGGAATATTAGACTTAAAGAGTTATTTTATAAAATTTTTGTTATTACTAATAACAAATGTTTTTTATTACTTAATCAATATAATTCTAAAATTTCCTTTTTTTTTTTTTATTTACTAATAATAGTCGCTTCAACCACCTGGGTCATTAGCGACATTAGTTTACATTAGTTACATTATATTAAATTATATAAAGATGTTTCTTTTAGAAATCTAATTAAGTTTTTAGTATTTAAATGTTCACCTAATACTGTTTTTAAGTCACTGGAAATATTGTTATTTTGTCTGTTAACTGTATATTTTCCACATTCTGTTGGAAGATGTTTAACAGTAATATTGACTTGACAGTAATCACACACTGGAATGTCTTCTTTACTTATTAGGTGCTTATGAGTAATATTGGTATGACCTAATCGAAGTCGAGAAATTTTGACTTGGTCAGCTCTTTTTAAGTTCACTAGGCGCCACGGTTTCACTGTCGATTTAATTTCTTTTAATTTAGATTCCGATAAGTTCCACTTATTTTGCCACTCACTAATCACTTTTTCTTTAACGAACTGTTTTATATCACTGCAGATAGTCTTTGACACTATTATAGCTTGATCATTTTTGGTAGCTTCTCTTGCTTGGAGGTCTGCGTTTTCGTTACCTTGTATTCCCGTGTGAGATGGAACCCACATAAATTTGACTTCTGAACCAGATTCTTGTAAGGCAGCAAGTTCTTTCTTGACAAGTAAGGCTATAGGGTTCTTAGTATATAGTTGACCGATTGTTGTTAAGGAGTTTAGAGAATCTGTGATAATGACGGAAGAAAAATGGTTTGTACTTTTGATATGAATGGGGCTTGTAATATTGCATATAATTCTTCTGTGTATATAGAAGTGGCTGGCATTAATTTATATTGGGAAGAGGAATATGGAGTGACAAATGCTGCTCCTACGTCATTTGCAGATTTGGAGGCATCTGTATAAATGCAAAAGCTTTTCCCGTAAGTCTCGAGTTCCTTTAAACATGACTGTCGGATTACAGTGGGTGATGTATCTGATTTGTTATATTGGAGAAGCGTCGTATTGATTTCGGGAATCATGATTAACCAGGGAGGTGGAGTTTTTTACATTTGAAGAAAGAGGTCAGAAATTTGGAGTTGTAGATCTTTTAAATTTCTTCGAACTCTTTCGTAGAATGGTGGATCGAACCTACTTGTGTTATAAGCTTCTAGGTAACGGTCCGTAAATGCATTTTAAATACTGGGTGGAATTTGTTGCTAGCGACTGATGCTGCATACGAAAGGCATAAATAATTTCTTCGTATATTAAGAGGTGGCTCTCCTGTGAGGCATTGGAGATTCTTAACTGGTGTGGTTCTAAAGGCACCTATGGCAATGCGAAGTGCTGTGTTCTGAATGACTTCAAGTTGCTTGGTAACATGTTTTTTAGCGGAGGCATACACAATAGCCCCATAATCTATTTTTGATCTAACGAGTAACTTATAAATATTTAATAACGTGGTTTCGTCGGATCCCCATTTTTTATTTGATAATGTTTTCATTACATTTAATCCATTTTGGCAAGACTTTTTTATTTCCAAAATATGTTGTTTCCATGTTAGTTTTTGGTCAAATACCATTCCGAGAAAATTAATTTTTTCTGAGAATTTGAGCGGCTCGCCATACAGTTTTAAAGATGTTCTCTGTGGCCGGTGCCTTCTTGAGAAAAGCATACATTTTGTTTTTAGTGGGGAGAATTGCACGCCTACTGACATTGACCATATCTCTAATTTATAAATAGATTCTTGTAGGTGTTTTTGAATTATTCTCATATTCTTGCCCTTTGCAAATAGAACCAGATCGTCGGCATATAGTCTTCCCTTAACTAGCGGGGAGCAGTGATCCAGTATATCGTTGATAGCCACGAGAAAAAGAGTTGGGCTCATAACTGACCCCTGAGGTGTTCCGTTTTTCTGAATTTTTTTTGATGAAGTGGAATTATCGGCGCGAACAGAGAAAGCTCTTGACTGAAGAAAGTTTTCTATGAATCTTAGCATATTACCCCTGATTCCCCATTTGTGTAATTTTGATATAATATTAAATCTCCAAACCGTGTCGTATGCCTTGGTGATATCAAAGAATACTGCGATGGTCTCTTGATTATTTGCAAAACCTTCGTGTATCTCTGACTCTAAATCTACTAAGTTGTCTACGCATGATCTATTTTGACGGAAGCCGCTTTGCTGAGGAATTAAAAGTTTTTCTTGTTCTAAGTACCACATCAGTCTTTTGTTTATAATTTTTTCTAGAACTTTGCATGGTACATTAGTGAGTGATATAGGACGGTACGAGTCTATATTTGTTCTGTCTTTGTTGGGTTTGATCAGAGGAATTATAATGCTGTCTGACCATACAGATGGAAAAACCTGATTTGTCCAAATAAAATTGTACAATTTTAATAGCCAAGACCTTCCATTTTCTGGTAGGTTTAACAAAAAAATTAATGGTATACCGTCTGGACCTGGAGCAGAATTTTTACTTGACATTAGGGCATCCTTGAGTTCTTGCATTGTAATCGGTACATTAAGTATATTATACTCGTGAGAGTGGTACTCCAACTTTGTTTTCTCTGCGCTTTCTTTCTTAAGCTTAAAGTCCGGTGGATAGTTATCGTTACTTGAATTGGTCTCAATTCACTGGCGAATAGTTCAGCAATTTCATTTCGGTCGGTTATAATTTTGTTATCTTTTGCTAGGAAAGGTATTTTGTTTGAACATTTTTTTCCAGATATTTTTCTCATATTTTGCCACACTTTACTTGCTGGGGTAGAACTATTTATACTTGAAATAAATTTTTGCCATGACGTTTTCCTGCATTTTTTAAGAATATATCTAGCTTCCGCTCGACGTCTTTTGTATTCTGTCATAGTTTCATTGGTTTTATGATGCTTAAACCTATTGAAAGCTCTTTTATATGTTTTTACGGCTTCTTTGCATTCTGAGGACCACCATGGTAAAGGTTTATGATATTTTAGTGTTTTTGTTTTTCCAATATGATTTTCTGCTGCTTTGTTGATTATTGATATGAAGGTATCTAGGTCTTTATCTATGTCATTAAGAGTAACATCTTTTATGTTGTTTATTTCATTTTGTACATATTTTGTAAAATTTTCCCAGTTTGCATTTTTAATATTCCATTTTGATGCAGTAGTAGCAGTACTGGAGTCTTTTTGTTGTGGAAACGCAATTTTAATGGGGTAGTGATCACTTCCGTATAGGTACGGAATAACGTCCCATTCTAGAGTTGGGGATAATGTTGGATCACATAACGATACATCAATGGCTGACTGACTACCCGTTTGAATATTAAACCTCGTGGGCCTACCATCGTTTAGCAGATTAAGATTTTGTGAGGTCATAATAACTTCCACTATCTTGCCTCTAGCGTTAGTTTTTGTTGAGCCCCATATAGGGTTGTGTGAATTGAAATCGCCTAAAATAATACGAGGGCTGGGAATTTGTTGCAATAGGTTATCAAAATCTTCTTGGTCTATGGTTTGATCTGGAGGTAAATATATGTTGCAAATATTAATTTTTTGTTCCATGTTTACTGAAATAGCTACTGCTTCAAAGTTCTGTGTGTTGATATGTAATTGATGAGCTTCATATTTTTTATCGACGTAAATAGCAACCCCGCCACTAGCTATCTCAGCGTTTTGTCTGTGTTTGAAAAAAATTTGTGTATTCTTGAAACTTGAATGCGTGGTTAGAATCTTTAAAGTTGGTTTCTTGTAAACAAAGTATCAATGGGTTGATTTCAGAGATAATATGCTTTAACATTTCGAAGCGACTGTAGAAGCCATTTACGTTCCATTGTATTATGGACGCCACTGTTTCTATTTATTATATGCTTTACGATGAATCGAAAGAGGTATCGGATTCTTCTTCCAGAAGTATCTTCATCGCTACCGGGTCCATTTTTAGTTGTTTCATAATCTTACGTCTTATTCTCGTGCTTCTGTTTTTCATACTTCGATCGGTGTAATAAGGGTGAATTTTAGATAATAGTTTCAAAAAATCATCAACGTTCTCCGTATATGTTTTAACTAAGCTTATGGGATCTTTGTTTCCTTTAACATTTTCAAAGAAATCGACCATTTGGTCAAAACTGAGTTTTAACGATTCTTCTTCGAATATTCTCCTAGTTGGTTCCAGTAATGGCAATATTTCATTAGATTTTGGTTGGTGTGTTTTGGCCAAGGATGATTCTTCTTCAGTAATAGTTTTAGTTTTCTTCTTTCTCTGAGTAGTTGGTATTGCAAATGTAACTTCAGTTTGTGAGGACGGAGGAGATGTTATTACTTCTGTAATACTACGTTTGGAACTTGTTTTATGTAAATATTCTGATTCCATTTGTTCTGAGGTGGGCAAGGAAATTTCTGAGGTGGTTGATTGTTTTTCAATTTCGTTATTATTATATTGTGTATTTGGTGCTATGTTATGGGTTAAAGGTTGGGAAGGTAAAGATTTATCATTTATTTGTTGGTCTGTCGTAATAGGGATTTTCATTGATAGGATTTCATTTTGAGTGGTAGGGATATTGGTATTGTTTGCAGGCTCTGGACTTGCTGTTAAGCAATTATTTGAGAAATGGCCTGTTTGGTTACACTTTGAACACAGCTGACTTTCATGAGACAAGAAAATGCGATATGATATATTATCGTGAGATAGTACTATCGAGTCTGGAACTGTATTGTTGGAGGTGAGATATAGATGTAGCGTCGAAAACTAAGAATGTGTTTGTATTCAGGGTTGGTTGCGGCAATTCTAAGAAAATTTAAAGGAGATACTAAGTTATAGCCTTGTTCTCTGAGTTCTTGTTCTATACAATCATGTGGGATAGATGGGCACACATTAGATAACAATAAACGTTGGCTTGGAGTAATAAATCTGCGAGTTTGAATTTGTTCTGAGTTTACTGTAATTATTCGATTATCAGTGTTCATGAATTCGTCGACCTTTGTCACACTGGATAGATAAACACATATTCTATTGTTAGATATCCTAGACGAGAAAAGTATATTTTTTGGATTAATTTTTCTTCCGATGGCTATAAGATACTCCTCTAGTTTTATTCCATTAAGGGAGTTGAAAACTATAGCTTGATTTTTTGATGGGAATTTTTGGTTGGCTCAGGGCTCTCGAATAACTATGTTGTTGATTGTTAGAGTTGGTGTTAGTAATATTAGGAGAAATATTTTGTAGTTCCATTATTTTTCAATAACTATATGTGCCCCCTCAGGCCGGACCTGCCTTGTAGCAGGTCCAACTGATAAGAGGCACGAAATATTACGATAATGTGAAAAACCTGTCTTTTGTTTTTATTTCTCACTTTTTAATAAACTGTTTATTTACTTTTAAAATAAAATAATATATATCTTACTTTAGTTATAACGTTGCATGGAAATTTCACACACTTTATCACTACATAATTTTTGCTTAGAAAACTATTGATATTGATAAATTTTGATTATAACTTAGGTAAAAATTATGACCTATATTAAACTTGTTAATATTAAAAATCGATTATCACTAATTACTATGATTGCTATACGTGTTAATCGTTCGGTGTTTCGAACGGAGACTCTAAAATTTCCTTATTTTTCCTAATTTTTCAACATGGTGTAATAATCAGAAAAAAAAAAAACATTTTTCTGATTATTACACCATGTTGACGCCTATGAAAGATCGAGCAATTCCGCATGGGTTAGGAACATTTGAACTCTAAGGTTGACGTTCTGGAAATTTTAAATATAAGTGACGTCACTTTATATAAATTGTGACGTGCAAGCATTTTATATGAAAAAATGCTATAGTAAACTTATTTCATATTATTAAAAGTAAATAATTAAAGAGTAAACATTTTTATTATACAAATTTCTAGTTTTTTTAATATTGTATCTATTTTATTATATAGTAAAATTATAAAAGCGTATTTTAGATTTAACACTTCAATCTCCGTTTTTGTTGTAATAATTAATTCTCTATAATAAATAGAATTTTAAATCATCAAAAAGTAGTTTTAGTGTTTAAATAGTCTAAATATTATTCAAATATTAAAACAAACAATTTGCATCATCTGCATATTTTAAGCATAATCTTGCATTTTTTTACAAAAATATGTGCATTAAAATGTCCATTTTTAAAAGATTTTCTGTGCATTTTAGCCGCTCTTTAATAATATAATATTCATACAGTCAAATGGTCGTATAATTAAAGTAAAAATTGACTTGGTTTTTATCACTTTTGGTAATCTAGTCAGTAAGGTAATAATTTTAGAAGATAACTTGCAGTGGACGAACTAAGTTTAAAATTAGAAACTAATTTAAATATTATCTTTTTTAAATAATGTATTTTTGCAAATTATTTTACCTATATACAACAGAATACTTATAAATAAGTTAGATTAGACGCCAAGAACAAGTAACATTAACATTAAATAAATAAAATCTTAGTTAGAATGCTGTAGAGCAGCGTTTTTCAACATTTCAGTATTCGGGATCCAATTTTCAATTACAATTTTTATGGTGCCCCTACCGTTCTATTCAAACAATAATAAAATATAACTTATATTATACGTTGAAAATTTTAACAATACTAATCCGCTTGTTGCAGCGTGTTATTAGGGCCCTAGACTTAGTCTGGAGCCAAGTCTAGAGCAGGGGTCACTAATTATATTCCATGTGGGTCCGTTTCAAAAATCTACTTCCGCGGTCCAGATACTCAGCACTAAACCAGGCAGTGGCGTAACCGGGGATACCCAGAAACCCTCCAGTAGTTGTAAATTCTCCTCAGGAAATCCAGATGACTGAAATCCAGAAATTCAGGTGACCATCTCGCACGATGGTTTGTAGAGTAACTGGATGAGTAGGAAATAAAAACTTACTCACCACTTAGATATTTGGTACCTACGTTACTCTAAAAATGAAGGCTTTCAGGGGACTGGAAGGGTTTGTAGACTTATAGGAGTGAAAAAAAAATCAAAAATCCGACTGATTAGTAACTACACAGGTGCGCGGACTCAAGGATTCCAAAGGGACCGGCCAAAACTCGAATATGTGTGCTCTAAAAAGTGCTCGTATCTCTGATATACCGAATATGGATTCCTAGCTCTACAAATGAGGAGGTTTGTACTAGGATGGTTTCTTGTGGTAAGGATGAAACACGACGTTCACTCAAACGCAAATAAAAGTGAAGGGCCGCTCGAAGAGGTTTGGAATACTCTGTCGTACACACTTCAGCCAATTACGTCTGGCGAACGACAGGTCAAGCAAAACCACAATTGCAGAGCCATGGTGTCGTAGTTGAAACCAGGAAGGTCACTTAGTTTAGGGAAAAGAATGAAACAAACTCAAGGAAAAAGATGATTATAAAGCTATTATATTATTTTTTCTCCTATCTTTGTTTAATAAATTTTTGCGGCGTAATTTAGAATATTTGTATCTTAGTACTTAATTTAATCATTTAATGCTACTGTTTCTGGTTCTTTTCTTTCTGCAAATATACTGTTCAACAATTTTATGGAACGTTTTTAAATATATTTAAACATTTAAATGTTAGTAACAGCATTTGTTTACAAACGCAGTTGTGTACATTTTAACGAAATGTTCCTGATACTCGATCATTTCCATCTGAAGAGCAGCTTTGTTACTCTTAAAAACGACTGCTGCTTCGCTGGCCCATACACCCATACCGCCAACCCAGACCATTAGACTTGAGTGAAAAACTGTTGCTTAACAGTTGCACATTTTTAATTTTGTGGAAATCAGAAAATTGTTTTTTAATTTTCAAATCAAAGTTCATTAATAAAACATGAGAACTGGGTAACATCAATATCTTTATAACTATCACAAAAGGATTTAAGGAGAGGAAAATGCAAAAGCTTTGCCTTAATATCTTCAGAAAAAAGTTAAATCGTTTTAGAAAAACTTCTAATATCCGACAGAAGTGCACAAAAGTTTTCTCTTACATTGTAGTTTTAAATTACAGAAGTTCAGATGTCTGAAGATATCCGCCAAAAATACGATAGTTATAAAGTTTTCTGTGTCCAAAAGGAAGCCCAAATGGTCATTCGCAGCTTCATTATTAATAGTGGACAGAAATTCTTTAACGTGTTCAAGTATTGCAAATAATCTTTTAAGCAATAAACCTTGGCTTCTTCATAACGTTGTTATGAAGAAGCAAATCGTCAAACTGAGCATTAGCGTCTTCTAGGAATGATTTGAATTGACGATGCTTCAAAGATGATTTTGCATGTATAAAGTTCTTCGTAACGATTTGCATTTTACTGTAAAGATTTTGAATTTAACGCCGGCCGCAAAAAACAAGCTCACGGTCCGGATGCGGACCGCGGTCCGCCATTTGGTGACCTCTAGTCTAGAGCACTAATACAGAACCTATATACAACTTCTCAAAATTACTGAGAATAGGTGAAATTATGGAAACTTGACAGTGCAGCTCAGATACATCCCATATAGGTAAACTAGTGTCTTTCGGAAACGTACAATGCTACCAAAATAATTATTATTTAAATGGGAATAAGACACAATTAAAGGTTAATTTACGTTTATTGACGTTTCAATTTCCACTTCGGAAATCAATGAATGTTTGTATCTTGAGAACGATTTCCGAAGTGAAAATTGAAACGTCAATAAACGTTATTTACCCTTTAATTGTCGCTTATTCCCATTTAAATATTAATTACTTTAGGATGCCACAAGAAAATAGCTTTAGAACAATGCTACCCAAATGTTGAAGAACATAGGGGGATTTTATTTCTCCCCTGAATATGTTGCTAACTGCTTATTGAAGCAGTACCTTCGATTTTGGTTCTATGTAGTTATAATAAAATAAAATTGGTTACCTTATATTTTGGCGATCACACTCTCGTAATTACTTTAAATTACACTTAATAATTAAAACTATATTTTTTTTTATATAACACAAAATCTTTTGTGGAGAAATGAGCGATTTATTTTAAAAGTGACAAAAATTAGAGAGTTATTAAAATTGACAAATATTAGAGTAATGTCAGAAATTATAGAATGACTGTTGTCGACGTCATAAAGGTTAAGAAAGGAATTTCTCGCAATTATGTGCAGCAAATAGAAACAGCATCTGTCTTGCATTATCGGCAATTCGACCTATGAATTTTTTAGGTTGCGATATGCAACATAGTCCCCCCCTTGATGTGAACGCATCAAAAAGAAAAAAAAAAATGTTTATGTACAATTTGAAGAAAGGTATAACTAAAACTAACAAACTATTAATATTCTTGAAGGTGAGTCATAGGAAGAGGACACAGTTTAGCAATAGAGCGAACATATAAGCCTTCAGGAGTTCTGACCTTAACAACTCTTACCTTGTTGTCCTTTCCCGGATATGTCTCAACTACCCGTGCTATAGGCCATTTGAGAGGAGGCGAGTTTTCGTCCTTAAGCAAGACGAGATCACCAGGCTTTATGCCTACCTGAGGAGTGAACCATTTAGGTCTATTTTGCAGCCTATTAAGATAATCGCGGGTCCAAACCTTCCACATATGCTGCTGAATTCTTGTGCATTTATTCCACAAAGACAATTTATTTTCTTGAATATCAGAAAGATCTGATTCAGGATAAGACATTAAATTAGATCCAATAAGGAAGTGTCCGGGAGTAAGAAAGGAAAAATCGGAAGGGTCATCTGAGAGCGCACAGATAGGGCGTGAATTGAGCACTGCCTCGATCTGCGAAAGTACAGTGGATAGTTCTTCGAAAGTAAAATTGGAGTTACCCATTATTCTTACGAGATGGTATTTGAAGCTCTTTATGGCAGCTTCCCAAATACCACCGTGGTGTGGTGAGCGTGGAGGGATAAACTTCCATTGAATTTGACACGAAGTAGCGAAAGAGCGAATAGATTCAGAGGTATCACCTTTAAGAAGCAACTCATAAAGTTCTTTCAATTGGTTTTTCGCACCTAGAAAGTTTGTGCCATTATCGCTGAAAATGATATTCGGATTACCCCTTCGGGCGATAAACCTTTTCAGAGTCAATAAGAACGCTTCAGTAGAAAGACTGGAAATTAATTCCACATGCACGGCGCGAGTAGCTAAACATACAAACACTGCCATATAGGCCTTAGTAAGGGGAGCTCTCTTGAGTTTAGAGGTCTTGATGGGAAACGGACCACCAAAATCAACTCCAACATTTATAAATGGACGTGCAATTTGAACTCTTTCCCTCGGGAGATTAGCCATGATTTGAGACGCGACTTGTGCGTTAAAACGGTAACAAGTGAGACAATTTTGTATTATACGTTTGATTTGTCGAAGACCATCAAGAGGCCAGAATTTCAATCTAACATTAGACAGTGTATTTTGAGGGCCTGAATGTAGAAGTCTTCGATGTTCTCGGGTAAGTAATAAATTGACAATATGTGATTTTGAGGGTAACAGTAGAGGAAATTTCTGATCATAAGGAACATCTGAAAGGAGAAGACGACCGCCTACTCGTATCATTTGAGACGAATCTAGAAAGGGATTCAATTTACAAATAGACTTATCTTTAAGCAGACGATTATCCATTAAAAATTGGATTTCCGAACTGAAGAAATGTGACTGGGTCAATTTGATGATCATTAACTCAGAACTAGAGAGTTCATGTGGAGTGAGAGGACCTGTACGTCTATGAGACTTAGCTCTTACATTGTGAATAAAACGAAGGCAGTATGCAAAAACTCTCTGAAGTCGAGTGAAACATGAAAATTTGCAGAGGGCATCATATACTTGTGAATCTGGTTTTCTGATCAGATGAGTAACCCTTTTGAGTTCAGGCAGTTCATCAACATTAATACTCGAAGGACCATTAGATACAAAGAGGTTGAAATCAAAGTGTGGATCTGACAAAAATTGAGGACCATTAAACCAAAAATCACAATCAAGCAACTGCAAGGGTGTAGCACCACGAGATAATATATCCGCGGGATTGTCTTTCGATCGTACATGTCTCCATGTATGGTTGAAAGTGAGTTCTTGAATTTGAGTTACTCTATTGGATACAAAGGTAGACCAACGAGAAGGGTGTGAGTTAATCCATGCGAGGACGATTTCTGAATCTGTCCATAAATTGACAGAATTTATCTGAGATTGGGATGGAATCAAGACAGAAAGAATCTTCGTAACAAGATTAGAGAGTAATAATGCTCCTAGAAGTTCTAATCGAGGAAGAGTCACAACTTTTACAGGACTAACACGACTCTTTGAGGAGATTAGATTGCAAGATATAAAGCCATTTTCATGTGACGTTCTTAAATAAACACAAGCACCATACGCGCTAAGACTTGCATCCGAAAACCCATGTATTTGAGTACTTGTTACATTGCTAGAATTTTGCAGCAACCTAGGAATCTTGAGATTGGAGATGTGAGGAAGTGTTTGTAAAAATAGATTCCATTCGGTAAGCAATTTTGGACTGAGAGGGTCATCCCAATTCGACCTTTCTAACCAAATCTTTCTCATAATTAATTTGGCAGATACCACTAAAGGGTTAATCAATCCTATAGGGTCATAAATGGAAGCGATTAAAGAGAGAACTTCTCTTTTTGTATATGTATCCTTAACGGTAACCTTTGGCACAAGAACTGAAAAATGATCGGAGTGAAAATTCCAACATAGGCCGAGAATTTTGTTCGTGTGATTTTCAGGATTGATTACATAACTAGCTTCATTAGAGATATGAGAAATACCTGCGAGAAATTCAGGTGAGTTTGCACACCATTTATGAAGCGAGAAGCAAGCGAGGTTTAAACATTCCGTTAATTGACGATGAATTTCGAAGAGTGTTTCGAAATCGTTACAGCCATAAAGCACATCATCGATATAACAGCAATTTAAAAGAGCTTCACTAGCCAAAGGAAATTTGTCGGAATTGTTTTGAGCTAATTCCTTAAGACATCTAGTGCTAAGAAACCCGGAGTTATTTAATCCATAAGTGATAGTTTCGAGTTGAAGACATTTCAAATCCTCTTGAGGTGAATCACGCCACAAAATGTTCAACAGAAAAACTTGTTCGGGATTTACTCGAATTTGTCTGTACATATGACGTAGATCTGCTACAATACAGTATTTAAATAATCTAAAATTTATCAAAATATCGAATAATTCGCGTTGTACCGTATAACCAGGAAGCATTATGTCATTAAGACTTAGATTTGAGGTAGTTTTCATACTGCCATCAAAGACGACACGCAACTTATTTGTTACGCTATCCTTTAAAACGCAATGGTGAGGAATAAAATATTTTAAATCAGAGTGAATATTTCGAGTGGAGAGAGGCACATATCTGCAATGTCCAAGTGCAATATATTCATGAATAAATTGTTTATACTGTACATATAATTGATCTGACTTGATCAGTTTCTGTTCGAGGTTTAGGAATCGCTTCTTTGCGAGGAAAAACGATTCGCCCAATTTTTTATATTCGTTGGGAGATTTGAAAGGGAGATCTACTTGGAATCTACCAGATGATAATATTTTAAGTGACGATTTAAAAATGTCTTCGGCCTGTTGCTCCGAAGGAGTTAGGATTTTTGGAGTACAAGTAAAAGACGAGATTTCTTCTACTTCCCAAAACGACCGTACGAGTGAATCGGTATTTTGAGCTTGAACGAACAAGGATACTTCATTTCGAGGTTGAGTATTTTCTTGAATGTTAAGTATGGAATATGAGTCAATTAACCCAGAGGATTGAGGTACATTTCCACCTACAAGATATCCGAGATGAGTATTTGTTAAGGTAGGAAGATTAGGGCCTAATTTTATTAACCCATAAGTGAGTAAGTCGAAATAAACATCTGCTCCAAGCAACATTTGAACTTCGGCAGGAGTACAAAATTCTGGATCAGCCAGGTGAATGTTTGGTGGAATTTTGAGGGCATTAAAATCCAATGTAATTTGAGGGTGCTTACAAGTGATGGTTGGGAGAATCGCACAAGAGAGTGTAAAATGTTTTGTGGGATTGACATTTGAGAAAATATTTAAATCCACCATTTTATTCGACGTCGAACAGATTTCGGATATCCCAGAAATGTGAAGACTTTTTGTGTAAGGAATACATTTCAAGCGACTTGCTAATTTCTCAGTGATAAACGAAAGCTGACTAGCTGAGTCTGTAAGGCAGCGAACCTTAACGGGATTATTATGAGAATCATAAATTGTAACACATGCTGTTTGGAGTAGAACCTCCTTTTTGCCTGAGAGTGCAGAGAGAGATGATGCTCGGTAGACATCATTAGACTGACATTGATTTGCTATTCGTGGAATTGCAGGAGAACTTGAAGTTTCGCCTTGAGTATTGGGATCACGAGATACATTAGAGTGAGTACGAGAATTTGAAGTATCATGTATATTGTGAGTCTGGCGAGTATTTTGAGAATTACGATTTCCTTGTGAGTCTTGAGAGTGACGAGTATTTTGGAAGTGAGTGTTTCTAGTGGGTAGACTACAAGAATCTTGATTTGTTCTTGAAATGAACCGAGAACTATTTGAGTTATGATTAGAAGCGTTAGAGAAATGGAGCAATGTGTGATGTCTCCTGTTACATTTGGCGCAATTCGACGAAGAGGTACATGAGCTTGCTGAATGACCACTAGCCAAGCAGTTGAGACACGCTTTCTTTGCCTTGACCGTTTGAAAACGGTCATCTTCAGACATATTTAAGAATTCCTGGCAAGTGTATATTTTATGAGAGTTATTTTGACATAAGAAACATTTAAAATACTGATTATTACTACTATACTGCAAATTATTGCTAACTGTGTTAAGAGAAGTAAAACGAGAAAGTTGTTTTTGTTTCGGAGAATGGGAATACTCAGGAGCAAGATTTTCGAGAATTTTGCATTTTCTTTCAATAAATTCAAGGAACTCCAATAAACTTGGGAGTTTGTTTATATTACGATCGGTTTCAAATGATCTTTTAGTATTATAGTCTAATTTTTGAGTAAAGAGATTGATGAGAATTAAATCAGTGAGTTGATTCGAGATGTTGAGGTTTTCTAAGGCGGCGAGATGGCTTTTAATTTGAGTTAAGAAATCCCTTAGAACATGTGCATTGGGTTTTGTAATGAGTGGAGCATTTAATAAACTGTTCAAATGGCTGTTTACTATTAAATATTTATTTTCAAATCTATCGCATAAATTTTTTATTGCAATTTCGAAATTGGAATCAATTATTTCTAGATTGTCAATTAACTTTAACGGTTCATTCCTTAACACTGATTTGAGATAAATAAGTTTTTGAGCATTAGATAACTGTTTATCATTTGTTATTAATTTGGTAAAAACTTCAAAAAAACTGGGCCATTCTGATATTTCGCCCGAGAAAAAAGGTATTTTTAATTCTGGCAACTTTACATTTTGAATTGTGCTGACAGATGGTGTTACATTTGTTACAATAGGTTGAGTTTCAACTGGTTTTGCAGATAATTGCGTGATTTTCTCGTGCAAATATGAGTCTAAATTATAATACTGTTCTTCAACTATGTCCCTATCTGAACAATATTTATCAAAATCTTCTAATTCAAGTTCCTCTTGTAAGTTGAGATACTTGCGATAAGTTTCATTTAATACATTTTTGCGTGCAATATATTGACCGCAATCTAAAACTACATTTTGGTTTTTTGAGACAAATGTTTGAATTCTAGTAATACAAGCTTTAGTATGCCCTCTTAACTTTATAATTTTTGCAACATCAGTCATTTTGAGCGTGAGAAAAAATAATACAAATTTTAAATATAACAAGAGATACTTAGTATTAAGAACTAAATAATATTACCATAAAAATCTACTTATAAGCACTGCGAATCTAAAAATAAAATAAAATAACATGCGACGATACAAAAAACCAATTCGTAAAAGTTACAATAAGTGACCAAACCGCACAGTCCAACCGCGACCGAAACATAAAACTTCTTATCCCTTCAAAGTGACGAAACCAAACCTTCCGGACGGCGCCAATACGAAGAACCTTGGATCGTGGAACCGCCAAAACTGCGATGTGTGAATATGAAAGAATAAAAACTATGTCTTTTCTTTGCGAAGAAATGAGGAAACGAGTGATTTTTTACGAATAATGTGAGAGAATCTTGAGAATTCTTGCGTGAAAGCGTCTTTGTAGAGACGAGAAATGATCGCCTTCGTGGTTTATCAATGAAAAATCCAGCTTCCAGCTTTACAAAGACGGGAACAGCTGCTGTATCCGGCTCGTTAGGATCATGAAGAACATAGGGGGATTTTATTTCTCCCCCTGAATATGTTGCTAACTGCTTATTGAAGCAGTACCTTCGATTTTGGTTCTATGTAGTTATAATAAAATAAAATTGGTTACCTTATATTTTGGCGATCACACTCTCGTAATTACTTTAAATTACACTTAATAATTAAAACTACATTTTTTTTTTATATAACACAAAATCTTTTGTGGAGAAATGAGCGATTTATTTTAAAAGTGACAAAAATTAGAGAGTTATTAAAATTGACAAATATTAGAGTAATGTCAGAAATTATAGAATGACTGTTGTCGACGTCATAAAGGTTAAGAAAGGAATTTCTCGCAATTATGTGCAGCAAATAGAAACAGCATCTGTCTTGCATTATCGGCAATTCGACCTATGAATTTTTTAGGTTGCGATATGCAACAAATGTCATCTGCTTTTTATCATCAACGACGGATATCAAACATCCCTGTGGTTTAGCTATGACAAGTTTTGATCGTTAAGAATATTTGATTGTTAAGAATATTACAGATTTGCTCGACAGCGAAACAAGCTTGTATAAATGATGCGGTTTCCTTATAAGATATTTACGTACATTTTAAGGCAGTAAATTTATACAAAACTATGGATAGATTTCTAACTAGAGATAAGGCGGTATTAATTAAACAATACTGAAGCATAAAAAATGCACAGTCGACCATGGTTTCAAAAATAAAATAAAAAACAATATTTGCAAAAATACCTTTATTTTGGATTTACATTCTCCTTCAGCCTACCCATCTGAACGCTGTTACAGTTATTTCAGTTCACTGATATCAGTGTTGTGGACGGCAGTCAGTTTGTTTTACTTATGTTATATGTTTATATTTTTTTTCCTTTCAATGGACGCTTAATACAGAACGACTACTGTCCGTTCAAGGAATAGTGCCCTGTATCTGTTTGGTGTTCAGTATCTGCTCCCTTATTTCTTTTCTTGGTAAGAATCCGTATTGTTCTTCGGCTATAGCTGGATCGTCACTGCTGATTTTCAAATAAATTTAAAAATCCGTTTACTGGGTGCGACTATTTCCTGATTGATCAAGTACCGAAAAGTACAAAGAATAATATAACGAAGTACACACAGAAAAAAACGACTATAACAAAAAATATAAGAGCAAAACTTTAGCGTGAGGTAAGAACTCACCCCACCCGAGGCTGGGAAAGTTAAGAATGAAAAAATATATTATTAAACCTATAGTTGGGTAAACTAGGAATCATTATTACTTCGATTCTTATTTTCCAAGTAAAGATTTGCAATCAGTCCTGCTTAGACAATAATCAAATTTGATAATACAAACAGGAACATTAACATGAGCTAAGATTATCTGCCAGTGCTGGTACCTTTCTAAATAAATTTATTATATATATATATATATATATATATATTATATATATATATTATATATATATATATATATATATACCGGGTGTTCCAATAAGCCGATCTCTCGGCTATATATCAGAAACTATTCATGTTATAACTTTAGGAAAAAAAATTCCTTAGTAAAAGTGGCCACGAGAAATCGCTGGAAATAACTTTCAAGATTCTTAATTAACCGCTAGGGGGCGTAACCTGCGAAGAAAATTTTGAAAACCAGTTTTTTGGGAAATATGTCCAATTATACCAAGCGTTAAATAAGTAAACTAGAAAGGGGCAATAAATTCTGCACAAAGTTGTTCAAGTACTTTTTTTTTTTTTTTTTATTTTTTCAAATAAAGGGTGGGGGAGAGTGGGAAAGTATTTGTGGATAAATACCTATAACTTTGGTTTGATCCAACCGATTTTAATAAAATTAGTGTCATTAGAAAGAGTGTGGATGAATTAATTCACATCTACTATAAAATACTTGCATTCAGTTTTCATAGTCGTAGGTAGAGGGGACTTTTAAATAAAAAAAAAATTAAAATATGTTTTTCTTCAAAATTTTTAATGGAAACACCTATTTATTGTAAATTATAATAGAACTGGAATAAATTCGTAACAAAAATGGAGCAAACCGCATGTTAATAGCTTTTGTTGAACTCGAGATATGAATAAAAACTCATAAACATAAGTAAGTATAGTATTGACACACCCTGTATTATAAATTACATTAAAAAATAAGTCAGTAGGTATTTTCAAATTGTTTTATAGGATTGATCGATCGACCTCTGAAGTCAAACGAGGTTTAAAACAAGCTCCACATAAATCCAGTTTTTAGGTGTTAAAAAGCATCAAACTAATTACAGTTTTACTTAAAAAGTGAATCTAAGTGATTTTTCTCACCACAAGTATAAAATCTGTGAGTACAAATATTTATTTAATCTAAATAATTAACATTTAAGTTAAATCCACGTAAACAAGAATCAATTTTGGTTATAAAGCAACAACTTTTTACTGCTACCGTTTATCAGTTCTGATATCGAGGGGACAGGACCGGACTGGGTTTTTGAGAGTTATCGATGATAATAATTAAAAATGGATAATTTTTCGCCTCTTGGGGCCCCTGAACAAGAACTGGAGCAAAGTTCATCAAATACAAATATGAAACAATCTTTTGCAACTGTCACAAATCAAAATGTACCTAAATTTCCATCCAAAACACAAGCAATAGTTTTTCCTGCGTTGGAAAATACAAAGTTGGAAGACTATCTATTTGCAGTTGGTGATTTAATGCATCCAAAAAATATTCTCCTCTCCTCTAGAATGTCAAATGGTCGAATTTGCATTTATCTAACAAGCGAAACTTTAGTTAACAATTTTCTACAAATTAACAAAGGGATAATAACTGTAAACCATCAAAAAATTCAGGCTCGTAAATTAATGTCACCAAATGAAAGATTATTGATATCAAATGTTTGTCCTTCAATCCCACATTCAATTATTGAAAATGCACTTTCTAATTTGGGATTAACTTTGGTAACTCCAATAAATTTTTTAAAAATTGGTACATCAAATCCTAATTACAAACACATTTTCAGTTTCAGAAGGCATACTTTTATTTCTCCCCCAGTCTCATCAATACCCGACTCAATAATTGTGAATTACGAAATGACATCATATCGTATATTTCTTGTAATGGAGAAGGATCTATGTACTAATTGTAGGCAAGCGGGACATTCGGCTGGAAATTGCCCAACTACTAAAGAAACTCAAACATCTCAAGCACAAAATGCTGCTCCAACTACTTCAACTGATCCAATAGACAATGAATATATTCCCCTAACGCAAAACATATCTTCCTCGGCTCCTATACTATCGACTAAACCGGATATCCATATTTTACCACCTACTCATGTTAAAGAAAGCACTGATTTTCAACAAATGTCCCACGATCCTCCCTCAAACAAACGAAATCGCTCTGAAATTATAACCCCTCCACCAAATGATACTCCAGTAAATAACCCCTTTCCAGACCCTAAATTAAAAAAGCCAAAGTCTTCAATCACAAACATAGGAACCATTAAAGTAACTGACGATATAAAAAATTCAGCTAGACGAATATATGAAGATACTTCAGTAAACCATTCAATATCTTATGAAACATTAGTAGATATACTGGAAAATGCTCATGGTACTCCTGACCCAGTAAGCTTAATAAAAACGTATACAAATGATCTAGAAAACCTATTGAAACTTTTAAATCAACTACATGAGAATTTATCAAATAGGAAATCAATCAGAAACTAACACCGAATCCGATAACGAAATTGTAAAAGATATATTATAATGGCTTTCTCAATTATCCAGTGGAACCTACGAGGATATTACACTCGCCTTGAGATATTACAACAAATGATTAAAAAACTTACTCCATCCATACTTTGTTTACAGGAAACTCATTTTAAAAATACTAAAGTTCATAATTTAAAACACTACACATGCACATATAAAAATAGAGAAAATGTAGACCATGCTAGTGGTGGCGTAGCAATTTACACTCATTCATCCATCGATGTAGACATTCTTCAAATCAATACACAACTTGAAGCGGTCGCAATTACTATCAAAGGGCCTGTAAAAATGAACATATGTAATATATACATTCCACCTACACAAAACCCAAGCAATAATGAAATCTCAGACTTGATTAAACAAATACCTCCACCTCGTCTAATAGTTGGAGATTTTAATGCACATAATTACATATGGGGATCAAAAATAATTACTCCATTAGGTCGTAGAATCGAAATAATGTTGGACAATTTTCAGTTAAACCTACTAAACGATGGAAGAAATACTCATTTTGACATTTCTACTGGTAAATCCTCTGCCATAGACCTTTCAATATGTGATCCAGCATTATCAGCTACCTTATCTTGGGATGTACTTCCTGATTTAAATGATAGTGACCATTTTCCGATTGTAATAACAAATCCTGACAGTATACAATACTCTTGTAATGTTGAAAAATGGAATATCAAAAATGCAAATTGGCAAGAGTATTATAATCTAGTTTTAAATTAAATGAATGCATTACATGAAATTTTACAATCAAATAATAATATTGATAGTCAAATTCAAGAGTTTTCCAATGTATTATTGAATGCTGCCGAAAAAGCCGTTGGTAAAATGAATCCTAAACAATTAAATTCGTCAGTCCCTTGGTGGAATTCTGAATGTCAAGAAGCTATTAAACTTTCAAAAACAGCATTAAATCAATTCAGGAAATATAATACACTTGAAAATAAATTAGAATTCAAACGACTAAAAGCACGAGCTAGATTTATAATTAAAAGAAGTAAACGTGAATCATGGAAAAAGTTTGTTTCAGAATTAAATTCATCTACACCAATTAATAAAGTATGGCAAATGGTACGAAAGATATCCGGGAAAAATACCCCAAACCACATTAACTTCTTAGAAGAAAAACAAAAAATATACACTTCCCCTCTAGACATAGCTAATATTCTAGCTAATAGTTTTGAAAGATTCTCAAGTGATAATGTTCTTCCTCCAGATTTTTTGACCAAAAAAGAGAAAGAGGAATCCAAAGGTATTGATATACCGCCTGATGACCTTTCTCCTTTAAATTATCCCATAACCATGGATGAATTAGAATACTCACTCAATAATACAAAAAACTCTTCTCCCGGTCCTGATAACATTCCTGCAATATTTCTTCAAAAACTTCCTTCATCTGCAAAGAAACACTTGCTGAATATCTATAATAATATATGGAGATATAGCAAGTTTCCAAAAATCTGGAGTTCATCTATTGTCATCCCTATTTATAAAACAAAATCAACCAAAATCTCTGTCACATTCATATAGACCTATTTCTCTAACTTGTGTAATGTGTAAAGTTCTCGAGAAAATCATATCCAACAGATTAATGTGGTTTTTAGAAAATAATAAATTACTTGCCCCGGAACAAAGCGGATTCCGAAAAAGTCGTTCAACACTGGATAATCTTATTAGTTTAGAGTCTGAGATTCATGAAGCAATGGCATGTGGACAAAAATGTATCGCAATATTTTTTGACATAACAAGAGCATACGATACAGTTTGGCGACATGGTATTGTTCAAACACTTAGTCGATGGGGAATAAAAGGTAATATAGCACAATTCATAAAAAATTTCCTATCTCATCGAACTTTTAATGTACGAGTTAACGGTACTTTATCTAATACAAAAATTCAAAAAAACGGAATTCCTCAAGGATCTAATTTAAGCGTCTCCCTATTTCTTATTGCAATAAATAATATTATCTCCACTTGTGACTTACCAGTAAAAGCTAGACTCTTTGCAGATGACTTAATCATTTTGTTAAGGGGATAAATGATAAAACCCTTCAGACCCATCTACAGAAAGTGCTATGGAATCTCGAATTATGGACAAATTCTACAGGTCTTCAATTATCAACAACAAAATCAAAGGCTATGCTATTTTCAAAAAAAAAGAAGTTATATCACTCCAGAATTAAAACTATTTAATAAAGAAATAAAATATGTTGAGAAAATTAAATGTCTAGGCATGACATTTGACAACAGATTATCCTGGAACCACCACATTCATGATCTAAAAAGTACTTGTCAATCTGCACTTAACATTATAAAAACTGTTGCACACAACACGTGGGGAGCAGATAGTAAAACACTGACCCTTATGTACAAGTCATTGATCAGGTCCAAACTCGACTACGCTTGTATTATTTATGATTCAGCAAAACCATATATCATAAAACAACTCGATCGAATACAAAATAGTGCTTTGCGAACTATACTAGGTGCTTTTTATACTAGCCCTACTGAAAGTTTACACTGTGAAGCTGGAGAAGTCCCCCTGGAATTCCGAAGAAAACAACTTTCACTAACATATGCGGCATCAATACAGGCAAATCCTATGAATCCTGTTAATCACTATGTAAATTCAGACCGTTTTAGGAATATCTTTAAAACTCATGCTAGGCTTGACCTTCCTTTTTATGAAAGGGTAAATAGATACCTCAATGAACTTGAATTCAAATTTCAAGATATCTATTGTATACCCGATATTAACACTGTTCCCCCTTGGACTGTTCCCATCCCATCTATCAATACCAAACTCTCCATATATAAAAAGCAGATAACCATCCCAAAGCATTATATCAATATGTCCTCCAAGAATTCAAGACATACAGTAACCATACACTTATATATACCGATGCCTCTAAAACTATAGATGGAGTGGGAGCAGCATTTATGTCTAATAAAACAAAAATATTAATGAAACTCCCTAAATTAACATCCATTTACACAGCCGAATTAACTGCTATTCTCAATGCAATAAATTTTGTGGTAGAAAATAGTATCAAAAACCCTGTCATTATTACGGATTCCCTAAGTTCTGTAATTGCCCTAAATAACTTATATCCTAGTCATCCAAGTCTACTACTTATTAAATCAGCATTAAGCCAACTGCAAACTATGAACATAAATGTCAACTTTGTATGGATTCCTTCCCATATTGGAATTGCTGGTAACGAAGAAGTAGATTCCTTGGCAAAACTAGCAATCTCGAGTCCGGAAGCTGTAGAAATCAGAAGCATTCCACATCTAGATATAAAACCTGTAATCAAGAACTTAATAATCAATAATTGGCAGACCAAGTGGAATCAATCAACATCCAAACTACGAGAAGTAAAACATTCCATATTACCTTGGAAATCAACCCCAAATAAGCGTAAACATCAAACCATCCTATCTCGTCTGAGAATAGGCCACACCGCCATCACCCATAAACATCTGCTAGAGAGTGAATTAAAACCAAAGTGCAACATATGTGATATTGTG
This sequence comes from Diabrotica balteata, assembly GCA_918026665.1. Classification (NCBI taxonomy): domain Eukaryota; kingdom Metazoa; phylum Arthropoda; class Insecta; order Coleoptera; family Chrysomelidae; genus Diabrotica; species Diabrotica balteata. The sequence continues at coordinate 70,187,757 of OU898281.1, forward strand.
CTCAGTGTTCGCCATATTTTACTGGAGTGTCCTTTATATCGCATGGAGAGACTTCAATATAAATTACAAGATACCTTACAGGCAATATTAAGTGACGGAACTGATATGAAAAATTTGACATCATACTTACATTCCATAATGTACTAAATAAACTGTAAAACTCTAAATTGTACAACGCCAATGACCCTATGAGGTTGAGGCATAAATAAATAAAAAAAAAAAAAATTGTTTTATAGCAGAAGAATCTTAATGTTGATACCTATTTTGTAAAAAATAGTTTTTTCGAAACTAAGTAGGCTACGACAATGAATTTGACGGGGGGTTCATATTGTTTATTTATTGACAGCAGTCAAAACGTTGTTAAGAAGTGCTATATTATAATTCGAATTAAAGATTGCACTTTTTTCAATAGATATTAATATTGGTAATATTAGTAATTAATTATCAGTACAAATAATTCGTGATGAGTATATCAAATTGTATGATATGATTGGAGTTTATTTCGAATGTCACCAAAATGCCGCTATTGCCTCACGTATATATTTTGTAAGATATCATGTCAGGAGACATTATGGCAAAGAAGTATTTGAAAGAAAGGCAAAAAGATTAAGAGAAACTGGTAGTTTTTCTCGTCCTTGTTTTAAACGACGTAGTAGAGTTATGACCGAATATAATTCAATCAATGTTCTTGCTTTAATTCAACAGAATCCTCATATGAGTAGTCCGAAATCTCTACTTCTTTGCCACAATATCTCCTGCCAGGATATCTTACAGAATATATACGTGAGGCAATAGCGCCATTTTGGTGATATTCGAAATAAACTCCAATCATATACAATTTTATATACTCAAATACTACAATAATTAATTACTAATATTACCAATATTAATATCCATTGAAAAAAATGCAATTTTCAATTCGAATTATAATACATATAACACTTCTTAACAATATTTTGACTGCTGTCAATAAATAAACAATATGAACTCCCTGTCAAATTCATTGTGGTAGCCTACTTAGTTTCGAAAAAACAATTTTTAATCATAATATGAAATAACAATGGTCAAAATAGGTATCAAAATTAAGGGTTTTCTACTATAAAAATTTTTGAAAGTACCTACTGACTTATTTTTTAATTTATTTTATAATACAGGGTGTGTCAATACTATACTTACTTATGTTTATGCGTTTTTGTTCATATCTCGAGTTCGATAAAAGCTATTAACATGCGGTTTGCGCCATTTTGTTACGAATTTAATCCAGTTCCATTATAATTTACAATAAATAGGTGTTTCCATTCAAAATTTTGAAAAAAAAACAAATTTTAATTTTTTCTATTCGAAAGTACCCTCTACCTACGACAATTAAAACTAAATGCAATTATTTTATAGTAGATATAAATTAATTCATCCATACTCTTTCTAATGACACTAATTTCATTAAAATCGGTTGGATCAAACCAAAGTTATAGGTATTTATCCACAAATACTTTCCCACTCTCCCCCACCCTTTATTTGAAAAAATAAAAAAAAAGTACTTGAACAACTTTGTGCAGAATTTATGCCCCTTTCTAGTTTACTTATTCAACACTTGGTATAATTGGACATATTTCCCAAAAAACTGGTTTTCAAAATATTCTTCGCAGGTTACGCCCCCTAGCGGTTAATCCAGAATCTTGAAAGTTATTTCCAGCGATTTCTCTTGGCCACTTTTACTAAGGAATTTTTTTTTCTAAAGTTATAACATGAATAGTTTCTGATATATAGCCGAGAGATCGGCTTATTGGACCACCCGGTATATATATATATATATATATATATAATATATATATATATATATATATATATATATATATAAGCGGGGATTCTACAGCTTCTGCCGCTTCCCGCATTTCGATCGCCATCTTTTTCTATCTCTCCAGGTGTCTTCGTCAATGACTCTGTCTTTCATGGTTTCCATAACACCTTATATCCAAGATTTGGCTGGTCTTCCTTGTTTCCTTCTATTACTTGGATTGTATTCCATAGCTCTTTTTAGCCATGTGTTGTCGTCCATCCTCTGTATGTGTCCATACCATATTAATTGTCTAGTTTTCATTCTTTCAGAAGTTGTATGGACTCTATCTGTTTTTCTTCTAATTTCAGAATTAAGTATACGTTCTACTCCTGACATACGGCAAGCTCTTCTCAGGTAGTCCATTTCAACCGTGTCAACTTTTTTCTTTTCTTTTACTACCATTTGCCAACATTCTGCTCCATATGTAAGAATGGGCTCTACAATTACTTTGTAGATAGTCATTTTAGTTCTCATAGTAGCCTTGTTGGACCAAAGTATCGAATTCAGAATTTGAACACTCTTCCTGCCTTGTTGCACTCTATAGTCTATATCTCGTTCCGTTGTTCCTTTACTGCAGATAATACTTCTCAAATATTTGTATTCGTAGCACCTTTCTATTTCTCTAATTTCCAAATCCGGGTCTTTGTCTTCACTACCTATTCACATATATTCTGTTTTTGACATATTAATACTCATCACCCATTTTTCGTATTCATCTTTGAGCTTTCTAAGCATATAATCTGCATCTTCTTCACAGCTTGCAATTAGTATTTGATCATCTGCAAAGAACAGCGTTGTCAGATAATGGTTGTTAAGCTTCAACATCATTCCCGCACATTTTTGTCTCTATTAGTGCAGTGCTTCTTGGATATATATTTTGAATAGGGTGGGAGAAAGACAACATCCTTGTCTCAAGCCTTTTGTTACTGTAACTACCCTTTAGAAAGTATTTCCTGTTTTTACAGTGCTTTGAGGACATTTATAGATGTTCAGTATTGCTTTTAGATATGTTTTACTAAGGTACGTTTTCGTCAAGACACTAAATAAGAGTTTTAAAGGAACTGTATCATAAGCCTTGTCCAGATCTATAAATACTAGATACGTAGGGAGGTTTCGAGCTGTTCGTTTTTTAATTACTTGTTGAAGGGTAAATGTGTTATCCACGCACGATCTTCCTGCTCTGAACCGCTTTGTTCTTCAATTTCTTTATACTCCTCTTCTATTCTTCTTTTCAATATACGACCGTATAACCTTCCCAGCAAACTAGTTACGATAATGCCTCTATAATTTCCGCACTCTTTCCTGTCTCCCTTTTTATAAACGGGGATAATGTGGGCCAAATTCCAATCGTCTGAAATTGTTTGGCCTTCAATTAAGCATTTATTAAAAATATTCACAAAGCTTTCCAAAAGAACAAACGAACGGTCCATGTTTCACCAACTCGATGGAAATGTCTTCATGCCCGGGTGTTTTTCCCGGGCATGAAGACACCGGGAATTTGTTTCAATTCTTTTTTCAGTTCTTCTTTGTTTATCTTATGCACGTCTGAGTTTTATGTCATTGAGATATAGTCAGGTCTTTCCATAAATTCGCGCCAACTTTCTGTTAATAGCGTTTCGTAATATTTTTCCCACTTTTTATTTTGAATCAGGTTTATAGTTCCCTCATCTTTTCTTTGTTTTCTAATACTTTTTATGAATTTCCAAGCTTGTGTCACTTTGGTTCCTTCCAAGCATCGGTCCATCTCTTCGCATTTCTCTTCCCACATTTCGTTTTTTCTTTTAGCGACTTCCTTCTTTGCTTCCCTGTTGAGTCTGCTGTAAATTCTACGGTCTTCTGAGTCTTTCGTGGATAGCCATGTTTGATAAGCTTTTATTTTTATCTTTAATTAATTTTCCTACTTCTTCGTTCCACCACTCAGGATTTTTTCTTTTGTCAGCTTCTTCGTACCCCGATGCATCTTGGGCCGCCTGATGAATGCAATTTTTTATATCTTGATATTGTTTTCGGCTGTTTCTCTTCGAGTTAAGTGAGTTTTGAGGCTAGTCTAAGTTTGTAGAGGAATTGTACTGATTCTTGTTTTAGGCTATCAATATTATATCTTATCTTTGTGGAAGCTGCTACCTTCTCCTGTTCAATTTTGTTCTTGTTTACTTTCCTGTAGTATATATTTTTTGCGACCACCATATAATAGTCAGATCCGCATTCGGCACCACGATACACCCTTACGTCATTTGTTTGGAGCCTTTTGTTTTCTGGTTGAATGAGATAGTCGATTATAGATTTTATCTTTTTCTTTGGTTGTTCCCAGGTAAATTTATGTATATCTCTGTGCTGATTAAATCCATTCATTATTTTAAGCTGTAATGTTTTACAAAGATCAATGAGTCGCTCTCCGTTGTTGTTTATTTTGTCTTCACCATATTTTCCTACCACATTGTCTTGTAATTTTTTGCCTACTTGAGCATTGAAATCTCCTACTCGGCATATTTCTTTGAATTGGTTTACATGGGTCAACACGTCAAGCAATTTGTCATAGAATTCATCCTTAACTTTTGTATCAGAATCGTCACTAGGAGCATATACTCCTATTATAACTATTGTCTCCCCATGTTTCTCAAGATCCATCATAATGATCTGCTCGTCTATCTCATTCCCAACTCTTGATATTGTTTTTGAGTTTTGTATGCACGGCTATAGACACACCTCTTTTTGCTCTTAATGATTTTTCAACTCCACTGTATAAATGAATTTAGTTGTTCTTGATTTCATTTCCCTTTCCTTTCTTTTTTGTTTCTGTAAGAACGCATATGTCTACTTGTTGTCGTTCTAATTCTTGAAAAACTTCAGTAAAATAAATTTAACTAAAATTAATATTTAAACAACTTTCTCATATTCTTAACAATTTTCTTATAAGATCTATCTGGTCAGTCCTGGCTTTCATGGTATTATCCAGTAGGTTTACTGCACTAGAATTTGGGCGAACTTCTAACCGCTTTAAACACGTACATAATTACACTTTTTCTATTTCTTCGCGCACGACATTCAGTGAAAGATCACGATGTGATTAGTAGGGCTGTATGGGGCACTAACAATCTGCTTAAGTACCTTCGATTAAAACTTCTGCAGGATTTCAATATTGGATTAACTTGCACATCCTCACAGTCTAATGCAACAGGCCCAGATGGATTTTAGAATTATTTAATACACTAATAATTTATTTTCTAGTCATAGTTCATATAAACAGTAAAGTTTTCTTAAATTTATTTCAAGTTGTTTTCATTTATTAAATATGTGGTTTTTCCAAGTAAGTCGTATATCAAGATGAATGATTGTTCAGTTGTACAGGGGGCATGTCAGACGTTAAGTTCGGAAAGTTACTCGGATTAATTTACTTTCATTAACCCTGATTCGCCATCTTATTAACCACATCTTATTGTTGGTTAACTGGACTTGTAACCTTCTGAAATCTTCGATCGAATTTGTTGGGATGTGAGAATAATGGTGTTATCAGCAAATGTTGTCAAGGAATACTGATTAGAAGTGGGTAGGTCGGCCTTATAGAATATATATAAGAGTGGACCAAACACAATACCTTAAGGTACACCGGAGTTTTGTAGGTCTTAAAGTTGTTACTACCGTACCGTATTTTATCTGGAAATATCTCACTTTTCTGTAGGATTTGAATATTTTATACTATTGAGATGGTAGCTGTTGTTTATACTTTATACAACAAACCTGTATGCCGCTCTTTATCAAAACTTTTGTTATATTGAAGAAGACTTCAGAATAATAGAGGGTTTTCTCCAAAAATAATTTGGGCCATTGTTAATTGTGAAGGAAAATATCCTAATTTCATGCCGCGTTGTAGATTTGTGTTAATACAATTATCGCATTTTGTGGTAACTGATACAAGACAAATTCAGTAAGGAGCTCCTGACCAGGAGCTGTATGAAGCATTGCGTCAATATTTTCGGTTTCTCTAAAATGTATAATAGACAGAGACGTCCGGTATTGCCAGTCCAACTATCCATGAATATTTTTCTCTTCTTCTGGTTGTAACTCACAGAGAAATGAAAAAAAGTTAATTTTCAGGAGTTGGAGAAATATATTTGACTTTTCGTCATCAGTGCGTGCCCAATGTCTGTCACTTGTTTTGATAGGTGGTATATGTTATTGTGGTCGTGACAATTATTTTTTGGTAGTCTTTCTAATAGTGTTTTCTGTAGCTTCTAATGGTGGTAACTAATAATATATTTTTTATATTACTTGGCGGAGTTATTCCCAGCACGTTTTCTATTTACATGTAGTAAGATGATCCACAGCAGTATTTAGATCACTTCCTGTCATAGACATAAGTTTAAAATGGTTAGTAATAATTTATTTAAATAAAGGTCAATTGATTTTTGATGAATACAGAGTAGGAGATCTAGGTAAATAAATTATTTTTTTTCATTCTTGTCATTTTATGTTATATTATTTCTTGTCATCATATTTTTTATCATTCTGTCTCCGGCTTCTATATAAAATGTAGCTTCTCCAATTTTAAATTTTAAAATGTTTGTTTGTCTTTGTTTAGTTGCCCAATTTAAATTTATGACATTCTGTTACTGCTGGATAGGCCACAACTGACGAAATGCCCCTGAAGATGATCTTGTGATCGAAAGTACTTGGGCAAGATTTGATTAAATACTGTGTTCGATATTTGCCTTGTGTACCATCAAAGTTCATTTATTCGAATATTCAGCCTTATATTGAAATAAATTATTTTAGAAGGCAGTGTGAGAAATATTGGTGAGTGATCGGATCTTAAGTCGAAGCATGATTTAGTTGATAAGTGATTATCTGCTACACTTTTGGTTATACATAAATCAAGGATATCAGAAAGGTTTTTTCTCTCTGTAGGTCGCTATGTAGGTTCACCTGTAGAATAATTTTTGAGGGTATTAATATTACTTGACTGAAGTAGTTGTCTGCCATGTGGGTTCATCAATCTAAAGCCCTAAAAAGGATGTTTTGCATTGTAATCACCACTGGCTAGGAACCTTGATCTATGAGATTTAAAAATTCAGAATATTTATTTGTTTTTATTATGTGATTGGGAGGGCAGTGTAATGATGATATAGCCATTGGCACACTTCAGTCTTTAATTACTATGTTTGTGGCTTACAAAAAGTATTTTAGTTGCCCGTTGTTCATAATGTTTTATGCTGCTTTTGATAATTATGGCGGAACCTCAGTGTGCAGTATTATTATAATGATCGGTGGTATATAATTTATAGTTTGGCATTTTCCAGCAACTTTTACCTGTAAAGTTCGTTTCGAAAATAAGAATTATATCAATTTTATTTTTAATTAAAAATTGTTTTAACTTTTGGCTGTGTTGAACCATACCGTTGTCGTTCCATATTGTCAGTTTAACTATAATAGCCATTTAAATGATTGTGGCTTCGAGTGTCACCAGGCGGCTTAATAAATCGTCTAATCTATTTGCTAATCCAGTAATAGTGTTTTCTAGTTGATTTATAATTTTGAACATATTAGTCTGATTATTTGGCTAAATATACATATTAGTTGTGGGTTGTTGAGATGCTGGTATTCTCTGAGTTGCCTATGTGTATGTTAAATTTGGTTGTCATAGTTAATGTTGATTATTGGCAAGTGGTTGTTTTTTTTCTTACGTTTGAAAATTTGCGTTTTTGAAGCTCCTTGTAGACATTGCACCCCTTTTAATTTACGGGACTACTTCCTTCACATACTGCGTAAACTTCTAGGGTTCATATATCTTTCATACACTATTTAGAAAGATGACACTTGCTATATCTGACATATCGAGAAAGTCTGTTACAAAAGGATTTTGTGTGACCATAAAGTTGGCATTTCATACATTGTGGTGGGTTACGATTGAAGTGTGGAGCTTCAAACTGGAACATCATGTTTTACAAAATTTTGATGTCAGAAACATCGTTATTGTTTATATTAGGTTTAGGATAAATGAAAAACATTTATATATATTTTTTTAAATTCTGTATCTGATATTTAAAACGTCTCTAATTTTATGACCATGTCGTTCGATTCTGTTAGCGTAGGTATATCAATCAAATAGTGCACATTTTTCAGGACCACTCTATAACTACGCTCTTGTTTGGGTTGATAAGTGCGAAATTCAACTTTTTTCTTTTCTTTTAATACTTTTATTATGTTTGAATAGTCACTCGTTTTGCTCGGTAAACCTTTAATTTGATTATTTTCAATTATTTTACAACTACAGCCATATTAAGCAACAGAGTTTATTACGGTTGCAAACTCATTCACATCTAGGACATCGGGAATAAATATTGGTAGGAGTTTATTGTGTGTGTCATTATTTTGTTGCTTGCCTGTTCGGTTTCCCAGTTCTCGTCGTTAAGTGCTTGAAATCGATTATGAAGATTTGTTTCCTGAACAAAATCAGATAATGTTTTTTTACGTAAGTTTTTATTGGATTTTCTGGACTTCTTTTTGTCTTCCGGATTGGGGATGTGTGCCATTGCGTTTCATCATGGGTTGTTTTCACTGTCTCTTTATTGTTGCGCTCAATGGAATGCTGCATCGAAGAACTTTGCGATAATGCTTGTTGCATACCTTGGGTTAGAGTGTGTGTGTGGTGTTAACGTGTTCGGAATTTGTTGAACAAAACATGGTGCTAGCTGTATATTTTGTTGCAGTAACAATATAGTTGAGCACTGTGTTGGTTTTGTGGCCGGTGTTATAAATTTCTTTTCAATGGAACTCAATTTTATGTAATAAAAATTAAATTTTGCTCCTGGCTCCCCTAGTAATACCTTAATTTGTAGTAAGTGTATATTAGTTTATTATTGAATAATTTCTTCAACATTTGACACAAACACAAACACTTTTTCCGGTTGTTTATTAAGTATAATTAGGTTTTTCATTGTCGAATTCATTAGGTACTGTATGGTAAGGATGATAAGGTAATTATTGTACTAATTATTTCTTTGATACTTGTTTGTCGTTAGAAGATTAGAACCAGACTAAAATGCTATATGATTTTCACTGATTTTGATCAGTTGATAGAGTTACTCGAGAGATTCTGTGGTGGACACTCAGTGAGAAAGAAAATGTAAAGATTGTGGGAGGGTGAGAGGGATAAGGGAGTAGTAAGTAGTGTTAGGATATGTGTCGGAGAAACTGATAAATTTCATGTGAAAGTAGGATTGCATCAAGGCTGGATGCTTAGTCTTTAGTTAATCTGATTTATTTTTCATATCAGTTAATAGCAAAACTATAGGGTAACATTCTTTGATTTTTAATGTGTGCTGATAATGTAGTTTTATTAGAAAATATTGAAAGTGACTAAGAATAAAAACTAGAACAGTGGAGACAATCTCTTGAGGAAAAGGGTTTAAAACTTAGTAGTAAAAAATCAGAGTATTTGAAATTGTTATTTAAAGTTGGAGTTACTACAATTATAATGGTTATAATGATTAAATGATGGCGAAAAGTGAAAGTTTTAAGTATCTAGGATCGATATTAGAAAGTAATGATGTAATAGATGGAGTTGTATGTAGTAGATTTAGGGTTGGATGGATGCAGTGCAAGGAAGCAAGTGGTGGGTTGTGTAATAGAAAAATTCTAATGAAGCTGAAGGTAAAATTTTATAAGAAAGTTACAAGACCAACTATAATATTTACTATTTATAACTGGGAATAAGCCACAATTAAAGATAAAAATACGTTTATTGACGTTTCAATTTCCAATTCGGAAATCGTTCTCAAAATACAAACAGTAAATTAAACAAATTTTGTTTTTTGTTACATAGTGAAAAAATTCTTCTAATAATTTAATTGTATCTGACTCATTTATATTGACAATTCAGACATACATTATGCATTTTAAAGTAGACGACTTTAAAATGATATTGCCAATATTGTTGAGTTGCGCTCCTGGGACGACTTTACTTATAAGATAGTTCATTCGATTACATGAAATCAACTTTAACTTGAGAATATCCGTCAGAAAAAATCATAGCATGTAATTCGTCTTTAAAAAGAAAAACACATGACATGATGACAGTAAAAATTCTCCTGTTAGTGATTCCATAGTAAATTATGAGGGAAAAACCAGGAAAAAAACCTCATAATACTATCCCGACATTGTAAGTATTTGTTCGTGAATTTAGTTTACCTTCAGCAAACATCAAAATTCTGATTTTATATGTTACGTTATTTAAAAAAACATAAATGATGTATCCTCTATATGTTACTGACTTACTAAGACTGGTATTTTCTTATTAATAACTTCCTCTTTCAATATTGGTAACCAGATCCTACTACATTCTGCCGAGGAATTTGCGGACACAATTGGCCTCATAGTTATAGACACATATCTAATGATATAAAATAGAAACATAGATATAGTTTCGACCATATATGCGATACTTGATCAGATATAAAAAAAATAAACAATAAATAAAATACTGAATTTTATTTTTTATTTTATATAAAGTAATCAATATAATTAACTAAATGTTCGAGGTTAACTTTCCATGAGCTTCCTTAATAAAATCGGCCCCCTTTTCGGCAATTAAATAACAAATTGCGTTGATATGACTAGAGGTAGAAAGAGGTATAACACTAGCATCGGCAACTCGTAATCTTTTAATTCCATGTACCCTTAATTTGTTATCAACTACGTGACCTCTTTTTGGATTTGGACCCATTTTACATGTACCAACAGAATGATTATTATGACAGACGATGTATTTACTGGCACACTTCCAATATTCTCTACTCATGAACTGGTATTGTCTACATTCTTTTAACGGTTTTTGTTGTAATGTGGCATTTATTTTCTTAAATGGACCCTGATTTGTGAGATTCAAAGCTAATTGTACTCCGACATAAACACTTTCTAGATCATGTCCTTCAGGATCTGATAGGATGTTGGGATCTATATCAGGATAATCCAAAGGACTTGCACTCTTCAACCTAACAGTGCCTAATGATTTTGTATGTAAGGGAGTTACAAAAATTTGGAAGGAACTGGCGGCATTAATTCCACTTGTGGCGGCAGCTATGTCTGATTTCCACTTCATAAAGCGAAAGAGAGCGTCAGACGTTAGATTAGTATCGGAAAAGCTCATTTCCATATCTGGATAGCCCGCAACAGGTTCCAGTATAGTCTTATAGTATCCGAGAGCCTGAGATGATACTGCTTCAGCTAAATATCCAGTACCGTTATTTAAATATTCAGCAATTGCTTCTTTAAGTGTCTTTATTGGTTCTGTAAGATTAGTCGAATAAACCATACCATAAACTTGTAAATGATCCGAAAAACCACTTCCAACTTCCAGATCTTGGACTGTTTGTATTTCTACAAAAAAATTTAAAATATTTAGTTTAAAAATTTTTCAGTGTTGAGTTTTGTTTATTTTCAATTGGGTTTTATTACCCTTAAGTACAACTTGTTTTTATACATATTTTATTACTTTAACTATATTTCTGAATAGTTACATCAAACAAAATTTAAATAAAACTGTAATAGGTATATCGATAGAAGGCAACTATATATAAGTGCTGTTTTGTAATATTTTTTTATCAGCAAACTTTAAAATAAACTGCGTTTCTCTGTAAAAAAGGAAACTTTATTATTTTCTGTACAATATTAATTATTAACAAATACATTACCTGTAAAAAAGAAACAACATTTAAAGCTTATATTCTAATTTTACAAATTACAGGCAAAAGTAATAATGGCCAGACAATTGACAATGGTAAAATTAATGAATTGTCACTGTCAAAACACCTCACAAGTATATCTAACACGAAAACAAAAAGAAGAACTTAATGTTTTGACATTGGCGTAACAAAATGAGAATATAAATGGAAATAGAATAGAAATATTATTAAAGGAAAACAAAACAATAGTTTTTCTTTATATATATATATATATCTATATATATATATATATATATATATATATATATATTATATATATATATATATATATATATATTATTGTGATATTTCAAGTATTGGTGCGCCAAGCAATTAATTAGCTAATTAATTAATTGATTAATTAAAATTATTTAAATGATATGATTATGACTCTATCACACTTTTTAATTCTCTCAATCTCAGGGTTAAATTCGTGCTTCAATATCTATGCTATTACATGTGAAAGGTAAGGTCCAAAGAATACCGGATAAATAAAAAACACATATGATATAACACTATATATTGAAATAAAAATAATGAAATAATATTCACACTCAAATGTTTTCGATAAACAAAATCTCATATAATGATTCTCAAAATTTTGTTCTACGTACGTGAACCTTCAAAATTATTGGTACAAACAATATTAGTTGAAATCTCAAAATCCAAGTATTACTCTAAATCTCCTAATCAAAATATTTATATCCTTTCTAAATTAAGTGTAAAAATTGTGTTATCAATGAAAGAAAAAACTGCAGAAAACAAAACTATCTCTCTCTGATGATGAGTGGTCCAAATCCTTGTTATTTGTAGACTATACTATTTACTCGTGGCCGCTCCCTAAGTAATCAGCAATCTTACAATAAATTATTGCAAGTATCTCGTCCTTAATGATCTCCTTCAAATGCACGAATCGTTCAAATTATGCTAGCTTCTTCTTCTCTCAATAAACTGAATCTCTCGTTGGCCTGAGTGAAAAATGACTCTTGGAATATCTTTTCTTTACGATAAACTGAATCTCTCGTTGGCCTGAACAGTGACTCTTGGAATATAAGTAGAAAAATATGACTTACAATATTTTACTGGATCAGCTTCTGTCAGATACACTAACTACACGAAAACTCACAAACTTTTACTGCTACTGCTTCCTACCTCTGGGAAACTACCCGAGAACAACGGCCGTTCGCCTTGCACCCTTGGAAACTAACTGATTATCTTTTCTCTCTCCTGAATCTAGCTAAACTTTCATTCCTACATACCTATCCCACCTTTTTCAATCTCCGCCAATCAAAGCTCGTCACAATTCCCCATTTTTTCATTTCGATAACACACAACTTTTTACCGATAATTATAAAATTTCCTAAAACTTATTTACAAATAATATTTTTCTACAATTCTTAAAAACTAACAAAAACCTCTTTCTAAAATCTCTTCTATTGTCTTTAATCGCTGCCTTAATGTATTTGGAAAAACCCGGTTCAATTGTCTTTGGGATTTCACTTAAAATTATGCGGGTCACTCAAGTATAGTATAACAAAGGAAATAATTTATGCATAGCTTACATTTTGTTTAATACAGGTAATCCAAAAAATTTAAAAAACTTTCCTTCTTTGAAATGTTTGTTGGTTATTATCCTACTTATCTAAATTATTTTAATGTTTTTGAACTTTGAAATATTTTAATCAAACCGATATTTTCTTGATTTTACATATCATAACAATATATATATATATATATATAATATATATATATATATATAAATATATATATATATATATATATATATATATATATATATATATATATATATATATATATTAAATTAAAAAACCAAATACATGGCATACCAGAACAAATTCGGTAAACTTTCCGTGTTGGAATTGGTATCACAAGAGTGTTATGACTCATTTCAGTATTTCTGCCTTTACTTGATGAAATCCCTAATACAGATCCTCATTATGACAATATTTTTTTATATCTGCTGTGGTCAGTAAAAAAAGAAATTTGTTCTTGCCTTGTATTACTACGCAATTAAGAAGTTTCAATTAAATTCCGTAACACACAAGTACATCATCCGAGGTCATACACAAAATGAAGGTGATGTAGTCGATAGTATCATCGAAAAAGCTATGTAAAAAGCTAAAAATCAGGACCGATATAGGTTCCCGATCAAATTGCGTCGATTATTAGAAACGCAAATAAAAAAGAAAACCCTCATATAGTAAAAGAACTAAGTTACAATGACTTTATCGAGTTGAAAATGCTTTCTAATTTCTAACTTCAAAAGCATTTTAGTAATATGTACTTGTGTCGATGTTGCTATGAACAAGCGATATTATAGTCTGTGGTATTACAGATATGTAGACAGTCCAGAAGTCAAATTATTTATAATGCCATCAACTGCATTATGAGTTAAGGGCACTATTACTAGGTATCTGACAGGAAGCCCGGTATGTTCCGGCGATAAACAATAAATTAATAAAATTGATATTGGTTTCTCCCTAATTATCAATTTTTTCTATCTTCTACCATATATTATCTAAAGAACTAAAATTCCGAACTGGGAAATTAACCGTTATGGTATTAGCATACGCTTCATATTCAGATTGTATTATTTTTGGCAGGTCTTTTTCTTTTATTCCTTTTATCACAATGTTAAATATTGAGGTTGAAAGTGAATTTTTTTTCTTACTTCAGTTACTGCTATTTCTATATTTTGCCTTTTAAAGATGTATAAAAAAATCCGTAAATTAATTTTCGACATCAAATTCAGATTTTTGCTTTAATCTGTGCCTTCTAAGAATTGCAAGGCAAAACAGACGTTGATAAAGGTATTATTAGAGACATGGGGAATCTAAAATTTGCATTCCACGTCATATATATCCTTAACAAAGCAAAAATCCTTCTAATAGGCCTCGTTAGAACGGCACTTCATTGTCGCTCTGAACGTGAAAATAAATTGCAATAAGTTGCTTCCTAAGACAGAAGAGATTTATATTCACGTTCAGAGCGACAATGAATTGCCGTTCTGACGAGACCTATTAGGCCGAAATACGTATAAGCGGCTACATTGACGCACTATACGTGAAATTTAATTTTAACTGTCTTTTCCTCCTATACATATATATATATATATATATATATATATATATATATATATATATATATATATATATATATATATATATGAAAGTAAAACATTGCATTTCATTTCGATAGGAACTCCACCATAGCCCGACACGTGTTTCGGGTTATTCAACCATCGTCAGGAGCTCTTGTGGAAGTTCAACCGAAATGAAATGCAGTCTAGTCATTGCGGTTGAACTTCCACAAGAGCTCCTGACGATGGGTTGAATAACCCGAAACACGTGTCGGGCTATGGTGGAGTTCCTATCGAAATGAAATGCAATCTTTTACTTTCATTTAAACATCTTTCTCTACGTAAAGAGGAAAAAAGATGGTAATTTTCAAAGGTGAATCGTAGATGCATGTCGAAGTAAAAATGTACTTCTAGCGTCGTTGAAAGCCTCTAGCAAGAGGCTTTGAATTTGCGGTTCACCTAATTTGCTATCAGAGAGGTCTCTCGACTTCTCGTTATTTCATATATATATATATATATATATATATATATATATATATATATATATATACATATAAAAGTACTGATATATTTGGCAATATTAATAACAACAGGTCAGATGTTAATACTAATGACAGATTCACGATGCCAATTCCATTTGACAAACTAAATTATGAATACAATTATTAAAATGTGTAATTTAAGCCAATTATAAACTTACTGAATTTTTGTAAATGCTTCTTTGGTCCTATTCCAGATAACATCAATATTTGTGGACTATTAATAGTTCCAGCGCTTACAATTACTTCCTTTTTAGCTCTTGCTACATATAATACACCGTTTCGTAAATATTCAACTCCAGTTGCTATTTTATTTTGGATTATAATCTTTGTAGCCAGAGCTTCTGTTAATACTTTTAAATTTTTTCGGTGCAAAAATGGTTTTATAAATGCAGTTCCACTGTCCTGTCTCCTACCTTTTCTAGTATTTATTTGCATAGCCATTACGCCATTTTGATCTACACCATTTAAATCTCGGGTTTTATAGCCCATTTGCTCATTTGCTTCTAAAAATATCTAAAAAATATTGTATCTAAACTACATATATACAGTGCTAGTCAAAAGTCCGTTCGCCACTCGTATTTTTTGAACGTTTATACTTATAATAGTGAAATTTATAGAGGTAATAAACAGTCATCGGCTTCTTAAATAGTCATAACAAGTGACTTAATAGTGACAGATGACGTTACAGCGCCACTGAGGCAGAGAATTTTAAATATGACCTTGTAGCAAATGATACCTTGTTCGAAAGGTATTGAAAATACCTATTCAAGCATTCTAATTTTATTTGAGTTTAAGTTCATTTTAATAAATAAATTAAATAAATACTAAAATTGTAGTTTCGTATTTAATTAATAATTATTAAAACCCCCGCCTCTGGTTGATAATTGTTAAAATTGATTTTACGTCAACTTCAACTTTTTTGACAATTACACAGAGGCGAACGTTAGAATATTTATTAATTAAATGCGAAACTACAATTATTTTAATATACCTATTCAATCATACTAAGTTTGTATGGATTTACGATGATTTTGATAAATAAATTAAATAAATACTAAAATACTGGCTTGGCATTTAATTATTAATTTTTTTTTATTGGGTTTAATGCGTCGACAACTAATGGTCATTGGCATGGTACAGTGAATTTTTACAGTCAGGTACCTAGTGTAGTTCGAACCCACGACCTTTAGGTTCAAAGGTAGGCGCTCTTACCACTGAGCCACAGAGGGGGTTAATTAATAAAAATTGTAAAGTCCACTTTGGTTATTTATCAAAAAAGTTGATTTTTGTCAATTCTCTAGTTGTTTTTATTTGCAAAAGCGTTTATAGATCAATATTTAGTTTCTCTTTCTGCTTAGTTTTGTCAATTCTTTAGTTATTTTTAGTTTGCAAATGCGTTTATACCGGAATATTTAGTTTCTGTTTCTGCTAAGTTTAGTCAAGTTGATTTTGGTTAGTTGTTCTTAGTTTTAATTTAATTTAATTATTGTTTAACGAGACGTTTCAATTTTTCAAAGGCAGACTGGTACGTACTAATTTTCGTAAATAACGTAAATAATTTCCATGCAACGGAACGTCTTTTTAATGAAAACCCCGATCGCCTACATCAAGAGCTTATTTGAGGAAGCTTCTTCGGAAGTTTTACCAAACAGGTACTGTTCAATATGTCAAATGATCTAGTCGACCAACAATTAGTGATGACAAAAAAAATTGACATAACTCTAGAAATGGTAGTGAACCCTACTTTTTCTACAGCCCAAGTTGAAAAGGGTCCAATTTACCGTAACGTCAAAAGTTTGAATCTTTCTAGCGGTAAATTTAAATATTGGTTGTCTTTATATTTACAAGAGTATATCGCAAAATTAAAAATAAACTAATTCGCAATTACAGCGTAGAAACAACAGTTTTGATATACAACGTAATATACTACGATTTTTACTGGCTGGGTTAACGACATTTCAGACAAGAGTCTTAAGGGATAGAGAAAATTAATCTACTTTTATATATAACTCTTTATATATAAAATAACTTCTGGAGCATTGGTAAGTCTTTTCCATTACATATTTTTTTATATTAGTAAAATTTTGATCGGCTTCTGGTATGTCACCACATGGCAGCAACAAAAAGATACCTGATCTCCAAGTGAACAATAATAATAATAAAAACGATAATATGGATATTTTAAAATAATGAAAATAATACGATAATAAATGATAAGTCTGATAATGAGAAAAAAAAATTAATCAAAGCGACAACAGATACAAGAATAATGCTGTAGGGCCCTACTTAGTTGTAGTAAAAGGAATCGAGAAAAAATCCAAAATAGGCAATTATAATCACTTAAAAATAGCAAATGATATCTTCAATTTAAATTTAAAAGATATCTTGGAGGTTAAAGTCAAATGTATAAATAAAAATGGTGTTTCTTTCGCAAACAGCGAAGCGGCTAACAATTTTATTAATAACCCTGTCAATCTTAAAGATAAATATAAAATATATATTCCATATAATCAAATAACATGTAAGGGCATCATCAAAGATGTTAACCCGTCACTAACCGAAGATCAAATCAAAAAATCATTAATCTCACCCTTCAATGTTATAGACATCAAAAGACTAAACAGGAAAATTATTAAACATGATAACTCGGTTGAATATGCTGCTACAGGCACAATACTTATAACTTTTGATGGTAAGATATTACCAAGAGAGTTAAAAATTAGTTATCTTAAATTCAACATTATTCCATATGTATCGAGAGTCACAAAATGTTATAAATGTTTGATATATGGTCATACCAGGACTCTTCAGAAAACAATAGTATCAATATTAATCAAAGAAGAACTACTAATAGCCAGTGCATACATTCTAAGCAGTCAAATCTACAAGAACAATAAAGAAAAGAAATATTTAATATGATAAAACTATACATGAATCTCAATTAATAAATCAAAATGGTAGATTATCTAAACTAAATAGTACAGTTCAAATTAATGACACTCTATCTATATCTGGTATTAACAATAACAATTTAAAACATAATTTTAACAAATCAACGCCTGTTAATGCATTGCAAAATTACTGTAATCCAATAGACAATTTATACAAGAAATTTACAAATATGAATAAAGAAGAAAAAATTAAAATTAGAGAACTAATATTAACATATTCAGAACTCAACAAATTAGTTCCTGATCTAGACGATCAGTATAAATATTAATAAAAAATAAAACAAATTATGAGTTATACCAACAACTTACTTAAAACATTAGTTTGGTGCAATGGAACATGAATGGCTTTCAATCCAATAATTATAACCTAAATATCTTGATAACAGAACAATCTCCTGATATCATTATGTTAAATAAAATTAAACTTGAACCTTATCAAATATGTAGAATCAAAGTTTATGATGTAATTAGGGAAGATATAGAAAATGGAGCAGAAGGTATTGCCACAATCATTAAATAATCCAATTTACAGTAGGGTTAATTTAGACTCCAAATGGCAAAGCTCCAACTTTAGATATATAGCTATCAAAATAGATAAATATACAATTATAAACATTAACTCAAACCGAAAAAATAAATTATCATATAATGTTTTTCAATATATATATATATATATATATATATATATATATATAATAATTGGAACAGTGTGCTTATTATGGGAGACTTGAATTGAAAGCACATCACCCATATTGTGGTAGTCAAGTAGGTAATAGAAATGGTAACCTTTTATTAAAAATCTTTGACGACTTTAATTATATATACTTAAATGATGGAAGAAGCACTAGAATTCATACCCCACTAGAGGGATCCAGCCCTGTAGATCTATCATTTGTATCTGACTCTCTAGCAATACAATGTACATGGAATGTCTTGAAAGATTGTGGTAGTAGCGATCATTTTCCTGCAATTATTCTAATAAAAATTAATTATAGTGAAGAAAAAATTCATAACACTATCAAAAAAACAACGTCCGAAAAACTGTAGCGATTATAGAATGATAAGCCTTATGAGCCACACTTTGAAAATATTTCTACGCATCATCCACAGTAGAATCAGAGATAAATATGAAGAAGATCAGGATGAAACACAATTTGGCTTCAGAAATGGACTGGGAACTCGGGACGCCCTCTTTGCACTAAATGTATTACTGCAGAAATGTCGAGATTAAAGGAAAGACGTCTTTGCTGTATTCATTGACTATGAAAAGGCCTTTGATCGAGTACAGCATCACAAATTAATTACAATATTAAAAGATAAAGGAGTTGATAGTCAAGAAATACGATTTATAGAAAAGTTATACTGGCGTCAAACAGCGACAGCTTGCATAAACGGAAAATCAACAGAAATATGTAAAATAGAAAGAGGTGTCAGACAGGGTTGTATACTATCCCCACTGTTATTTAATTTATATTCAGATAGAATATTTAAAGAAGTGTTGCATAATTTGGAATGGGGCGTGAAATTTAATGGAATTCTGATAAATACAATCAGATATGCAGACTATACAGTTATTTTAAGTGATGACATGAATGGATTACAATGATTTTTAAATGCCATTGATACAGTGGGAAGATAGTTTGGCCTAAACATAAACTGTGCAAAAACAAAACACATGGTGTTTAGCCGTTTAGCACATCAAGATGCACGATTATATGTTGATGGTCATATAATTCAAAGAGTATCCAGTTTTAAATATCTTGGTTGCCATATTACTAAACAACTAGATTCAGATCAAGAGATGAAATGTAGAATCGAGATAGCTCGCACGACATTTTTAAAAATGAAGTCATTCGTCTGTAATGATAGCTTGCAACTTCAACTTCGAAAGCGCATGGTTTAAATGCTACATTTGGTCAGTCCTCTTATACGGTATCGAAGCATGGACATTAAAAATTTCCACCATTGATCATCTGGAGGCCTTTGAAATGTGGCTGTACAGACGTATACTAAAAATTCCATGGACGGCTATGCTGACAAATGCGGCAGTCCTTGAGAGAGCAAATGCTGCTCGCGAGCTGCTTGATAACATCAAATGTAGAAAGATGGCCTATTTTGGACACGTAGTAAGGGGAGACCGATATAATATTCTTCAACTTATTATGATGGGTAAAATCGAAGGACGCAGAGGAATTGGTAGAAAGCAGGCCTCTTGGTTGAAGTGTATCAGGGAGTGGACAGGAATAAAAAAGCTGAGCAACTATTTAGAATAGCTCGAGACAGAGACAGTTTCGCCATGTTAATCGATAACGTCAAGGGGACTTGATAGGGCACGTTAAGAAGAAGAAGAAGAAAGAAGCATTATAAATTATATTATATAAAATTATAACCTTCGTAATAACCTATCCAAAATTAACATTTAAACCAATTATAAGAAAATAGAAAACATAAATAAAATGTAGATTTTTAGATGAAATGTCTATATTCACTGATAATAGGGAATGAGATATATTCTCAGACTCACGACAGTGGCCCAAAAATTAACAACAAATGTATTGGCTGATTATTCAGTAGAATAAAAGCCAAAAAGAAAAAGAAGAAGAAGAACAGTCCAAGTTGCATATATCTATGGAATTAGGCAAAAGACAGTACACCGAGTGTTAGCTGAAAACAAATTTCATCCATACAAATTAAAAATTGTGCACCAACTTTCAAATGATGATCTCGACCAATGACTAGAATTCTGTGAAAATATGTGCAAATAAATTAACCAACAGTCCGATTGCATAAAAAACAATTTGTTTTAGTGACAAAAGTACTTTTTTTCTCTATGGAAATATTAACATACACAATGTGAGGTAATGGAGTGACACAAATTCTTACATGTTTCGTAAAACACATAATCAATTAAAAAAAAAGTAATGTTTGGGCAGATATTTAGGGAAACCACATAGTTGAACCTGTTGTTTTCAATACTATGTTAACCGGTAAAGTGTATCTTTAGATGTTACAAAATGCAATTGAACCGTTAATACTTAAAATTCTCAAGGATAATCCAGATTAATTCGGCAAATTGGAAATAACGTTTCAACAAGATGGTGCTCCTGTATACCACTATGGTGCAGTAAGACGTTACCTAGATGAAAAATATTATGGTAGATGGATTTGACAAAGAGGTACGATAGAATGGCCAGCTCGGTCACCAGACCTCACGTCATTAGATTTTTTTCTATGGGGATACTTGAAATCTAAAGCTTACGCTACAGCACCCGATAATATTGACATTTTGCAACGACTAATTGTTAAATAATGCAGCGAAATTTCCTCCGACACATTTGAACGAATACGACAAGAGTTTAGAAATAGGTATGATGCATTACTATCAGCAAGTAGATGGAGCACATTTTAAACACTTACTATAAGAACTGGTTGTTAAATATTTATTAATTAAATAAGAAGCTACAATTTTAGTATTAATTTAATTTATTTGTGAAAATGAGCTTAAACTCAAACAAAATTATTATGACTGAATATATAAATGAGGTATCACTTGCGATAAGGTTACTGAAGAAAAAAACTAAGGGGGTTGAAACACTTTTTATTACGTGTTATGACTATAATGGTTAAAAAGTCGAGTATATAAATATCGACCGACTTGGTCGAGTATTGATGGCGAAGTGAGGTTGTTAGCGCCAAAAGGTGGCTTCTAGCTCAACGGGCAAAACACAAAGCGCTCCAGTAGTAGCGCGTATATTTTAAACAGAGACAAAAATGAATATATTATCACTATGACAAGTAACTTTAAAATAAATATAGATGCGAAACAAAACAGTTCCATTTAAAATTATCTGTCACAGTGGCGCTGTATTGTCATCTGTGACTATTACCTCATGTGTTATGACTAGTTAAGAAGCCTACATCTGTTTATTACCTCCCTCCAAATTTCAATATTATAACAATAACCGTTCCAACTATACAAGTAGGGGAACGGACTGTTGACTAGCACTGTATATTTTAAGGATAAAAAGTTCATTAAAAATTCTATTTAAAATAAAAGCAAATATAACAATCAAGGTAAAAAGAGTGAATAGAAAAAGGAAACTCTACCTGTTTAACAACAGGTAGATTCTATATCGTAAGCTTCTCCTTCTTCTTTTTCTTCTTCTTTTTATATAGACATTACTCTGTTTTTCAATGTGCCTCCAGTAAGTTGTCGTTCCATCGTTTTCGTGGTGTTCCTCTTGGGGAACCGTCTCTTGCCGTCTTTACTACTCTATTTGTTGTTTTTCGGCTTATATGACCGTTCCATTATACTCTTCTATTTCTTACCCAGTTCTTGCTATTCTCCACCTTGCATCTACGTCGTATATCTGTACGTCTAGCTCTGTATCATAGCGTCTTACCATCAATTTTTTTTAAGTGTTGGCTAATGGCTGTTTTGTAACTAATTCTGCCCTTCATTTCTTTTTCGATATTTTTATTTCTCCATATTGTTTCATTTAGGCAGCCTGCGGCTCTGTTTGCTCTATTCACTTTATTAAATTTTTTCACATTCGAAAAATCATGTCATTTTTCGCTGTATTATTAACTATCCTTATATCACAATTTTACAATCAATACCTTAGTCTAACCCTTGATAACCCTTCCTATTCCAGTTCAACCCCCTCTCTTAAGAAATACAGACAGTGTTAAGATAGCAAAGAAGAAAGACTCACTCTCGTAGTTTGGCCATCGCTAGGGTCAGACGTCCTCTCTCTTGATCTGACTACCGCCAAGGTGAGCCGTGCTTTTTGCATACTCGGCTTCCGCTAAAGACAGTCATTATGTCTCTCTCCCTTCGATTATCAAGAACAGCATCTATCTTGGCTGTTTTTCTATCGTAATTACCTCTTTCCCGCCTTAGTTACGCGAGAAATATCGAAAATGCTGTATTAAATCGTGTACAGACAAAGTGTGCTCTATATCGTGATATTGGTGCAAAACACGTGTTCAGAAACCGGTGCATCGGACCAATTTCGCGGGTGCAGAATAACCACGAGTGAAGACCAGAAACAACCGTGAGAGTGTGGAGCAGAAATACTGGTAAGACTATGTAAACATAATTTGCTATTGTCTGTATACCTTTACTACATATCCTAATTTTATTAAACCAGCCCTATATAATACAGTCCACATACAAGGAAATTATACTAATAATTTCCACATATGTACTCCCTTTTTGTACACACTTTATCTTCCACTTCAGTTTCGAGCTTTCCGTAGCTAGATAATGTGATGCCTAGATATTTAAACTTCATCACTTGTTCTATTATTTAATCTTCCAGCTTTAATTTACATCTTAGTAAATTTGCTTTTGTAACCATGCATTTTGTCTTTTTTGGAGAAATTAACATGTTAAATTTTCTGACGATTATATTAAATTGGTGCAGCATACGTTGTAAATAATTTTCACTTTGAGAGAGTATTATTAAGTTGCCTGATATTAGCAGATTATTTTTAGTTCTTTTTCTCTCATTTGGTATCCTTTTTTAATTCTTACTTTTTTATTATTTCATCCATAATCAGGTTAAACAATAGAGGACTCAGGGAATCTCCATGTCTTATCACATTAGCAGTCTCAATGGGGTCGGTTAGTTCTTCTTCTACTTTTACTTTTATTGTGTTGTTTTGGTAGATATTTTCGATCGTTTTAAACTTGCCTCATTATAAATGTAGGGTCGGTGCATGATTTTCCCGACCTAAAACTTTGTTGTTCTTCTGCTAGTGTTATAATTTCAGTCAGTTTATTTGTTATCACTTTGGTTGTTAATTTCAGTGTTGTGTTTAATAAGTTAATTCCTCTGTAATTTTTTCCGGGTGTGATTTATCTCCCTTCTGAAAGATATCTTGATCTTCATTCTTGAGGAATTCTGTTTTGTTCTATTATTTTTTGAATTGGTTTTAATAGTTGCTTGGTCAGATCCGGTCCTCTGCACTTTAGGAGATTGTTCGGTATTCTGTCCTCTCCTGGTGATTTTTTATTTTTTAATTTCCTTAATGCTTTCTTTACCTCTTCCTCCTCAATATTTATTTCTTTGTTTGTCGTCACCTCTGGTGTTGGTGGTTCATTATCGTCACCTTTAGCAAATAGTGATCGAAAGTAATCTACATATGTTTCCTCCTGAATATGTTTCGTTTTTATTAGTTTATCATTTTTTTTTGTCCTCTGATCATTCTCCATATTTTCTTGTTGTGTTCCGCAGAACTCATGTTTTATCTGTTTTGAGAAATTTTGCCAGTGTTTACTTTTTATTTGTCTAACTTAAGAATTCGTTTCATTTCTAATTTGTTTATAGTAGTTATTGACCTGTTCAGTTTGTTGTGTTTTGTATTGTAAAAAGGTTTTCTTATTTTCTTTACATTTTGTCGTAAGCATCATGTATAAATCGTAAGCATAAATCTATTCAATCTGCTCTATAAATAATCTTAACCACAATTACATCACCATAATCCCTGATGTGCAAAATGTTTCAGCAAGTATATCATTCCGCATCGATCGATGACGAATGATCGATCCCGAAAATAATGCACATTGGGTTTTTTCAGCTTATAATTTATAAAAGTAATCTACTCTTATCTTAACGCCAGAAAATCGGTTAAATGTTCATTTATTTCTCAACCCAATACACTTTTAAAGCAGAAGTTACCAAAGGTTCTATTTTTGCGATTTTTGTTGTACATAATACATAACGGTGGTGCTTCTGTATCCAAAACTACCTGATAGCGAATGGCGCATAGGGAACTTTCCATTTTTGGAAATGTTTGTCCTGAGGACTACTTGGCTTAATCTTGGGAAATATTTGTATCCTTCGGGAAAAAAGAAGTAGTTCCCTGAATAAGAAATAATGGTATTTCCTGCGAATTAGAAATAACACGATTAATCAATATTAATAAAATCTCATGAACACTCCAAAAATTCTTTAGCCAGAAGTTTTGAACTCCGTCTGGTCCAGGATATTTCACTCTTTGATACTGATTGACACTTTTTTAATGGTGAAGAGTTCACAAGAAATATTACCACAGTATTGACAATGAGAGTTAAAGTCGTGTCTTTAATACATTTAGTCTTAGTGAAGAGTTCATAAGGAATATTACCACAGTATTGACAATGAGAGTTAAAGTCGTGTCTTTAATTAATCTAGCCTTGGTGTTATGAGTAGCTGTTGTGTATAGTTAAGTGCCCGAAAACTCAAATTTCTTCTCAGATTGGGTACGATTTATTTTTATTTTCCACAGTGGATTATTTCTCTACTTATTACTTCTCGAAGTATTTGGTTATTTGTCCAATATCCGTTAGCAATAATTTAATCTCCGTCAGCAGTCACTTTTCCCAGATTGCTGTTCTGGTATCAGTCCTTTTGATATTTACTTTTACGATATATTTAAGAGGTCTTCAGTATTCACAATTTCTAACAGCGCACCTAGTTTCTAAAAAGAATTTATTTTTGGTAGCGGTGGCCGGATAAGATTGAATCTATTAAAATTTAAAATATTACATTAAAAATATTACATTAAAAATATTCCTTAATGTAATATAAAATATTAAATTAAGGACTTATTTCTGCAAAATTCGGCATGTAGATATTATGACAGATATCTCAACTACCCTCTGGGTATCGGTGCTAAGAAACCCAGGGAGCACCGCCCATTCTTAGGGGGCATCGCGTGATAGAGGAACTGACACAAACTTACACACGTTATTTCCATAGTTCCCTTCCCCACAGTTATTATTATAATCCAGATTTAGCCGCATGACTCACGCTCCTTCTAATGGGAAAATTCACTCATCCCAGATACCTACGGTATTAAAAGGATTGAGCTCTGGTAAGACTCTTTCCTTTTTATGGAGCCCTAGGTAACTGAGCACGCTGGAGTATCTCCCAAACATTTTCTTACAAATCTGGACGTTGAGAGTAGTACAGTTTTCTGCATGGTCTTGTAGATATGTTCACTCAGCCCTAGCTTTTTTATGTTTTCTAGGACGTTCACCCAGTGCGGTTCCAGTATAGCTTTAGTTGTCAATTTCAAGTATATTTTCAGAAACGTATTGATAATTTGGAATATGGTTTGTTTGGTGAAGTCCCAGTTTGATGGCTATCTTTTGATGAAGGATCCTTCCTACTAAATCGTGCCGTTCCTTATATTTAGTTGCAGTAATTTCCGCCTATAAGATGTTGGAAAGCTGGGCGAAAATTAAAGCAATCATCCTAGATTCAGCAAAAGAAGCTGTAGGAGAAAGGAAAATTCTTAAAAATAAATATTTCCAAAAGCGTAAAACTCCGTGGTTCTGCGCAAAAGTGAAAGAAAAATGCAAAAAAAAGAAAGCTTACTTAAGATACATGTCTAACAAAACACCACAAGAATACAACAAATACAAAAAGATAAGAAACGAAACAATAGCAGTAGTAAGAAAAATTAAAAACGAACACGGGGAACGCTTCTCAAAAGAAATGGAACACGACTTTTACGGTCTACAAAAGGAAATATGGCGTTTCATAAGAGGCCAAAGATCAGAGATGAAAGACTTAATCGAACCGAAACACATAGATAACGACACATGGATTGAATACCTAAAGAAGTTTTATAATGATGAACAGCAAATGATGTTAGAACCAGAAATACCAGAAATCATTACAAACGAGGAGGTCGAGATAACCGTACAAGAAGTAAAACAAACTTTAGAAAAACTGAAGAACAGAAAAGCTGCAAGTAAAGATGGAATTCCAAATGAATTATTGAAATATGGTGGAGAAGCATTAACAGAACAGCTAACAGCACTAATTAACAAAATCATCAAACATAATAAAATACCTGAAGAGTGGAAGAAAAGCGAGCTTATCCTACTATACAAAAAAGGAGATAAAAAACAACCTGAAAACTACAGAGGTATCAACTTATTAAACACCACTTTGAAGCTTACAACCAAAATATTGCAAGGCCAAATAAATCAGAGAATTACCTTAGCGGATGAACAGCAGGGTTTTCGCACAGGAAGATCGTGCACAGATGCAGTATTCATCATAAAACAGATTACCGAGAAAGCACTAGAGTATAACAGACCAGCAATCATATGTCTAATAGACCTGAAGAAAGCGTTCGATAAAGTAAAGCTTAAAGATGTAATTCACCTTCATTTACGATAGAGAAATTCCACTAAATGTTATAAAAACAATAGAGAACATTTACCAGAACAACAATATGGAAGTCAGAATAGATGATCAGCTTACAGATCCAATAGATATGGGCAATGGAATAAGACAAGGAGACTCGCTTAGTCCAACGCTATTCAATCTAATCATGGATGAAATCATCAATACTATTAATAAAGGAAGAGGATACAAAATGGGGAACAAAGAAATCAGAATACTCTGCTATGCAGATGATGCGGCCCTAATTGCATCCAATGAAGACGATCTACAAAGACTAACCCATAGATTCAACACAAGGGCAACGGACTTTAATATGGTGATCTCTACACAGAAAACTAAAACAATTGTAATCAGTAAAGAACCAATTAGATGTAAACTGGAAATCGACGGTATCAGCATTGAGCAAGTAATGGAGACAAATTACCTAGGAATTACACTGTCTAGCTACGAAGATATGGAGAAGGAAGTGAAAAATCAAGTACAAAAGGCTAATAAAATAGCAGGTTGTCTTAATAACACGATATGGCGCAATCCCCACATTAATACCGACGTGAAATCAAGAATCTACAAAGCAACAATAAGACCAATAATGACATACACTTCAGAGACAAGACCGGATACCTCCAAAACATCAGCAACTACTAGAAACAGCGAAGATGCGTTTACTGAGGAGAATTACAGGAAACACACTGAGGGATCGAATGAGGAGTGAAGAGATCAGAAGAAAATGCAATATACCAGAAATAAATGAGTGGACACTGAACAGAAAAAAGGAATGGAACGAACACATAAACAGAATGGAAGAGACCCGATTAGTCAGAATAGCGAGGGACAAATCACCAAAAGGTAGAAGAAGTATCGGGCGACCACGCAAAAGATGGAGTGATAACCTCCAATAGAGGCATTAATCGACATTGAACAAGCATTTTGCTTATAAAAAAGAAGAAAAGAAGAAGAAGATGTTAAATGGTTTCTTGAGCTTGACATCCATATCGGTATTTGTGATTTGGGACCTGAAGGTCTTTGACGATATATTTCATAAAATTTTTGGTTGGTATAAGGTGATACTGAATGACGAGTAATGAACCTTCTGTTTCAGGAAACATCTTTCCTGATGTCAGTCAATAGTTTGACGCTGTATTGTCTACACGGTCTTGACTGACCTCATTGGGATATTGCAAGTGCAGAGGTTTACTCATCCAGGTGCGCATTTTTTCATTCTTACTAAGACGGTTTATGCGCATTTTTGGATTCCTCAGTTTGATCGGTGTTGTATTATCTACTGAACAAATCGCGCGATGTAGAGTATATGTTTCAGCCTGCACCCGAAAAAGTTCTAAAATTAGTAATATGTTTTTCTAGTTGCTCACTTATATCTATCGCTTAAGTCCCCGTCCTCCTAAATACCGCGGCAATGTCGTTCTTTCTACTGAAATCGAGGATGGTGTTTTTGTGCCTTTATGAGGTGTGTCGTACTTTTTGCTAAAGATTTTCTACATCCATTTTTGTTCGCTTAACAATACCAAATGAGTAGCTAAGTGCGGAAAATGCGTAGGTGTTTAATGCCTTAAACAAATTTTGACTTTTAAGCTGTGAACGAAGCAGCTGTTTTACCCTTCGTATAAACTCAGTAGTTATCTCAGTTTTCATTTGCTTATGGTTAAGCTTCCACCTTGCTTTATTCTGAGGTATTTATATATATAATTTTCACTCATGGCCTCAATGTTCTGGTCGTTTTGCATATCAAATCCACCGGGCTGAACCTTTTCTTTGAAAATATATAAGACACGGCACTTGACAAGACCTAAGTGCATACTAATATCATTAGAGACATTTTCTACTGTTTGCAGCATTTGATCCAAGTGACTTCGAGTGGAAGCCTATAGTTTTAAAACACCCATATACAATAGATGATTAAGCTTTGCCACAACGATAGTCTTATTTTTTTTATGCTAAAATCTGTATCAGTTAAGTTGAATAGCTGGGATAGAGGGTTCATCACTAGACAAAACCAGAGTGGGCTCAATGAGTCTCCTTGAAATAGGTGAATATTTGGAGGCAAATTTTTGTCTTCCAATCTGACATTACATGTTTTAAAAATGTCACTATGTTATCATCGACTTATAAATTTTTAATATTCATAAGCCATTCTATATAAATATATATATTCATAATATCTATAAGCCATTCATGCGGCACTGAATCAAACGCTTTCTTGTAGTCGATGAAAGCAATAAAGAGATTCCTTTTTTGCTATATGTTTGGTTAGAAATGACAGAGTCGATGATAAGTTGTTCTTTACAGCCCATGGAATCCTTAGCGCAGCTTTTCCGTTGAGGCTCTGATATTGTTTAGAGCACAGTGTTGGTAGATACGCCGGGCTACACAGGATATGACCAATTTATATAGAGTTGGAAGACAAGTAATTGGGCACTACTTGGTTGGAACTTTTGTGTTATTTTGATCTTTTGGTATTAAATAAGTTGTTTCCTGGGCTAAGAAAGAGGGTATTTCCTGCAGATTAGAAATAGTATGATAAATTAATGCTGATAAGCACTCATGAATACTACAAAAATTCTTAAGCCAGAAATTCTGAATACTGTCTGGTCCAGGAGATTTCTAGTTATGAAGCTCTTTAATAATATTTAAAACTTCTTCAGTAGTGAAGGGTTCGTAGGGAGCAGTAACGTAGTGTTGGCAGCTGTGCGCCATAGAAATGAGTTTCCGATTGAACGCCTTCTCGGCATTCTCAAAAAGCTTATTGTCAGATTTTCGTTTGTTACTAATTTTGTATCTGCTTAGTCGGTCTGAGTAAACGGAAAGTTTTTGTTTTATTGTATCCAGGAACTGTTGTGCTGTGTTGTTTTTTGAATTATATTTAAAGTGGCTTGAGGTATAAGTAATACCCCATCTACCGGCCAACGGCTTGGGGCGGATGAGCTGATAAATAGCGGGGCACTCTGTTGTCCTGACACTGAGAAATCCGTCTCGAAGGCGGAAGAACCAAGACAGTGTTCAAACGGCATCAGGATGTAGACGGCAACGGGAAACCACTGCATTAAATATCCAAATGGATTCGCTTGTAAAAAACCATCAATGACAATGTTCAAAACGAAATATTCCGGAGTAAAAACTCTCCAATCGGTTCTACCGGGGGACAATGGCGAACGAAGTCGTGAAACTTAAAAATAAAGTTATGAGAATAGCTACTTGGAATGCAAGAAGCTTGTATGCAGCCGGGAAATTAATCAACGTAACAACAGAAATGGAAAGACTACGTGTGAAAATACTTGGTATCAGCGACGTACAGTGGAAAGGTTCTGGCAAATGTCCAACTAGAAACGGCACGTTCTACTATTCGAGAACTGATGATACAAAACACCGTTGTGGCGTCGGAATAATAGTAGAAAGGGAAAATCTCGGGAAAGAGAAATGTGAGACGTAGGAGGATTTCCTGGTTGCGAAATTTAAGGGAGTGGTTATGGATGCAGTTCAATATAGTTGTTCAGAGCTGCAGCCAACAAAGTAAAGATTGCTGTGATAGTAGCCAACCTCCGATACAGTACAGTCTCGAATAGGTACAGTCTCGAAGCTACTAGACTTGGTCAGGCTAGAGAATGTTGTCTAGGACTAGAGGGCCACAATAGATCTGAAAAGGTCGCAGTGGAATAGGCCGAAAGGCCACCTCTCTTTAATCTAATCTAGCCAACCTCCGATAGGAGACGGTACTGCAACAAGAATGTCTTGCGGTGGTTACCATTATTTCTTTAGCTCTTCTGATTACCTCTCTACTTGATGTTTCTCGAACATATTCCATGATTTGACCAATGTTCCTACGTAATGCTTTATTTTTAATTAGCAGCCATTTTTCCCAAGGTGTAATTTTGTTATATGTCCTTCAGATATTAGTACCCCGTCGTGTTCTGATCTTAATGCCCATAACATTAGCAACTGCTATTGCTGCACAGTCAATCAGCATATGCAAAGATTCTAATATATGAGCTTCCACGATATAATTGGTTAGGACTTCAGTGTTCATAATTTGTAATAGTGCACCTAGTTTCTTACAAGAGTTTATTTTTGGTAGCAGTGATTTTCTAAGTGGGTTTCGCCCATTAAACATTTGTATGGCCGTGTCATTTCTCTTACCAGGCTATCGTGCAACTCGTTGTTATCCTGCTGCGTATTAACATGTTGAGTTTCTTATATGAGAGAAGATTTTGGTCTTTGGTTATAAATTTCCCGTTCAAATTTGATTTTGATGGTATCGCGTCTAGTCTCTGGGATAACATTATTTCTGATTATTACCTGGTATTGATTTGCTTTTCGCTATTCAGAGACTTGAATCTTTGTTATTATTATTATTATAATTATTATTATTTCAGATTTGGGTATACGGCTCACACTTCCTCTAAGGGGAAAATTTACTCATCCCAGATACTTACGGTATCAAAAGGATTAAGCTCTGGTGAGAATTTTAGGTGACATATTTTAGTCGGTGTATCTCCCAAAAATTTTTCACGCATCTGGACGTCGAAAATAGCACAGCTTTCTGCATAATCTTATATATATATATTGTTATTGTTTTGTTTTTATTATTTTTATGTTTTATTGTTAATAAATATAATTTTAATTGAATTGAAGTGAATTTTAAAAGTATGTAGTTCGTTGTTAATATACTATACCTCGGCTAGCTCAATTATTTGTTCTAAGCAATCTGTCACTGTGTGACGTCAACTCTGTAGTCTCCTGGTAGAGTTCAAAAAGAAATTAAACCAAAATTTACTTTATATTTTTGATAAATTAACCCAAATGAAGCACGTTATTTATTAATATTGAACAAATTTAATATAAACAATAAAATTCGTCTGCAACTTGGGTTGCCTTTAAAAATTTACAAAAATAGGAATCGTGTAAACCTTAATGTGTCGTGAAAATAGAATTTGATTACAAAATGTGGAAACTCTCTACAATTACCTTAAATCTAAATGACTATTGCAACTTTATAAAGTGTTTAAATGAAATATAAAGAAAAGAAAACTGAACACTTTATGCCGCTGACTTATAACTAGCATTAAAATATAATCAAAATTTCAAATGATCCCCAAAATTATTATCCAAACTCACTTTCAAACAGTTCTGATTTTTTTTTTTTAAAGAAAACTAACCTACTCGCAAAATAATCGGTGATACTGGAATATCTATCCTCTCTTCGGAAGTTAAAGGTACGTACTATTATATTTTTATTTTAATGATCATTAATATTTCAATTTTTAAGGCCTATCGCAATTAGTTAATTCATGAATTTTTTACTTTTTCAATCTAAATGACATTTCTGCACTCCAATTATAATTTATAAGTCAAAATTTCTCTTACTCTCTGGAACAAATTCTGGATATCTCTATTTGAAAATGTGGAAAAACTAAATTATAATTAAACGATTTTTAAAGCACTCCCGGACTATTCCACCTTTTTAGGGCTCTTCCTCCAAAATTTTCGTCGCCTCCAACAACCTATTCTTCCTTGTTCACCGCCATAGCTAGCACCAACAACCAAAATTCTTCGTTGCTAACAGCAACCCACTTTCTTTTTTTCATTCCGTCTTCTATTTTATTCAACCATAAAACTGTCCTGTTTTGACATATTTGTCAAACCACATTAATTTCTCATAAGCACTTTAATCACATCTAATTTGGGAATTTAAAAAAAAATTCAGATATAAAACTTAACAATACTAATATAATTTATTCTTTTCATCTCCACATCATTGTAATTTATTTAACAAAACCCCTATTAATTTAATTCCCACAGACTTTTGACAGTTTATTTTTCTGACGTTTATTTTTAAAATTTCTATGTTTAAATAATTTTTTAAGAATTCTTCTTTTTTATTCCTTTTAAGGTTTAGACGATTCACCTATACACTAGGCAACTATACTATTCAGAAATTATTAACACTATACCAGGTAAGTCAAAATTAATTTATTTAGCAATTTACTAATCTTTTCTCCCTTTTATTTCAGAGTCGACCCCACATTGTGATGGCTTCATGAAATTCATGAACAACAAACTCATATAAAAATCCCTTTAAGTTATATCCTCTTTGACCTATTGAAATCATTTCAACTTCCCCCCAATTTGGATTTTGTTCAGTGCTAACTATCAGCACTTACTAAATCTAAATTCTTACCGATAACTTAAACATTTTATTAATATTAACATAACAATAAACTGACTTTTATTAATAAGCATATCTCTTGAATATTTTTTTTTTTAATAATTTATTCTATGAAAAATACAGACTTCTCCAAACAAAATCTACAAATCTTTCACTAATTATATCAACTTCAGAATCAAATTTCCAAGTACTTTCCCAATTTCATTACTTCTTTTCCTGTACTATTTATTTCTCGTACTAATTTCGTAGAAATTCTTATAATTGTTCCCCTCTTTATTTTATATCTTTATTCATTTATTTCCGCATATACTATTTCAGTATCTTTATTCATTGCCACATTATTATTTATTCTTTTTGTATCCGCATATAATATCCATTTCATCATCTCTACATATAACTCTCTATATTTCATATTTCAATATTTCCTATAATTCTATTTTTCATCTTATTTCCCACATATTTTCACATATACTATTTATCATTATAATATTCCCTATTTCCCAATTTCTACAAAATATCGATTTGTCCATAGTACTTTGCTCATTTATTTATACTTGTAACTCCTATAAATTTACTTGAAAATAAATCAACCTCTTTTTTTTTATATATAAATTCATCATTATTCTGTACATCTGTTCCCAATAAATTATTTGAGTCATGTTATTATCAAATTTATCTTAAGATATGCTTATGTATTAATTATCCTTCTATTTACAAAACTTATATCTAATAATATAAAATTCGTGTCATAATATTGCCTACCCTTGTATGTTTATTCATAATACTTATAAATTCCCTCTATATTAAATATCCCTCTAATTTTATTAGTTTCTGGATGTCTTAGTTCATAACTGTTTACCCCATGTTCAGTACTAATGACATAAGGTCCTTCAAATGGCAAAAGTAATTTTCCACACAGATTTTCATTCCTTTTAGGCACCTGTAGTGACCTGATAAGTACCTTCTCCCCTTTTTCAAAAATAAACTCTTTTCTTTCTCTTCTTATTGATTCTATTTACATAACGACTTGCATTTCTTATTAAATTTTGGTTCACCTTCTTCATTACTTCTTGAATGTCCCCTGTATTACTGATTTCCCAAGG
Organism: Diabrotica balteata; assembly: GCA_918026665.1. Classification (NCBI taxonomy): domain Eukaryota; kingdom Metazoa; phylum Arthropoda; class Insecta; order Coleoptera; family Chrysomelidae; genus Diabrotica; species Diabrotica balteata. The sequence continues at coordinate 70,222,375 of OU898281.1, forward strand.
TCTTTCTGGATACTTTCCAGACATTAGGAAATATGGGCATTGTTTGGTGATTCCATGTGGTGTCTCATTTAAAAATCTTTCAACTTGTGGCAAATTTTCCTGCCATAAATAATGTTGTCTAGCACACAAAATTCTTAAGAATTTTACCACCTCTTTGACATATCTTTCTGCAGGATTAGATGCGGGTCTTCTGATACTAATGAAATTTAATTGGATTTTTTTTTCTTCACAAACTCTTTTTAATCTTGGACTTTCAAAATATGTGGCATGATCTAAGATAATTGTTTCTGGAGTACCTACTTCCTCTATGTATTTTTCTAGATAGTATTTTACGGTTTTTACATTTGTCCTTTCGCTGGGATATAACTTTACAAATTTTGTATGTATGTCAATCATTATAAAAATATTTTTGCAACCCTGTTCACTTATGGCTAAATTACTGACAAAATCGATAGCAACTAATTTTAAAGGTCTCTCTGCAACTATGGATTTTGCTACATTATCATTGTGGAAATTCTTCTCCTTTGCTAACTGACAAATGGTACAACTTTTAGTGATGTTTTTCGCCATGGATATATCTTTTCTTGTAAAATAATTTTCCCTAAACAACATCCATAATTTTCTGCTCCCTATATGACCATATTCAGCATGTAGATCTCTCATGATTTCTTCTGCTAATTCTTTGGTTACGACATAAACTTCTATGGTTTCCAACTTCTTACACCATACTCCATTGATGTTGATTGCTCTCTTCTTTTCTGCTTCTTCCAATCTTCTCTGATCTTCCAAGATTCTTTCTAACGAATACAGCCCTTCTTCATTCTTCATTCTGTTGATTCCAATTTGATATTTTCTTCCTTCACTTCTTTGTTGTGCTTCTCTGCTTAGTACATCTGCTACAATGTTTGACTTGCCTGGAATATGTCTAATTTCGAAGTCATATTCTTGTAACAAAAGGCTCCATCTATGAATTCTGTGTTGGCAAACCTGTTTTTAAACAAAGTTGTCAGAGCAGAATGATCCGTTTCCAATACAAAATGTGCTCCTAACAGAAAAAATCTTAATTTGGTAACACAGTAGACCACACTTGCCATTTCTAGTTCCGTTGCTGAATATCTTTTTTCAAAATCTTTGGTTACCCTAGATACGAAACTTATAGGAACTTCCTTTTCTTCTTGTTGTTGTAGCAACACTCCAGCTAATCTCTCACATGATGCATCCGTTCTTAGTATAAACTCCTTATCATACTGCGGATGATACACTTGCAAATTAGTTGTAAAAAATTTGTTTTAATTGTAAAAAAGCTGTATTTCTTTCTGGAGTCCATTCCCATTTCTGGTTTTTCTTTAACAGTTCTATTAGTGGCACTTCCATCCTACTTAGATCTGGAATTAATCGTTTAAAATAATTCAATATTCCTAGGAAACCTCTGAGTGTTTTGAGATTATGTGGTGTCGCAAATTCTTGAATCGTTTGTATCCTTTCTGGATCCATACTGACTCCTTGTGTATTGAGCACATATCCTAGATATTTGACCTCTTTTTGGTAAAAAGAGCATTTTTCCAAATTTAATTTTAAACCTGCTGTTTCTAACTCCTTCATTAATGTTTTTAGATGATTCTGATGTGACAACTCATCTTCAGAAAATACCAAGATGTCATCTATGTAGTGGAGAATGAACCTTTCATATTTGTTCAGATGGAATGCAAAGTTCTGACCAATGCTGCACATGAACTCTGGAGTCCAAATGGTAACACGCAGAATTGGTACACAATACCATCCACCATGAATGCTGTATAACATCTGCTTTCTTTGGCTAATGGAATAAGCCAAAAGCTATGCCGAAGGTCCAACTTTGAAAAGACTTTAGCTTTAGTGATTCTTCCAAAAATACCCTCAACATTCATTGGACTCTCATATTGTTTTCTCGTATAGCTGTTGATATTACGAGCATCCAGGCATATTCTGATTTCTCCTGATTTTTTTCTTACACATGTGATGGCACTAATATAAGGAGAATTACTTCTTTCTATTATTCCATCCCTCAGCATTTTATCCAGCTCTCGGTACACCTCATTCTTTAATTTATACGGAATGGGATATGTCTTCATTTTATAATTCTTGATTTCTTTGTTCATTTCCAATTTATGTACATATTGCTTTGCCACACACACCTCTTGATTGAATAACCTCTGATGTTCCTTTAACAAAATTCTTATCTCCATTTCATGTTCCTTTGGCACTACAATAATTTCTTCTGAACTGTTTACTTGACAAATCTGAAATTCTTCTTTATTTAAAATCTCTTCTTTATTTAATTTACAAAATTTAATAGATTCTTGATCAATTTGTAAAGTTTGATTGACATAGTTAATAATCATTTTATGTTTTTCCATTTCATCATTTCCCAATACTATCTCAAAATTTAAGTGATCTACCACTAACATTTGCATTTCATACATTTTATTTCCCAATTTTACATTACAGATTATAGAACTATTAGTATCATATAAATTTTTATTATTCGCCCCTACTAATGATAATTTATTTGTTTTTATCACCATAATATTGTCCTTATTTAAATTATTTACAATGTTTTTGTTGATTAGAGTTACTTCTGAACCTGTATCTAATAATAACTTGTATACTGAATCTTGTATGTACCCTTCAATAAACTTTAAAGTATTAGTGTTATTATTTTTATTTAATTCCCCAGTATCTCTAATAAACTCCCTTGGATGTTCATACTTTGATAAGTAGACAATATTATGCACATAGGAGCGGTCTAAACAAAATTTCTCCCTTCTACATCAACACTTGCTTCCCCCCTATTCTCCTCTGTTCTAACTACATTCACCTGTCTTCTCTCCTCATTTTCCCCCCTATTATATCTTGGATTCCCTTCTCTGTAAACTTCCCTATTTCTCGTCTCCTGTGGATAATTTCCCTGGTTCTGTCTCCAATTATTGCCTCTGTCATTCCCTTGTCTCCAGTTATTCTCTCTATCATTGTTTGGATTCCCTTGTCTACGTTCCCAGTTATATCGTCCGATATCTCTCCTGACATTGTTCAAATTCTCTCCCCTATTTGTAAAATCCCTGCTTCTATTTTGTCTCTCAAATTCTCTTTCCTATAATTATTCCCTCGATTCACATATCCCTGTCTATTTGCTGTGTTATTCCTATATGTCACTTGCTCTTGTCCATTTCGATTCTGCGTCCCTACACTCCTCTCAATCCTCTGAAGATATCCTGTCAAACTTTCCATCGTCTTTATATTGTGGAGAGCTATTGTTTCTGCCATGTTATGGTTATATTGCCTGGCAATGTATAGGACAATCTCCTCTTCTCGCATAGCCGGTTCTAAATATTGTGCTGTCTGGAATAACTGCATTGCGTACAGATTGTAGTTGGTACTTTTTTCATAATTGAATTTCCCAAAATACAACCGCTCCCTGAAACTAGCCTGTTGGTTTTCTCCCCAAAAATAGTTAATAAACTTGGCCTCAAATTCCTGCACATTATTTATGGAATTTTCATTATTGCAAAACCATAATAATGGCATGCCCACTAACATGTTTCGAATATTCAATTTCATTTCTATTGGATCCCTTACATTCTTTACCTTATTTTTGATGATATCTACAAATATTCTAGGATGTAAGTGATTCAGGTTTCCATCAAACTTTATTCCCCCATCATTATAACTCGGCACCACAGTACTCACTACTCTTGTTTGTCCTAGATTTGATTCCAAACGCTGAATCTCCTCACTTGCATTTTTAAATTTCTCTCTCAATTCCTCAACTTGTCCCTGTAATACTCTATCTCCCTTTTCCGCCTGATTTGCATGCATACCCATTTCCAGTTCCAAATTCTGCAATCCCTTCTTTATATTATTTTTTATAATGGTAATTTTTTCCTCATAATCCTGAGTTTGCCTTTTAACACTTTCTACCTCCCTAACAATCTCTTTATTCTGCTTATTAACTTCTTTGTTTATTTCCATTGGTAAATTCTCTTTAATGGCTGTTCCCAACTCTACAAATCTGCTCCCAATTTCCTGTCCTATTTCCGCTCTAATTATGGCCTTTTCTCTGGATATCTCCTCCTGTACATTCCTCTTAAAATTCTCACTTTCTCCTCTGACCTGTTCTACTTTCTCTTCTAAACCTTGGGTAATTTGTAGCATCTCTTCCTGACTATCTTCACTTCTTCTTTGATTTCTTCCCTCATTTTAATTAACTCTTCCCTAAGTTCTCCTTTAATATTATTTTCCATTTTGTTCATATCCCCCCTAATATTGTTAATATTACTATCCATTTTTGTGCATATCTCCCCTAATATTATGATCCATCTGTTGTAACATCCGCATTATTTGCCTCATATCCATCTGTGTCATCCCTGACTCTCCAACATCTCCTTCCCTACGTCTCTCCTCCTGCACTCTACATTCATCCACACTTTCATCACGTCTATCTCTCACTGTCTCATCCAACTCCTCTCTCAAACTATCTGTTAGACTTCCCTCTCTATCACCTTGTCCTGCTTCTTGTCTGCCTTGCTCTAAATATTGTACTACAAATTCTCCTGATCCTCCTCTGCTTTCTTCATCTACCTTTATACCCTGTTCCTGTTCTAACACCTGTTCTCCTTCACTCTCTTTCGGTACGATTTCTTTTCCATTTCTTAAAGTCATTCGGTCTGCCATTTTATGCTAATCTCTATTTATTCTCAAATTTAACTTTAACTACCCCAGAATCTCTACAACTCTAATCACACCAATTTGTTTTTATTTTAATCTGTGTATTATTAATAAATCTGCTTAAAAAAAAACACCCTTATTTCTGTTTTCCCAGAGGCTCCACGTTGTTAGCGCCAATTGTTATTGTTTTGTTTTTATTATTTTTATGTTTTATTGTTAATAAATATAATTTTAATTGAATTGAAGTGAATTTTAAAAGTATGTAGTTCGTTGTTAATATACTATACCTCGGCTAGCTCAATTATTTGTTCTAAGCAATCTGTCACTGTGTGACGTCAACTCTGTAGTCTCCTGGTAGAGTTCAAAAAGAAATTAAACCAAAATTTACTTTATATTTTTGATAAATTAACCCAAATGAAGCACGTTATTTATTAATATTGAACAAATTTAATATAAACAATAAAATTCGTCTGCAACTTGGGTTGCCTTTAAAAATTTACAAAAATAGGAATCGTGTAAACCTTAATGTGTCGTGAAAATAGAATTTGATTACAAAATGTGGAAACTCTCTACAATTACCTTAAATCTAAATGACTATTGCAACTTTATAAAGTGTTTAAATGAAATATAAAGAAAAGAAAACTGAACACTTTATGCCGCTGACTTATAACTAGCATTAAAATATAATCAAAATTTCAAATGATCCCCAAAATTATTATCCAAACTCACTTTCAAACAGTTCTGATTTTTTTTTTTAAAGAAAACTAACTACTCGCAAAATAATCGGTGATACTGGAATATCTATCCTCTCTTCGGAAGTTAAAGGTACGTACTATTATATTTTTATTTTAATGATCATTAATATTTCAATTTTTAAGGCCTATCGCAATTAGTTAATTCATGAATTTTTTACTTTTTCAATCTAAATGACATTTCTGCACTCCAATTATAATTTATAAGTCAAAATTTCTCTTACTCTCTGGAACAAATTCTGGATATCTCTATTTGAAAATGTGGAAAAACTAAATTATAATTAAACGATTTTAAAGCACTCCCGGACTATTCACCTTTTTAGGGCTCTTCCTCCAAAATTTTCGTCGCCTCCAACAACCTATTCTTCCTTGTTCACCGCCATAGCTAGCACCAACAACCAAAAATTCTTCGTTGCTAACAGCAACCCACTTTCTTTTTTTCATTCCGTCTTCTATTTTATTCAACCATAAAAACTGTCCTGTTTTGACATATTTGTCAAACCACATTAATTTCTCATAAGCACTTTAATCACATCTAATTTGGGAATTTAAAAAAAAAATTCAGATATAAAACTTAACAATACTAATATAATTTATTCTTTTCATCTCCACATCATTGTAATTTATTTAACAAAACCCCTATTAATTTAATTCCCACAGACTTTTGACAGTTTATTTTTCTGACGTTTATTTTTAAAATTTCTATGTTTAAATAATTTTTTAAGAATTCTTCTTTTTTATTCCTTTTAAGGTTTAGACGATTCACCTATACACTAGGCAACTATACTATTCAGAAATTATTAACACTATACCAGGTAAGTCAAAATTAATTTATTTAGCAATTTACTAATCTTTTCTCCCTTTTATTTCAGAGTCGACCCCACATTGTGATGGCTTCATGAAATTCATGAACAACAAACTCATATAAAAATCCCTTTAAGTTATATCCTCTTTGACCTATTGAAATCATTTCATATATATATATATATATATATATATATATATAATGTTCATTTGGATCCAGCTTTTTATGTTTTCTAGGAGGTTTTTCGGATTGACTCCAGTGGTAGAAAGAATCATAGGTATCGTCTGAGTACTTTCCATTTTTCATTGTCTCCTTATTTGTATTTCCAGATCTCTGTACTTGGCGATCTATTCGTTGTACTTTACACGCAGATTATTTTTGTTAGGTTAGGTTAGGTTAGGTTATCGCCACATCGGTTAGTGTTGTTTGTATCGTTATTATTTTAGTTATCATTAGTTTATTAATTAGCACGAGATCTGGTCTATTATGTATTAAAATTTGGTCTGTGAGCAATGTGCGATCCCAGTATAGCTTATAGTTGTCATTTATTTGTCCAGATTTAGCCATACGGCTCACACTCCCTCTAAGGGGAAAATTCACTCATCCCAGGTACCTACGGTATCAAATGGATTGAGCTCTGGAGCCCTAGGTGACTTGGTATGTTGAAGTATCTCCCAAAAATTTTCGTACACATTTGGACGTCGCAAGCAGTACAGCTTTCTGCATTTCCTTATAGTGATGTCCATTTCTCAGCTGTTTTATGTTCTCTAGGAGGTTTTTGGGAATAACACCAGTAGTAGATAGAATTATAGATACTGTCTGGGTACTTTCTATTCTTCATGGTCTTCTGATTTGTATTTCTAAAACTCTGTACTTGGCGATCTTCTCGTTATATTTAACACGTCAATTATTGGTGTTTTGGTATCGCCACATCATAACTAAGTATAGTTTGCCTAGTACGTTTATTAACTAGTTATTAACTTAGTTATTAATATTATTATTACAAACCTTAGTATGTTGTGTTCTAGGCAGCGGTTGCTCTACCCACAACAACCCTGTGGAGTTGTGGTAAGGAAGATCAATTGGGGCATTACGATCTGTCCAATGGAGATGCTCAGTTTTTAAAAAATACGGCAATGATTCGTTATAACACCATCCCTTGTTACCCATTGAGCACCAGGTATCAAAATCCAATTTGTTGCCTCTAGTATAAATTAAGGCGTTAAGAAGAGATGTACCACCAACTCCTTTACCTCTAATATGCGGACATCTATTTTGTTCAAATCCTAAAAACTAAAAATTTTACATGGCTTCTATCAATTACTTTAAATATTTACCTAAACAAGTATTGCTTTGTGGTATACTGTAGTAACCCCAATTAAAATCACTCAGAATTGTAGCTTTGTAACTCATTACCGTAACGTCAGTAACATTATTTCCAAATTTGCCGGCTTCCAGCACTAAAACTCTCCAGTCTGAAATTTCCGAGAGGCGACTAGCTAACAATGATCCTGTTGATCCTGAACCAACCACAATAAAATCATAATCACCAGCATCTAGAAAGTAATCAAAGTAAATATGAGGTGTTTCATTTACTTAAGGTAGTGTTTAATATTTTAAAATATTTGAAATTAAACATAAAATGAGAGGCAGGTCACAAGTATTATTTTCACACTTTATGTTTATTATGTAATCGTATTAAAAAGTTTGGATTCTTTGAGTAATTACATGTCTATTTTCTTCTTTAATATTATTATTATTTTATTATTATTATATAATGATATACAGCCAAAGCAGAGCTTATGTGGCACAAATTCCAGAATATTTTTGAAAATACTAAACTAAATAATATGATATAAATCAAATTTTCTAACTAAGTAAAAATTAAAAAATATACAAAAGAATTAGTACTTAGAAAAAGTTCTTGCAATAACAGCAAATTCCAAAAATACATTACAAAGTATCATCATCATCTTTGGCTCGACAATCCTCTGTGGATCTTGGCCTGCTCTAAGATTCGTCGCCATTCTGTTCGGTTTTTGGCAACATGTTGCCATCTTCTGATTTTAAATATTCGTAAGTCAGTTTCAATTCCATCTAACCACCTAATTCGCGGTCGGCCGCGAATTAGGTATATTACAAAGTATACATACGATTAAAAAATTTATTTTAATGAAGACAAGTCATATCAAATATATCCTTAACATTTTTACAGTTTTTAGAAGAAAACAGAATTATATTTAATATAAGATTAGGTACAATATCCTTTAGTTTGTTAAACTTGTTTTTCGAACTATTTAAACTAGTGGCATCTACTATGTCATCACGTAAAATGTTCCATTTATTAAAACCTCGGTTAACTAAAAGGTTTTGCCTGCTGACAGTGGTTTTAAAAGACCATTTTTGCAATTTATCGTTATGACCCTTAGTCTAAAATTTTCGTTAATATTCAAAAAATTTGATGTTCTTCAAAAATTCCCCCTAAAAATTGTATACATAGATATGAAATTCCCTTTTTCTCGTCTATGAGTTAATAAAGACTACCTGAACTTTCTTAGTCGGTTTTCATATTTTAATTTTGCATATAATATAAAAGGTAGCTTAGTAGATATGTACTACTTCTAATAAATGATTGTCTCTTTGCAAATGGGGTGACCAAACTGACACGGCAAAGTCTAGGTGAGATCTGACATAATGTTTGTAGAGTTCCAAGGCCTCGGAGCCTTGAAACAATCTTCGAGGATTCGCATCCTCAATCAATGCGAATCTGATAATTTTTTGAAATTAATTCAGTTCAATTTATTGAACTTATTTTCGAATGTACAATATATATATATATATATATATATATATATATATATATATATATATATAAAATATATAAGGTTCTTGAACTCTTGAGCTTCAGTGAAAACGCGCCATCGGGTTCTATTTTGCGCTAAGGCCTTCACCTCATTCCAAGACTTTCCTTGTTTTCTTATCTCGTCCATGATGGATCTTCTCCAAGTTTGTACTGGGCGACCTTTTTTCCGTTTTTCTTGGGGATTCCACTCTAGGGCAGTCTTTGCAATACTGGAGTTATTTTTTAGGGTGTGTGACCGATCCAACCTAACTTTCTGGACTTTATTTCATTTACTACCCTCTTTTGTTTGGTCAGGTGTAGTAAATCTTCGTTTCTGATGATGTAAGGCCAGAAAATACGAACAATTCTTCGTAGACATTTATTAACAAAGACCTGCAGTTTGTCTATAAGGGTTTTTGTCGCTTTCCAGGTTTCACATCCGTAAAGTAGTACAGACATGACATTTGACTGGAATATGCGGATCTTTGTCCTCGTAGTGTATTCTTCAGACCTCCAAACAGGGTTGAGCATGCTGAAAGCTTGTTGCGCTTTTCGTATCCTCATACGAATATCGTCTTCTGTACCTCCGCTTTCTGTTATGACACTTTCAAGATACGTAAAGTTTTCCACATTTTCAATCTGCATGTTATTAATGGTGAATAGCGTGTTGTTTCTTGCATTTATTCTCATGGATTTGGTTTTACCAATATTGATTTTCAAACCTATTTTATTGGCTTCAGTGGAAAGTGTTTCCAATTGGTCAGCCACATCTTGGAACCTTTGTCCTAACAGGCAGATATCGTCGGCGTATTCTAGATCGCTTAGGCGTGTGGTTAGCGTCCATTGTATCCCTCTTGTGTCAGAGTCTAGTTTGGAGAGAACATAGTCTAGAGCTATGTTAAAAGAAACGGAGAAAGCACGCATCCCTGTCTGACTCCAGTAAGTACGTCAAATTCGTCACTGTTGATCCCATTGTGTGTCACGCTGCATTTCGCTTCAGTGTACAGTAACTTTATAATGGAAATTATTTTATGCGGGATGTTTCTTAGCTCTAAAATTTTCCATATCGCATCATGAGATAAGCTGTCAAAAGCACGCTCGAAATCAACAAAAACCATGTATAGGAGTGTGTTCCATTCAACCGATTGTTCCATTATTAGCCTCACAGTATTAATGTGGTCTATGCAGGAGGATTCTGGTCTAAAGCCTACTTGATTAGCTCGAAATTCAACCTTGTTTGTTAATTTTTTAAGTATGATGGTCGTGAAGATTTTATTTATGGCGGTAAGCAAGGTTATTCCTCTCCAATTTTTGCATAGTGTGAGGTTGCCCTTTTTTGGAAGCTTAGTAATGATGCCTTTTTTCCAGCCCGCTGGAATGCGGTTTGTTTCCCACACCTCTCGGATTATGGGGAGCAAAAGTTCAGCAGTTAGATGCGGATCAGTTTTAAGTATTTCGGCAGCAATGATATCGATTCCCGGAAACTTGTTATTTTTTTTTACAATAACTACAGACAATTCTTAGTAACTTAGATTTTACCCCAATTATTCTTATAGCCTCTTCTTGTATAATATCTAGACAATTAATATTGATAGGTAAATTAGACGGCATAAAATTAAGTCTATTTTTATTGTCAACAATTGACAACTTACAATAATTTGGACATTTACTCATCTTTTATTGGGTTGTTAAAATATGACTAATGCTTATCTATTGTAAAAACTGATCTCATAAAATTAAATATAACATTTAGAAACTCTTTTTTGTGGAAACCAACATTATAGATATAGAAGATAAATACAGCAACTATATATCTGCATGGTCGTACTACCAAGATATATACCAGGAGAGGTATGCAACATATACTATATCATATAAATGGTTCATAATGGTAGTATCAACTATATCATCTAAATGGTTCATTACTTTACTTGAACATACTTTGAAATTACTGAAATATAAAAGTAAATGAATACATAATGATGGTGAGACACTGGCGTATCCAGGTTTTATTAGTTTTCGGGGGGAGGCGGGATGACTAAGAGTAGTATATAATAACTCTTATACGAAAAATATGTTAAAGATGTAATTAAAACTTGGTGCAAAAAAAGCTCACGGGAGGAATTGAATAATTCGATAATAACGTAGTAATGAATTAATGTTTTGTCTTTCTTTTTAAATATATCCACTACTTCATTAGTATTAATTTCTATCCCATAGTGATTTTTCATGAGAACTAAGCCGCCCATCTGCTTTCATATGTTGCATTCTGTTGCACAGTAGTTTTTTAAGTCTTTTAGGCTCAATAAAGTCCTTTATAGGGTAACAGTCAATATTTGCAACAATGCGCAAAAATTTTTTATATAGTTTTTGGTTGCATTTATCTAAGCATTTCAAAGCTGATTTTAAAGTAAAGGAGGTGATAGTCATAGCCGATTATCACGCGTTAATTTCTGCTTGAGCACATATGTACTTTTTTGGAAAGTACTGCCAAATACATATAAACTACCTCTTCAATTTCATAAACGGCCTAAAAATTTAACGATAACATATATATATTTTCTTCAAGTAATACTTTTGCTTCTTCATAGGTATGGAGGTACCCTTGGTCAATTTTATGTCCTAAAAGTTGCAAAACACTAATAACATCATCAACGTGTCTAGTATAAGATCTGTGTTATTTGCATGCATTTGCTTTTATAGCGACAATTTCTAGCTCATGGCATTTTAAAGAGTCACTTGGTACATCACTTAGGCATCACTTTAAATAGACAATACAGAATGAAGATGGGACAAAAAGAGAACGAATTAACTTTACAAAGAGTCTACGAATACACCCAAAGAATAATAGAAAACTAAACGAAGCGAAGATGACATCCTAGTAAGTAGAAAAAAAACCAGGAAGCACTGATGAACTGAATTTTAACATGAAAGGAGATAAAGGGGGAAAAATTTATAGAAAATAGGAAAGCGAGAATTGTTACTAAGTTAGGGACTTGAAATATTACACACAGTTTTAAAAGTTATGCATCACCCAGAATTTTCGCTATTATTAACTATTTTCAAACTATTTTCTAATCTATTTTCTAACTATTTTCACTGTTATAGATCGTTTATAAAAAAATATAACTATGACAGATACTTTTATTTTAATAATAAAAATTTTAATAATAAAAATTTAAATTTTTAGGTTTTTTTAATTATAAAAAATTTATTTTTAATTAAAATGTATTTAACAATTTTTAACTTGCGTAATTCCACCACGGGCATCGATTCCAGCCTGGAATCGAGCTCTAATAACTCTAAAAAGTCGATCGATTATTTCATGTGGCAGATTCTCCCATTCTTCTCTACTGACAATTTTAAGTTCATGATGGGTTTAGGAGGATTTCTTCGGATATGAACAGCTCTGGAGAGCATTTTCCACGCATATTCAATGGGATTTATGCATAGAGATATCGCAGGTCAGTCCAAACGGCGAATATCTTCTGTCTTAACAGGCATTAACCTTATCACACATACATACGATATTTTCACCCACAGCACCTTGCCCTAATGTCCCAAGATGTTCTAAAATCCGTGTGATATACCTTTGTCCTTTTATAGTTGCGTCAATAATCGCCAATTCCGTACATCTACCTGCCATAATACCTTCTAAAAGATAACACTGCCACCAGTGAAAAAAATATGATGCGGCATGCGCTGTTTATGCTGCTCTTGTTGTTTCTCGCTGAATACGAATTCTCTAGATATCACATTTAAAAAAATTCTGGTCTCGTCTAAAGAAAGCAAAAAATGACAAAACTCAATATAAGGTTGAATGTTCGAATAAATGAACTTTAATGGTACACAAGGCAAATATCGAACACAGTAGTTAATCAAATCTTGTCCAAGTACTTTCGATCACAAGATCATCCTCAGGGGCATCTGAAATAAACCAACAAACGTTTTTTTAAAAAACGGAAAATTAATTCACTTGGATAAAAACTCCAAGTTTATAGTTGAAAAAAGTTTTTTATGTGATTAACGTTTATAGACTTACTTCGTCAGTTGTGGCCTATCCAGCAGTAATAGAATGTTATAAATGTAAATTGGGACATAACAAATACACTAAACAAAGACAAACAAACACTTTATTTTAAGAAATGGAGAAGCTACATTTTATATAGAAGCCGGAGACAGAATGGCTCCCAGCCTGGCGGAAATATTGAGATGACATGTGACAAATGACAGCTTGTGAAGGGTAGTTACAATAGATAAGCGAACTGCGCCTTTCAGGATTCTATGAAATTAAGTATTGACCAAAGGTCCAACTGACACCACTATAGGAAATCAACTGATGAAATATAAAATTATATCGAATATTTTTATGTAGATTGAATAATCCAGATCTCACACTCAAACCTGTCTATAATAATTAGGATGTTAGTTTGAGAGCAATTGAAGTTGACATAAAGTATGAATGTAACAAATAGACTAAACAATATATTAGACAGTGGATAGTTGACTACAATAAAATGGTCCACTAAGCGCTATCAGTACCGTAAAAAGAAAATCTGAATATTCAGTTGAATTGATAAAAATTAAAATCAAAATTAAAAGCAAAATATATAAATGGGTTATAATCCAAGTAGTTCAGTTGAATCCACAGTCAATGGAAGAACTTTCAAATTAATATGTAAATACTCAGTGCATGAAGTCTAAACAGTCGAGCTAGGCCCTCTACGAGATAGAGCTGTAATAAAGTTTTTAAATATAGGATTAAATTTAGTACAATTTAAATTAATTTGAGTATTAAGACAGTGAGAGTTTTCATTTGTTTCCCTTGTAATCTCCAAATCTTCCAATAAATCCAACTCAAGATAGTTCTTTTTTCTACTAATGTCATGTAAGATAGATGAACAAGAATTGATGTTAAAATTGTGGTTGCTGGATACTAAGTGTTGACCAAAACTTGAAGAGTTTGGTATTATTTGGTACTATTCTGTATCGAATTTGTCTCCAGAAACTTGTTCTATATTCGTGAGACATCACCCAGAGAAACACCCACTCTTTCAGATACGAACCACTGTGAATAGCCTTATTCAACTAAAGCGATAATTCTTTCACGGTGTAACTCAGATATTAAATTATGATTCATTATAAATCGCATTTTCACAATTTTTACCACGAAATTTTTTCAAATGTTTACACCTTGACAAAACCAGATCAACTAAATGGGTATTAAAAGAGAAAATAACAAACCCAAAAAGGTGTCTTTTATATAAAAAAGGCCTATTAAAAATGTGATAATGATTGATTTATAAAAGTGTACCAATCGTGAATACGCTGGGTGGTGCATACATTTTAAAACTATGTTTATTTAGATTTTGATTATTAAGTATAAATAAGTAGAACTAAAAAATTTACATTACAGTGAAGGTGATAAAAAAGGAAAATATTAAATATAATGAGTACACCTAAGCTTAATCAGCGCATACTGACCGAACTAGTATAAAAAAGCAGATCAAAAATAGTGTTTCTGGGAAAAGTTATCAAAAGTAACTAAAGCTAATGACATAAGTATGCTGTAGGAGATCTTAATGGCAGAGTAGGGAAAAGAGATCACCAAAATACATCAGTAATAGAATAGTATATTACTTTATGAGGCGGAGAAGCATGACTTTTCTTGACGCGCCCGATATTACGTGCCGAACGAAGTGAGGCGCGTAATAGAGGGCAAGTCAAGAAAAGTCGCTTCATTGCCGAATAAAGTATATTATTTTTTCTTCAAACGTAGCAATTTTCAACCATAAATAGTACAATTCATACGCTATTTTTACTCGAAATTAACTGTGACAACTATCAAAGTCGTCTAGATGTTAGAAATTAAAATAATTAAGTCGTCGCGTCGGTGGGATTTGCGTCTCCCTGGTTACAGTTGTTTGACAGCTCTTTGCAATTATTAAAGACAGCTTATTGTTGTTCGCCAGCCGCCAACATCGGGAATGATTGCTGAAAGTTGTTCTCGACCATCAGTATCATCAACAATTACCAATGCGTATCAAGAGTCGGGAACATTTTTGCACGGTTTCAATTTTGAAAATGCCTCATTAACTAATTGTACTTTTAATATTACTATAAATAAAAATGATGTTTAATTGTTGTTAATGACATTTGTATTGTTGCTTTGTGACATGTTTCATATTGTTGCCATGACAACATTTTTCCCTCCGCCGCCGTGAAGAAATGGGAAAAAAAGCTGCTGATGGCGGAGACATCAAACTTTGACAGGATCAAGTTAGATAAGTAATGTCATCATTATTTGACGTTTGAAGAAAAAAGTATTTTTGAGAATTTGCGATACCGCTTTCACTGTTGCCAACAGAAAAAATATATCAAAACATCAACTTTAGATATTTCACTTGAAAATTTTAGTCGAGAATTAAATATATTTAAATATAAATCACAAATTATTATATCCAATAAATAACATTTACACTTAGACAGTGAGGTTAAGTTTAATTCTAAACTATAAATTTTCTTATATTGACAATATGAATTTTGACGATATCTTACTGCAAAACAGCATAAAATATAGAACACGTCCTCATTTTTCGTCTAGCACAGACATCGCTTGAAAATATCGTATGGGCATGCCATCGAGCAAGAAGGCAAAAGAGGGAATCTAATCCATATGAACAGGAGACCAAAAAAGTGGCCTCTGATGGCGGACATATCTGAAAATGCGAATGCGCCCAATTTAAATTTTCCGACACTTATTAACAGTAGCTATATAATATTTTTCAGAATGTATCTTAAAGAGAAAGTTTTAATTAATTATTAACGGTAATAGTCTAAAAATGCGACACAATTGTTAAAAAACTTCAATATAAATAAGATTTCATGTGACATTTGGGACAAACAATAACATAACCCAACTAAATTTAATGTTAACCCCCTCTGTGGCTCAGTGGTAAGAGCGCCTGCCTTTAAACCTAAAGGTCGTGAGTTCGAATCCCACCTGGGTGGAAATTTTCGTTTATTAAAAAAATTAATAAATGAAAATAATTTCTATCCTTGTGTGATCGGTACACACCGGAGGGACCGCAGACGTTCGGATACAATTAGCGTCTCTTAGCAAAGACAATTACGTCGACTTTGCTAAGTATCAAGACAATTACTCTTCACACACACACACACACACACACACACACACACACACACACACACACTACACCTCAAATTGTGAGATTGGCGAATGGATTTAGTGTCCGCAGTCATTTAAACACAAACAAAAAAACAAATTTAATGTCAAACAAGTAGAAAGACTCTCTTTCCTTGTTTAATGTGGCCTCTAAAAATCGCACTTCCTGTCTAATAATATTGTTGCCCCCACTACCTTTACATTCCCTCTTTTGTATTTTTGCTCGATGGGGCATGCGCAGTTGCACAATCTAGTAGATCAGCTCAGGGCCTATTTATAAGCACGTCAAACACGACCAATTCCGACAGGTCCATTGTATTACCACTATCATTGGACCACAAACCACTAATAACTATACCTTATTCCATTAAGCGGTGCAGGGCATATAAACAACAATAAATTTAACAGATAATTATTAAAGATGTTCCAAATGAGTCTACTCGTTCCGATAAGTAACAGTATAATTATGACACTTTATTATTTTTTTTCTTTTCTCAAATATTCGTGTTTATTGCATAGTAAATAAATTAATGTTATCACTGAATACAAAGTAAGTGAAAAAATACTCCGATTTATAAAATTAATGAATATTTTATGCATAAATGCAAGTAACAGTTCTTCAAAAATATTTAAAAATTAACCGGAATGTCCATCTTTATTTCGTCTGGCGATGTTATCGGCGGTTCATACCGGTTCGGACACGATTTAATGTTTATATTTTCCTGCACCGCTTAATGAATTTTACTATAGACGTTTCACGTAGGTAGCTCAAGGTCAAACTAAACTAAATATCATTTGTAGTACCGATAGAAAGCTTTTGATGTCGCTATACTGCACATTTAGTCTATACTCTGCAATTTAGGTTTAGAACCAAACTAAAAATTATAATTGTCAATCGCTAACTGTCAGATTCAGTAATAATAATTGATTAGCGTCTATATAATCAGATTTGAGATGGTTATTATCGTCTAAATTGTTTGATTTGATGGTTATTATTGCAAAGAAATCAAAGTAAACTTGGTTAAATATCTCTGGGTTATTGTTAGCATTAACCTGTGGTTTAGTGTTATAAAAAATCCTATTTTAGATATGATGAATTACACAATTTCACTGCAGTTTTTAGAACAAAACGAATATGAAAATAAGTTTGCTTCTACATAGAGTCATAGCTTGTACCAAAATGCAATTTTCGAGAACAAATAGCTGATTGATTTTGGATTCTTCTTCTAATCTACATCCCATAAGTATTTCAATGTTGTGCGCGGAAGCAAATGTAATATAAAGTAAGTAACCCTAATATGACATTACATTGTAATTAATAAAAATTATCTTACTTGAAGTGAATCATGGTATAAATTATTATATCAACTTTTTGTTTTAGTTGAAAGTTCTTCAACAAGTAGAGATGCACAATCTACACACATGCTTCAGACCTTTATAGTCTATGCCCAAGTATGGATCGATGCTTGAGGTCGACCTTGAATCAAATTTGTGTTCTATAAACCGTTCTCAAGCACGAAGTCGAGCTTGAGTACACAGAAATGACAGCTCGTACTCAAGCATCGGATCGACCTGCCTTGAGCACGGGATCCTAACCTAACTTGTTTGTTTATATTTATGAATATTTCCAATACAATATTTTTTTTTGTTTTTTGAGTATAATATTGTTACTCAACATCCAGGATCAAGTATTGGTAGCCTATTATTTGATCAAAGTTGATTAAAAGTTAGAATTAAAAGAGGACAAATTCCAGAATAATTATGAATAGTGAATATGTATGCAGTGCAGTCACTATCTACTTACTCCAGTATTACAGCCAGGTATTTATTGATAATTGGGTAAATAAAAAATAGGTTATTTGATAGATACATCTTTTTAGGCTATGATCAATAAAATAGATATAATAATAGTGCACATGTAAGAAATGTTGCCAAATGGATATTTGGAACCTGGAAAATATGGTTTCCCTGTCTGCAATAAGGCCTACAAACCAAATTAAATGCATATCTTGCATATTAGTGCTACAGCAGTACTTTGCAATATATGTTTACAGGAAAATAATGATAGCGATGATGATTTTCTAGAAAATACTAATGTAGTAAATAGAAAGGTTAATGATGTGGAATGAGGTTTAAACTTTAGCGAGACATTTTATTCACCAATGTTATGCATGAGAATGTAAATAAAATATTGAATATTTATATTATGTATGTTGGACTTTATTTCTCGAAATGTCAGAATGATTATCATTAGCTTTATTACACTTTTTGTTGTTTTTTTCCAATTTTTTATTTTTATACTTTCAGTATTTTATTTTATATCTTTCTTATATTTAATCTTTGTTCAATTCAAAGTTGTTTATTTTGAGAATTAAATACCTATATTATATTAGATATAGTATAAAAATGTATTTGTTGGTTTAAATTTTAAAATAAATGAGGGTTTTTCCCTTACTATGCTCAGACAACTTAAGCAATTTATGTCTTTACCGAGTACAATGAGTTTCCCTCCTTTTAATTATGTGTTTATTTCTTTCATAAAAACTTTCCTTACCAAATAAAAATTAATACAAATTTAGAATATTAATATTCTTCATTTAAAAAATTATACAGTTCTAATTAAATACAATATAAAATAGATTATTTTTTAGCTTCATCAGGAGTAAACTGTAAAACAATAAGAACATTACAAAAAATGATGTAATTATATATATATATATATATATATTATATATATATATATATATATATATATATATATATATATATATATATATTAATATATATATATATATATATATATTATATATATATATATATATATTGTTACGAACATGCATTCAGCAGCTAACAGCATCTAAGTGGCCCGCCTAACGGTCGCATCTCGAAGCACCGAGAAGTGTCGGCGATACATCAAGCGCTGTAAAATTCCACCCGTCAAATAACGAATTAGAGGTGGGACTACTCCCGAATATTCTCGAACATAATACTTTGGTATATATATGTTACGATGTTAGGAGTAAGTTAGTTGATAAGATAGTATCGAACTGTAAAGTTATAAATAAATATATTTATATAAATTCGAACCGCTCGTTTTATTTAAAAACGCTACAGTTGGTGTCGGTGTGAGATTTGAATATAAATTCAACAGTGATTTTTAAAAAAGACTTGAATTTTTGAAAAATACTTTTGAACTTTTGAAAAGTATTGTTCGTCGGGAACATTCACGTAGTTTGGTAGTGATCGTTGTACGAAAGAACATTATAAAACTACGTGTGTGCCTGATCAAAGATGCTGCTAGTAGAACTTTCAGTGAAACAGTTGCGTGAGCAACTAGAAGAACGCGATGAAGACTGCAGCGGGTCCAAGAAGATACTACAAGAACGACTGAAGACTGTTCTCAACAAGAATGGAGAAGACCCAGAGACATTCCAGTTCCAGTCAGCAGAAGAAGCAGTTTTAACGAAAATAAAAAATGTGTCGCAAATGATTGAAGAATCTTCTAAAAAAATGGTAGTAAATTTGAAAATGTGTCGCATATGATTGAAGAATCTGCTAAAAAAAATGAAGATAAATTAGAGAACGTTTCCAAAAGATTTGATGAAACATTCGAAAATGTATCTAGAAGATTTGATGAGACTTCTCAAATTATTAAAGAAGTAGCTAGACAAAACGACGAGAAACTCGAAAAGGTTTCTAGAAGATTCGATGAAGTATGTACTCAGAACGATGAGAAATTTGACAAGTCTCAAGAACATTCGATCAGATGCAGAAAAATGTAAACAACGTAGGAGAGAAGATCAAACAATTAGAGACCATGATAATTAACACGAAAGTGCTACCACCAATTAATACGGTAGCTTTAGATCGGTAGTGAAAGAAGAATCACCTAGAGACGAAATGACACATCATATGAGATTCAAATTGCCACCATTTGATGGAAAGTCTTCTTGGTCCATATACCTTAGACAATTTGAAGCTATTGCGACAGCCAATCATTGGACAGAACAAGAAAAGGCTGTTTCCTTGACTGCTGCTTTACGAGGTGATACTGCAGATATCCTAAGATCGATTCCTAAGGGTCAAGAAAAATGTTAACAGACCTTGTTTACTCGACTAGACAAACGTTACGGAGATGCCCATCTACAACAAGTCTACAAGGCGGAACTAAGAAGTAGAGTTCAACGAGCAAGTGAAAATTTGCAAGAGTTTGAAGCAGAAGTTGCTCGTATAGTGCGGTTGGCTTATCCGGAGGTACCAGACAACATTTTGGAAGAAATTGCTGTAGATACCTTCGTCAATGGGTTAAAAGAAAGCGAATTACAGAAAGCTTTACGACTAGCAAGACCGAAAGTTCTAGATGAAGCGCTCGCTATTGCTTTAGAACATGAAACAGCTAGTCAAACTTCACGGAGCCATCGAGTAAGAACCATTGAAGAAGGCGACGAACCAAACGATGAACGTCTAGAAGAAATGGTACGAAAAGTAGTTCGTAACACGATGCCGAAGAGAGGCGAGCCCAGATGTTGGAATTGTGGTGACGTAGGTCACATTCGCCGTAATTGCAAGAAAAGGATACAACAGTTGGAAAACTAGAACGGGTCGACACCAAGGGGCAACTGCCGACCTCGAGAAACACAGCCCCCATAGTAACTGTGAACATTACGTCCTCCGGTGGAATTCATGGCTTGTACATCGAGGGTCGTATCAATAATAAATGTAAATCGTTTTTGGTAGATCCAGGTGCAACCAGAACTATAGCACGGCCAGAAGTAGTACGAGACCATCTTAAATTATCGCCTGCAACAGTAAAGCTTAGAACAGCAACTGGTGAGATAATTAATACATATGGCGAGGCTAGTATGTCAGTATCCATTGGCCAGACCACAGTGAAACATAGAGTATTAATTGCAGAGATCTCCGATGAGTTCATATTGGGGATGGATTTGCTACGGAAAGTTGGGGCTGTATTGAATGTCAAAGATGGAGTTCTCGAGATCAGTGGTGAAGAGTTGCCATTTCATGAAGACAAAGAAGATGTTATCAGCTTAATAACTACTTGTGACGTAACAATACCCGCTAATAGTGAGAGAATTTTGATGGCCAGACCTGATGGTTACTGCCGAGAGGGAAGTTTAAGGATGATCGAAGATGTGAACAATGCCGAGTTCCTAACGGCAAAAGCTTTGGTGAGAATTTGAGATGTCGTTCCTGTATTGTGTTATGAATTTAAAGGGAACTGCTATTAAGTTAAGTGAAAGAACTTTGATCGGACAGTGTGTTCCCGTGGCTTCGATTTGTTCCATGAATACTAATGAGAAACCGTCAAAATCTAAGTATCCAAAGGAGCTTGTTGAGACGATGATTAAAACGTGCCAAGATCTTGATGATGAACGAACTAAAAAAGTAAAGTCTATGCTGATAGAATTTCAAGAAAATGGCAAAACAAGCATAGTAAATCATAAAATTAACACCGGAGACGCTCAGCCAATCAGACAACAACCTAGACGACTTCCATTTGCGAAAAGAGATGAAGCCGAAGACATCATCAAAGATATGAACAAACAAGGGGTAATTGAACCATCAAATAGTCCATGGACATCACCAGTAGTGCTAGTAAAGAAGAAAGATCGTTCCACACGTTTTTGTATTGACTACCGACAGCTCAATTCGGTAACTAAAAAAGATAGTTATCCTTTGCCCAGAATAGACGATACTTTGGATACACTTTCTGGTTCTCGTTGGTTCTCCACACTCGATCTGAAAAGTGGATATTGGCAAGTAGACATGGAACCAGCTGATCGTGAGAAAACCGCATTCTCGATAGGATCAGGGCTTTGGCAGTTCACAGTTATGCCTTTTGGTTTATGTAATGCCCCGGCCACATTTAAAAGATTAATAGAGGCGGTTTTAAGAGGTCTAACATGGAAAACATGCCTGGTTTATTTGGATGATGTAATTGTAGTAGGAAGATCCTTCGATGAACATGCCAATAATCTGACAGAAGTCTTTCAACGACTGCGGGCAGCGAATTTGAAGTTGAGTCCGAAGAAATGTCATTTGTTTCGACGAGAAGTGAAGTACTTGGGACATATTGTAGCAAGTAATGGTGTAACAGCTGATCCTGAAAAACTTGCAGCAATTAAGGATTGGCCAGTACCAAGAGATAAACACGAAATTAGAAGTTTTCTTGGCCTATGCACATATTACCGACGTTTTTTCAAAGGTTTCGCCAACATCTCCAAGCCATTAACAAAGTTGACAGAAAAAGGCAAAGAATATACATGGAGCGAAGAATGTCAAAGAGCTTTCGAACACTTACAAATGGCTCTGATCAGCGCACCGATTTTAAGCTACCCTAGACAGGCAGGAAATTTTGTATTGGACACCGATGCAAGCAACAGTGCAATAGGAGCTGTTCTCTCCCAAATCCAAGATGGACAGGAGAAAGTCATCGCTTACTTTAGCAAAGTCTTGTCGAAATCAGAGAGAAACTATTGCGTTACCAGGAGAGAATTGCTAGGCGTAGTAAAGGCTTGCGAGCATTTCCATAAATATTTATACGGCAGAAAGTTTCTTCTTCGCACGGATCACGCTGCTCTAAAATGGCTCCTACAATTCCGTAATCCAGAGGGCCAGATGGCAAGATGGTTAGAACGATTACAAGAATATGATTACGAGATCGAACACAGGGCTGGAAGAATTCATTTAAATGCTGATGCGCTTTCGAGAAGGCCGTGCAGTGAACATTGTAATCACTGTCTTAAATTAGAAGAAAGACTTTGCCCCGTGAGACGAACCACCGTCATTAATGATCAATGGCAACCACAACAGCTACAAGACGCTCAAGCAGATGATCCATGTATAAAAAGAGTATTGGATTGGATGCGTCGAAGTGAAGGGCCTTCGTGGCAAGACATTAGTGCATGTAGTCCTAAAGTCAAGTGTTACTGGAGCCAATGGAATTGCCTAGTGCTAAAAGATGATCTTCTTTTTAGAAACTTTGAGAACGATGATGGTACAGAAACTAAGCTTCAGTTGATTGTACCTAAAAGTAAAGTGTCAGAAGTATTACGTCAGTTGCATGACGGTGCATCAGGTGGACACTTTGGTATTACGAAGACTCTGCAAAAGGTTCGAGAACGGTTCTATTGGGTGAACTGTAAAGATGATGTAAGAAGATGGTGCCGGAAATGTGAACTGTGTGCAACCACTCATGGTCCAGTTGGTAAAAAGAGGGCACCCATGAAACAGTACAATGTTGGTAGTCCTATGGAAAGAGTAGCAACGGACATCGCAGGTCCACTTCCAGAGACAAATGATGGAAATAAATATATCCTGGTAGCCATGGATTATTTTACGAAATGGACTGAGGCCTATGAGCTACCAAATCAAGAAGCTGCTACCGTTGCAGAGGTACTGGTTAAAGAATTCTTTAGCCGATTTGGTGTTCCCTTGGAGATCCACTCCGACCAAGGGCGAAACTTCGAGTCAAACCTTTTCCAAAGCGTTTGTAAATTGATTGGTGTCAATAAGACCAGAACGACACCCCTGCATCCTCAATCAGATGGAATGGTCGAGAGAATGAACCGAACGATGGGTAAACACCTGTCCAAAGTTGTATCAGAACATAAAAGAGATTGGGACCAGCACATTCATTTATTCCTAATGGCATACCGCTCGGCCGTGAATGAAACTACGGGCCAGACTCCAACCTGCCTGATGTTAGATCGTGAAGTTCAGAATGGCTTAGGATAGGACAGAAGAACAGAATGAAAGATCAATACGATTCTCGATGCAAGAATAAAAGCTATGAAGTAGGTGATCTTGTTTGGCTTTATAATCTCCAACGTCGTCGTGGCTTGTCTCCTAAACTGCAAAGACAATGGGAGGGTCCGTATGAAATTAAAAAGAGAATAAATGACGTAATATACCGAATTAAGAAGTTGGCGAAAGGTAAACCAAAAGTAGTTCACATAAATCGTCTTGCACCTTATGCTGGCTCAAACGAAACCGAAGAAGTCCGAACCCTTCAATATGAGATCAAAGATGATCGGCGACCAAGCTTTAATGAGTTTATGTCAAATTATGAAGAGAGAAAGAGTGCTAGATTCGGTGTGACGACAGAAGTTCAGCAGGATCTTTTTAGTGTTCCGCATAACGTCACTCTAGCCCACTGTGTTGCCCAAGATCTTGAGATGACTAAAGGAATCTCATCCGTATTTTATAAGAAATTTGGTCGCTTGGACGAGTTAAAAAACCAGCAGCCTAAAGTTGGAAGAGTGCTGAGATTAGAAGATGGTTCTCGATCTTTGTTGTATATGGTGACCAGAAAGTCGTATACAGACAGAGCAAGCTACGAGGATATATGGCGTGCTCTGACTAATTTGAAGAAAATCGTCTGCAATTACGACATTAAGAACTTGGCTTTACCCAAGATAGGCCATGCACTAGATAATCTGGATTGGAAGATTGTCAGAAGCATGCTTGAAGTGATCTTCCGAGAAACCGGTGTAAGAATTACTGTGTGTTGCATTAATCCGAAGGGATCGTGTCCTTCAAAGACAGTAGACTGTTATTTCTTTCTGAGGGGTTCATGCAGAGCTGGAGAGTCCTGTAGATTCCGCCATCCTGTGCCTATAGATAGAGTTCCTGATCGGGACGCTCAGATCTAAGAGGGGAGCAGTGTTACGAACATGCATTCAGCAGCTAAGAGCATCTAAGTGGCCCGCCTAACGGTCGCATCTCGAAGCACCGAGAAGTGTCGGCGATACATCAAGCGCTGTAAAATTCCACCCGTCAAATAACGAATTAGAGGTGGGACTACTCCCGAATATTCTCGAACATAATACTATGGTATATATATGTAACGGTGTTAGGAGTAAGTTAGTTGATAAGATAGTATCGAACTGTAAAGTTTAAATAAATATATTTATATAAATTCGAACCGCTCGTTTTAAAAACGCTACAATATACATATATATATATATATATATATATATATATATATATATATATATATTATATATATATATATATATATATAGATATATATATATATATATATATATATATAAAGTTTTATTTTGAGGATGCAGTCATTTAAGTAGGGCAGGATAAGTTAAACTGTTTGTTCTTAAATTAAGCTTCCGCAAAATTTATTTGCTTCATCAGGATGTGCTAAATTTTGCGAAAGCTTGATTTAAGAACAAAGAGTTTAACTTATCCTGCCCTACTTAAATGACTGCATCCTCAAAATAAAACTTTATTTTACATAACGTGTCAGTCAATAATACCTAACTACTTTATATGTATATATATATATATATATATATATATATATATATATATATATATATATATATATATATATATATAATATATTGAAGTAGCAGCAATTTATTAAAATTTTTTAATAATTTTCAGTAAACAACATAAAAGTTCAACATCATAATTATGATCTATGTATTGCAATCAATACTTAAAAAAAAACTGAAAAAGAAACATATGTACATAATCTTAAAACAAAAGACTATACAACAAATAAAAAGGTAAAACCATATCTCACCAGCGGAAATTAAAATATTAAGAACCTTAAATCTACATTAAATACTATCTAGAAATAAAATAAACGGGAAGGAGAATATAAAGAACATAACCATGATTTTACAACACAAAGTATATTTTTTTCGTCTTTATAGAGGGAGGGTCTGAAATCTTAAAAAAGTCATCTCAGGACGCCGCATGACTGACCTTAGTGAAGGATTTATTCTTCATAGTTCTGGCGCAAGGTTAGTAAAAGGGAGGTTGCATGGCAACCCTTGACATTGACAGAATGAAATATGACGTGTGACGTCACCCAGGGGGTCAATTTTACGAATAGTTTGAAAACAAAATAGGAGAAGTGGTTTGGAGAATATATTTTGTTGTTAAATATCGTTAGTGTTTTAGTTTATGTTAATATTTTGAGATATAATATGTCTATAGATATTATTGAGTGATTTTTAGTATACAACTTGAACCCAAAACTCTTATAGAAGTGTTAAGATACATTGAACGTAGTTGTGTCTTACTGGATTTTATTTCTGCTGTATTATATAGTAAAGGTAACATTGGGATTAATGAAGGAAAAACATAACTTAATTCAATTTTTTTATTGATTCAGATGATTGGTGGAAATATTTGTAGTATAGCAATCTGCAAATATAATTCAAAAAATTCCAAAAAGGATGGAAGGAATTTAATGTTTTTTACATTTCCAAAAAATGTAAAAATTCAAAAGCAATGGATGAGCAAGTGTCATAGCAAGGATAAGTGGTCCTGTTTTAATAAAAAAGTTTGTAGTATACACTTTCGCATGGACGATTATAAGGATGATTTAAAGGCTAAACTATTAAATATACAACCTAAAAATCTGAAAAAGATCGTAAGTAGGTATAGTCATTTAAATGTTCAGTTAAAATGTGTTAATTCACTGTTTTTGAATTTTATAATTTACTGTTAATTATGTACAACTTAAAACGTTTATTTATTTATTTAAAAGGTTAATTCCATTCATTTAATGGAATCATGTTTTAATATCTTTATATTCTATTATATAATCCAGTAATGTAATCAGATGTTCCTTAAATATATTGAAGTTAAGGGAAAAACTACTAATTTTGATATAAAAACCTTTAGTTGAATGTGGTTTTCAGCATGGTTTACTTGTTGGAAGGAATTTATAATAATCCACTACATTATGCATTATCCGAGTTAAGTGATTTGTGCATTATCCTCAATTCAAAATAATTTAAAAAAAGTAAATTGTATTTAACCTAATATTAATATAGTATATTAACATGTTTTAGTCACGTGTATACACAAGAAAGAATCTACTTCCAATTTAATATAGTAATGCTATTCTACTACATATCTTTAGCTGCAATAATATTTTATGATTTCTGTAACTCTGCAGGTACTTATCTCCCACATTTTTTAAGATGTAATGAAATAAATAGTTATTAAAAGTCCAAACGTATTTTTTTCGATATACATAGATTAATATATTTACAATCTTTGTTGCTTCTCGTGTTCATTTCGAGTAAAGAGAATGAATTTGAATTTAGCATTCTCAGTGACGTCATTCCCGCCGTTAGATTCTCGACACTGATTAGTGTAAAGTTACCAGACAACCTGTCTATTTTTAATAACCTTGGTTCAGGCGATAGTTCCCGAGGTACTTTAAAGGTCGATTCAGACACATCAGTCCCGTCATAGTCTCGGCGCCGAACCGGTCCTATTTGGTCACAGAACTATCAACTATCTGACAGCTGGGTAACTGTTTGTCAACTGATGAGTGTGAATGCCGGCAACATATTTGTATTAAAGAATATTTTGTATGACGGATTGTTCGGTTCGGCGCAATCACTGTGACGAGACGTGACTGATGTGTCTGAATCGACCTTAAAACGTCAAATGCCTACCTGCTAAAACGGACCCTCCTCTGACATTCAGTGATCTGAAAGTGAAAAGGCCACTCAACGACCGAGTTAACACTTCCGAAACACTATCTTCAGTTAGGATTAAGCCACAATGTTTATTTATATGTTATAGTTATTGATGTTTTAATCTCTATGACCAGATATTGTTACATAACAAAGGAAAAAGATCTAGCGCCTAAAAATAAACAATTAGAGACAAATTCCAGTAACAAGTCAAACATGATAAAATCTATAATTACCCTTTTTTATAGCCTATTAACTTCAATGAAGCTAATTCAGCTTCATCAGTAGCTCTCTGCCTCTCCTTCTCAGCTGCTTCTCTTAAGGCATTTGTCCTCAGCACATCTTCTTTTAAAATCTTCACTTTCATCCTATGACTCTCGTGTTACTGCTTGATGGTATAATCAGGCAGCAAGATGTTGTTGACCTCAGGCTGGCAGTTATATTTTGTTGTTATGAACCCACAAGCCATCTTTTTCTCCATTGCCGAAACGTTTGTCCTTTTGTTCTCTACCACACCGTTTTCTGTTACCATCTGGATTAGGAGAACTTTTTCCTTTGTTGAGTAAGGTGCATATTTACTGCTATTTCCACTCATCTAAAATTTACATAACCAATTTATTTAGCGTACACATACAATATAATTATAATGATTGTGACGCATTACACACATATAAATATATCCATATTCAAAAACAAATATACATCTATAATCATATATTTTGAACATCTAAAATTATGCCTCAGACACAGTAACAAAATGGAAATTAATTCTGTAGAATAAATATTTTATTATAATATATTACATACCTTAAAGTAGCATAAACTAAATTTGGCGCTAAAAGTTCAGTCACAATTATAAGAAAATTGACAGAATCTTCTTTTTTCGATGTTTATTCGTAATTCACTTTCACTGTACTAATTTTTCGTGCTTGAGATCAACATTGTACGAGAATAGCCGAAGTATCGTTTATAGAACACAACAAATACTTGAGCATGACTTTGACGTAAGTTCGACTTGGCGGAGCTCATGCTCGAGCACGAGCTTGAGTACCGACTATAAATACGGGCATTAATCATTTGAGATACCCTATTGTAGTATATAAAATTGTATAATTTTCAGTGGTAATAAAGCATATTTCTATTGTATTCTGAATTAATATACAAAGTTTTTTTTACATGTATTAAATAAATAAATTATATTTTGTTTTATTTTTTCGTAAATTGTATTGTGTGTATTTGGATTTAAAAATAATTTGCACCTTTTAAAATTTAAAATGCAATTTTTTTTCAAATATACCAAACTATATTTAAATATTTTAAGCTTTATTTAAATTTTCCAACAAAATTAAATTTTGAAATTCCCGCGTAATTTCCAACTTGAATTAGTTCCGTTACAAATCTCTTGGAGCGCTGAATTTCATATCTTAATAAAGTATTGTCGTGAAGCATCTAGAGGTAGGTGATTTCTGATATGGGGTACACACACTATTTTTTTCTGAAATCGCATTATATATTAGGTACTTAAAAATGTATCATAAAAAAATACATCTATTATATTATAATTAGAAAGATATTGTTCTAAAGCTATTTTCTTGTGGCATTTTAAGGCAAATACTATTTAAATGGGAATACTCCACAATTAAATGTTAAAGTACGTTTATTGACGTTTCAATTTCCACTTCGGAAATCGTTCTTAAAATACACATATTAGTTTTAAAAATTTAATAATGTTTGTATTTTGAGAACGATTTCCGAAGTGGAAATTGAAACGTCAATAAACGTATTTCAGTGGTGTCGCCATACGGGGGGTGAGGGGGGATTCTCCCCCCCCCCCAATACAGATTCAGTCGGAAAATTTATTAAGAAAATTATAAATCCCGACTCCGACTGGAAAAGAAATAAAATTTAAAAAAATAAAGTTAAAAAATAAAGTTTGGGTTGCGCTAAATCAGCATTTCTTTGAATTCGTTTTCTATGTGGCAATGCTGCGCCGCCGCAACCGGCAACGCGTCAATTAAATAATTTGCTACGCTTACGCGTGCCGCGTGCCCTGGTTTGAGTGATTCACAATTTGTTACACGTTAGGGGAATCGCCGAAAATATATTTTGTACTCTGTTTGGTGTAAGCTGTAAGCCGGGTTCAGGTTTTATTTGGTGTTAAGTGAATAAGTGCGAGTGACCGAATGGGTTATAAAAACACATTTTAATTATTAGTGTTAATTTACTGCTACACTGATAAATTATATTAAATATTATTAATTACAATTTGTTTGAAGCAGTTGCGTGGAGCTGCAATTCATTATTCGAGTATAAATTAATTTGACTGAGTAAATGCAGTTTGGAAATTTTGGACTTTTATCTTTGGTAAGTAAAAATTAAATTGGCTTCGCTTTGTTGTTGATTTTAAAATTATGTAAGAATTATCTAAAATATTAATTTTAAATTTTTATTTTGATGTGATGTGAAAATATTGATGTCACTAGCAACGGTTTTTAATTTGTAGGCATAATTCTACTTGCGGTAAACCATAAATTAAAAGAAAAATGAAACCTAAAAGATACAAAGTGCAATGCTGCGAATGTAAATCTGTGTTTAACAATGATTTTAAAAGTCAACATGAAAAAATTTAACATGGTGGAAAAAGAGTATCCATACAAAATATTGGGGCGCCTGCAAACCCATTTGAGGCTGCGTTAAAGAAACGGAAATATGAGGCAGAAACAGAAACTATAATTGTGGTAAGATAAAACCGAAATATTTATAGGTGTATATAGGCATAATAAAAAAAGTTTACTGCAATATCCATATAATTTTTTAAATATTTTTTGGTATAATTTGGCCTAATAATAATCCTTTGACTTAAGGCTACTTCTACTGCTTCTGACACCGATTCCGTTCGAATAAGCTCTAACGATAGCCCTTACAAAAAGATCGATGGGAGTGAAAATACTGATGTTAGTGAAAATATGGACCTGAATATGCCAAGTGCCAGTACTACCATCCCCAGTGATATAAACGTGGAACCAGACGTAATCTCTATAAATACTGACGATGAAGCAACCCAATGCTTATCAAACACTATTTCTTCTGATCAACCAGGTGAAGAAAAATCTTTTATATCACTGTTAGGAAAATTTTCGTATCTGTTAGACTCTTTAAATGAATGCAAAGGGCTGTTATAAAAATGTCATAAATCAGAAATTTTAGATGAACAAACGACTACAATTGATATTTTAAATTCCGTGACAGAACTTAGGCAGAATTGCAACTCAATAATAGATATTGCCAATGAAGTGCTAGCAAATTTAAACAAAGATAATATTTCTTTTGAAATTGATGACCAAAATAGTCTTTCTGATAATATAGTAAATCATGATCCTGCAATGCTCCCTTCTAAGTTAGGTACTAATCAAAAAAAACTATCTTATTCGTTTGGGACCCCATCAACCTCGCTTAGCGGCATTTCCATCAAATGGAAAGAATAGGTTTAATGTCCAATGGTATAATGAATTTGAATTTTTAGAATATAGTACTATAAATGACTCTGTTTTGTTTGCTGCTTATTTCCAAAGGGTGTAGGGCGGGAAAAATGGGAAAAGCTCTTGGGTTGAAGGAGGTGTAAAAGGGTGGGGAAAAATGAAAAGTGCTGGAAAAAATAAATTGGGCAAACTTCAACAATATTTTTCATCCATGGCTCATAAAGCGGCATTGTCCGATTATTGTAATTTCTTGATTACAGAAAGGCATATTGATGTTTTCCTAGATAAAAATAAGAGAAATACATTAATCGAACAAGAGAAAATCCATAGTCAAAATAAGAGAGTTTTTAATGGATACAATCAGAACATTAGGCATTCTAAGATTGGGTTTTCGAAAGTCTGATTCGGCTTCCGAAGGAAATTTTGGACAAATTGTAAACCTTATATCAAGACATAACAGTGTCGTGAAACAATGGTTTGACGACAGAAAATTGCGCCCTTATCATGTGACATACATGAGTGGTGAATCTCAAAATGAAATTATCTCTTTAATTGGATCAGAGGTACGTAGTTTGATAATTGAAGAAATTAAAGAATGTTTATTTTTTTCGATAATGGCTGATACGACACCTGATTTATCCCATAAGGATATACTCTCCCTGGTAATACGTTATGCCGACAATAAGGGTAATATTCACGAAAGGCTTATTAAGACCGTTGAATGTTGCGATAAATCCGGACTGGGTATGGCCGAGTTGTTAATTAAATGCCTAAGTGAGTTGGAAATAGATAGTTCTAAACTTGCTTTTCAATCATATGATTTTTCTAGTAACATGTCGTCGTTTTAATGGCGTACAAAAAAAAATTACAGATATCGTCGAGCACAATGTACCTTACATTCCCTGTCAAGATCACAGGACTAATACAGTGCTTGAACATGCTTGTAACGTAAGTGCATTAATTAGAAACTTTTTTGACACTCTTGAAGAACTATACGTATTTTTTATATCAAGCACAAAAAGATTTAAAACACCTGCAAGAAAAAATACAAGAAATAGATAAATCAGTTTAACTTAAAAACCTTTCAAGAACCAGATGGACTGCAAAGGCAGACTCAGTCAGAGCTCTTAACCAAACAGTAGATCAAATTATTGAAGTTCTATCAGACATTTCCAAAAATAGAGAATTTGATGGTTCTACAAGAACTAAAGCATTGGGACTTTACAAAAAGATTTTAAATTTTGACTTCATAGCTAGCTTCTTTTTTCTAAAAAATATTTTACCAAAAATTAAAATTTTAACTGAAACGATAGAAACACCTAATTTAAATATAATAGACTGCATTAATTTGATAAAAACTACTGCCCTTAATTTAAGAAATACCGATTATGACCATAACAGTTTAAATAGTCTAATTGAAAGTGCCATAAAATATGCCGAAAAATTAAATATTGATCCTTATTCTGATTTTTCGAAATATCATAGACGAAGGATTATGCAAAAAAAAATTGATGAAAATCGTGACACTGAAGTCGATATGGATTTAAAAACTTTTTATAGGCGAGATTTCCAGGAAATTTTGGATACCTTATCAAGTGGTTTAAATGATAATTTTGAGCATA
Source organism: Diabrotica balteata (assembly GCA_918026665.1). Lineage (NCBI taxonomy): Eukaryota > Metazoa > Arthropoda > Insecta > Coleoptera > Chrysomelidae > Diabrotica > Diabrotica balteata. Next base: position 70,255,251 of record OU898281.1, read on the forward strand.
TCAAAAAATCAATTGAGCCACTGTATTCAGTTTTAACATTTCCACTTGATAAAAGAAATATTACCTTAAAGATTTTAGGTGACATTGTTGCCATGTTTCCTCCAGGTTCTAAAAAGCCTGATGTCCATTCTTTACAAGGTGAATTAGAAGTTTTATTTGATATGAACTCTGAAGTAAGTTCTTTTCCTGAACTATTATCTAATGTAACCAAGTTAAAAGATAATTTAAATCAAGCATTTTGCTTTTGTATGTTTGTATTGACTGTACCCTATGGTGTTTCAACCAACAAAAGGAGCTTTAGTCAATTAAAAATTATTAAAAATGTGTTAAGAACAACAATGTCTGATGAACGGCTTGATAATTTAATGCTATTAAAGTGTGAATCTGACATGGCGTTAAAATTAGATTTAGGTTGCACAATTGATAAGTGGGCAACTCTAAAGAAAAGGCGAATAATTTTAAAATAACATTTTAGGGCTTAAATAAAATGGAAGAATACGTAATATCGTCCTTTTTTGTAAATAGTCTTTCAGGTAACAGGATTAGGACAAAAAATCTCCAGAGTTTTTCTTTTTTATTTTTTTTCAAACTGCCGACGTTTCGACTTTATTTAAAATTTGTAGTCTTTTTCTTTGTCCTAATCCTGTTAATCTAAACAACTACTTATGAAAATATAATACGTATGAAATAAGGTAATGTTATAAAAACGCTGTGTATTTATTTTATGTTTTGATTATAGTAAAGTTATTACTTACATAAAATATGTTTATTATTATAATAACTAATTATTCTGAATTTTGGAAAAAGGTGTACCTATGTAAATAAATTAAAGTATGAGAGTTAGGAATATTTTTCATTCTCCCCCCTTTCCCCCAAAAAAAGAGCTCTCGCGACACCACTGCGTACTTTAACCTTTAATTGTGGCTTACTGCCATTTAAATAGTACTTATAATTAGAAACGTCAAACGCGTTAGTTGTATTCCAGTACTATATTTGTGTATTTATTTGTGTATTTATGTATTTGTACTCAAATTTCTCCAAACCGTCCTAAAAGAATATTCTTGATCTAGGTTGAGAATATTCCCCTATTGTTTCCTAAAAGTTGCTTAGGAACGGACTAGTATTAAGGAATTGTGTATTTTTCGTTCAGACAATCAGACATATTTCAGAAAAAACAGTCTTTATTGATGTGACGATATTTAAATATCATAACAAAAAAAAATCATTAAATAATAAATAATCTTAATGAGGAGATAATGCAAAGGAATAAGTAACCAGAAAATAAATATATACTTAGTATTTATAGATTAACTACTGGTGCTTTTCCGAAGAGCATATTCGACACGAGATATATATATATATATATATAAATAAATATATATATATATATATATTATATATATATATATGATATATATATATATATATATATATATATATTTAGACACTAGGCATTATCGCTAGACATAATCCTAAAAACATTCACAAAACTATACTCTCTGGTAAGTCAAAAAGAAAAGCAAAGTGATTACATAATAGTTTAAAACAAAATAGAGAAGTAGACACAGATAAATCATGTTGAAAAATAAGAGACATCAATATTAAATAGAATCATATACTCATTATATCAAGGTATAAAAATAACGGAAGCAGAAAAAGTCATAACAAATAAAATTTCATTAGATGTAAATAGAAACACATTAAAGAAACATACGAAAACTAAATATATGCTGTAATGCAATTAAAGTAAAAAGTAAAATTATAGCAACATTTATGATAATTAATTGATAAACAACGAAGACGAAAAAGACGAAGAAATAAATTAAAGGAAACACAATTTCACAGCTCACTTATTTATAGATGTGAAACAATGGGAGAAATATTTCAAAAAACTGTTTCAAGATGACATAGAACTAAAATATAAAACATATCGTATATAAGATATATAGAGATATAAACAACCGACATATAAAAACATTTATTATGTTACACAAAGAAAATATAGTGATGAACATTACAATTAAAAAGTGACAGTACTACAATTAAAATATGCAAAAACTAACGGGTCATTAATTTATTGAATGTTTAAAAAAATAGTTTAACAAAAAAGATTAATTAAAATTACTGAAATACACATTGATCATGGAAAATAATCCAACGCCAAGGGATGAAAAAATCATTTTTAAATAAACTACAAAGACGCACCTTTTGGAGGTCCAGATTTCAACGCTTGATATTCTAGAGAACTGGTTGCTGGTTCATAAGTTTTGCTAGATTCTAAAGCTTCCTTTAATAATTTTTCATAAGCGTTAACATCACGTTCAGTGTAGTAATCTACTGAATGTACTGAAATAACAAAACCGAAAAAAATGGCACTTTTTAACATATTTACCGTAAATGTTTCTTTCAGCGTAATTGACTAAAGTTTATATAAGTAGTGAAAAAGTTTATATATATGTATGTTAGTAATCAGATAATTGGTTTATACTCGTATACAGGGACAATAAATTATACACACTCAAGCAGATAAGAACAAAATATTACTTTATTACAAGAAGGCTTATAAACGGCTAAAGTTTTAGTGATTGATAATCTCATTATAATTTTTTTTTATTTAATTATTTTATTTTATCCCTTTTTTTTCATAAATATTTTAATTCTTTTTAAATGAATTTTCAAACCTTCAAATCCCTTTATCTCAACATATGCAATGGATTTACTTATCAGACCATTGTAATAATTACCGTAATTAATTTGAATAATTACGTAGGTACCTATTATTAATTACAGTAGGTACGTATCTGTTTACTTACAGATTATTTTACATATATTTCACTGGTCAACATTAACATATATTTCACTGGTCAACACACAGTTTGCTGCCGGAAGTTATTTTACTGTTTCTAGGTAATTTGGGTCTTCTGAATCCATAAATAATCGGACAACATATAACATTTTTAATATAAAATAACATATTTATTGTACAACAATATACTTACGGTAATTTTCCGATTTATTGATTCCAAGAAGATTTTCCACAACTTTCACAAAAGAGCACCAGTTGCAGTACATTCAATTTCAGTCACCGATTCTGTAAAATCCGAATCTTTTATAAGTTGTCGTATCTGAGGCCCATTAAATATTCTGGCTTTAAATTTTTCTTTACTAAGTGCAGGAAATTTGCTGGTCAAGTATTCAAAACAAGGACGATTCTGGTGCAGTGCCTTCACAAACTGTTTTATCAGCCCTAGTTTAATATGTAACGGAAGTAGTCTCATTTTCTCTCGGTCGACCAATGCTTCGTTAACTACGTTAGCTTCTCCTTGAACTAAAGCATCTCTTAAACGCCATTTTCTTCTACTTTAGTATTGGCCCTTAGCTTTGCTATCTCAAAGACACAGGGAACAAGGATATTTTGTGTACTAACCTTGTTGTCTTAGGAGATCTTAAAATCAACACAGATCGCTCATTAATGTTCGTTATACTTAATGTTTTTTAGCACCAGCGATATTGTTTTATATTCTTTTTTCATTTTTGTAAAATGCCCATTTGGTTTACTTCCCTATTTGTTGCCATTATGTAGGATACACTTTAAACTTCGTTTGGAACTGTCGATAGCAAGAGGCCAGTAGTGATCTGGTGTACACTCCGATATACCCTGCTGAGAAAAAAGAAAGACAAAATATCTTTTTCTCTATTATAGTAGTATGTAATTTTGGTGTTTGGCTGAAGAAGATTATTTTCCTTTAGAATGGAGGCAAGCAACTCGGAAGAATCCTTTGGAAGGTTCAAATCTCTGATAAGATCGCTTAGCTCTTCCCGAGTAAAGTGCTCAGGACTTGTTGAATCACCTTTAAAATCACTGTCGTCTTCCTGAAATATATTAGTCTATAGTGCGTTAGATAATGTTTCGATATTATCCTCTGATAACGTAGTTAGACTAACTATTGGAGTGGGTATCTGCTCAAGCTGACGTGGGGTTGGTCTTATTGCTGAATCCAGGTTAGGATATGTCCACGTATGCCGATTGTTACGATTAATGCCCTATATGTTTATAAGGCAGAAATAGCAATCGTAAAAATGGTTTTTTGGTTCCCTACATACCATTGGAGCACAAAAATTTAAATATTTTCCTTGTCCTTTCGTCCACTGTCGCAAAGTTTTGCACACGACATGTCTAGCCCAATAGTTAAGAAGCAATTAGCGCTAATTTTAAGTTATGAGCATTTCCAATAAGTACACTTTAGTACACTTTAATTAGAAGTCATTAGTATGCATGTGTCTTAAAATTTGTTAAGTTTATTTTAAAATAAATTGCAATTATAGTGATGGAATATACAGAAATGTAAGAATATTTAAATATTTTATGATTGTTATATTTTAAAAAATAGAGCTACAAAAATTTTTACTACGGTAAATTTTTACTCTACAACAAAATTATAAGGTTGTAACGACAAAACGGTTGCCGGTCCCAAGCCCGAATAAAGAAGGAGGGGTCTACAGCCAGGTTAGCACCCTACTGATAGACTTTAAAACCATACAACTCATAGAAATAGGATTATCCTCGAAACAGAAATGATTTCATTACGACGAACGCGAGAAAGAGGACAACGAATTTATGGAAAACGAGAAATATATTTCGTATCGTTACATGAAAAGTAAAGTCTCTAAACACAAGAGAGTAGGAAATTACAAAAAAGCATTTAGAAACAAATATAGACATATGTGCATACGTGCATAAGGGACAAAGAAAAAAGGAAAGGGTCAAATTATGTTAGATGACTATCTAATAATTAATAGTGGTGTTGCGAAAGAAACCAGAGCCAAAGAAGAAGTCGCCCTCTTAGTAGACAAAAAATTTTTACACCAAGTACAAGAATGTAAATATACCTGAAAGAATAGTAAGTGTAAACATTAAATTGAATGTCAAACCTCTGACTATGATATCAATATATGCACCTGAGAATAACAGAGATACCACCACAAGGGAAAACTTCTACGAACACTTTCAGATTGTAATAAACGAGACCCCAAATGACGAATTTTAATCATTATGGGTGATTTTAACGCCCATGTTGGCAATGATATAGTTCCAGGAATAACACAGCCATATAACGAAAATATTAGAATTGAAAACGGATACCTCCTGACGGACCTCTGCAGCATAAACGAGATACGTATTAATAATACAATTTTCCTTCATTCGGCCTTCTTAAATCTTGGATATAAGAGCACTAACATCAGCAGAAATAAGAAGCGATTATAAATTGTTATTGTGCAAAGTCCGAATAAAAACACATATATGTGATAACAAAACACCGGAATACACCACAAAGATAAAACTCGAACCCTTACAGGATGACTCCAGAAGATCTCTATTCCAAAAACAATAACCGAAAAAAGCAGAAATACATATATCACAGAAAGTAATATCTTAGTCTCGGTCAAAGAAGTTCTTGGCGAAAGAAATATAAATAAAAATAAATCATTCTAAGGAAAAGAACTCCATAGTTTTGTACAGAAGTGAAGGAAAAATGCAAAGAAAGGAAAACAGCTTACCTGAAATACATATCAACCAAAACACAAGAGGCATACTATAATTACAAGACAATTAGACATGAAATACACGCACTTGTAAGAAGAATAAAATAATGATCACTGAAAACTCTTCTTAAAAGAAATGGAACATAATTTTAACGGCATGCAAAAGAAAATATGGCGCTTCATAAGAGGTCAAACAACGGAAGTAAAGGAACTAATAGACCCAAAACACATAGAAAAGGATACGTGGATTGACTACCTAGAAAAGCTATATGTAGAAGAAGAACAAACGACGCTAGAACCGGAAATATCAGAAATTACCACAAATGAAGAACTTAATATAAATGTACAGGAAGTGCAAAAATTACTTGGAAACCTGAAGAACAGAAAAGCAGCAGGTAAAGACAGGATACCAAACGAGTTACTAAAATATTTTGGAGCAGAAATGATAGAACAATTAACAACATTAATTTATAAAACACAATACAATACCGGAGGGATGGCGAACGAGCAAACTAATTTTACTATTCAAAAAAGGAGTTAAAAACAGCCAGAAAACGATACGTATAAACTAGTTAAATACTACGCTAACCACCAGTTTCACAATCAGTATTTAACCCTAGGAGTTAAGTAACCTTTACCCCTAGTTTAACTGACATATGCCGTTTTACATTCACAGATTCAATTTAATGGAATATTGTCAGTAAATATTATGGACATTCGCTAGTATAGATGAGTTATGACATATTTGTCACGTTAGATCCAAAACAATATACAAATATTATCCTCAATTATAGTTTATTCGTCTTCCGGGTTTGGACCGTGTCATTTTTGAGTGACCCAAAAGTGGGTTCATCTCGACGTTTCGCTACAATTGTATGTAGGTTCTTCAGGAGAACAAAGAAAAAGAAATCAAAAGACAGGAAGATGGGTAGTTAGCAACGGTAACTCAGTTACTCAACGCAACCAGAGGCGAATACTAACTACCAAGATGGGCATTTGGTCACAGTAACTCAACTACTTAACGCAGCCAGAGGTGAAAACCAAATGCCAGGACAGGGATTCACGTCCAACAGCTCAGAACACTAACGCGTCGAGAGGCGGGGAGTGAATCCGACGATTACTCCGCTACCGCTCTATTTATAGTCGCGGTGACCTGTCGTGTCGGGACGTATCGGCACACTCCGTGGCGCGAACGTCAAGAAGCGCGCACTGGCCAATCATGTGGCTGCATCGTGGTAGCGGGACCGGACGGCGGCTCTAGACTGAGATTCCAGATGGGAGACAAGTAGTATCCTTCCTCTCGATTAATATTATGTGGATTTTTTCGGATCTCTAGAGATTTGCGGATTTTCCTGGAATAAAAGAAGGGGCTCTTAGAAATAATATGGGTTTTTTCGAACAATATGGAATGACCGGTTTCTTGGCAGTGTTCTGCAACTGCAGAATGGGAGAAAAGACCTGATCGAATGCATCTTTGATGCTCTTGAATCCGAGTTTTGACGGAACGACCAGTTTCGCCAATATACACATGTCCACATGAACAAGGAATAGAATAGACACCACAGGAAGATAGGTGCGGTAATGGGTCCTTAGGAGAGGGTAGATATTGTGAGATTTTCTTGGGCGGTCGAAAAGTAGTCCTGATACCTTCTTTGCGAAGAATTTTGCCAATCCTATCAGTGACACTTCGAATATACGGAAGAAAAGCCACAGGAGTATTACCCGAAGATTCTGAATTTGTCGTCCTAGGGTGTAAAGGGGGATGTAGATGTCGGTGTGTAATATTTTGAGTTGTGGACTTGGAGTAACCGTTGGCGACAAGGGTTTTTTGCAGATGGCCAAGTTCTTCTCTAAGGTTGTCAGGTTCAGAAATCGAAATGGCCCGATGGATGAGAGAGTTGATCACAGAATTCTTTTGGGCAGGATGGTGGTGTGATGAAGCATGTAGGTAACGATTCGTGTGAGTCTTTTTTCTATAAACAGAGTGATCCAATCGGCCATTGGGCTTGGAGGTGACTAACACATCGAGAAAGGGAAGGGACCGATTATTTTCTACTTCCATTGTGAATTTTATACTCGGATGTTGTGAGTTAAGATGATCTAGGAAGGGAGAAAGGGTATGTTGACCATGGGGCCAGATGATAAATATATCATCAACGTAGCGGAACCAGACTTTTGGTTTTAAGGGGTAAGATTCTAGGGCTAAAGACTCAAAGGCTTCCATGAAAATGTCAGCAATGACAGGTGTAGGGGAAAGGATGAGGTAGCTGGTTTGATAAATTAAAAGTAAATAAGTATTTGAAAAGTTATGATCTCACCTTCCTACATTTGGTAGATAAAAAATGAATTAAACCTCGAAGGACCAGCGACCCATAGGTCGCAAACTTGCGGATATGTAATTATGTAGTGTGTAGTAAAATAGAAAATGAAATAATTAAAATAAGAGTAAAAGCTAGAAATATTTTTATTACATTATTTACAAAAATAAATAAAAAAGCGGAATCGCCAACAAATCACCCTTTTTATAATAATAAAATATAAATGTTTATGTACAATGTTCTATAAACGCACAACTGTTTATATGAAAATATAGAACAATAAAGTTTATATGTAGATTATTGAATATCCGGCAACCCTGTAATTTGTCGGACCGGCATTCAAGAAAGGTTGGCACGAAACCGTAGATTATCTTCTGTATGTAAAAATGATTTCAGGTACTTACATATTTGATGCACAAACACTAAATTTAGTTTGATTAAGTATTTAATAAAATAGGTTATTCAAAAACTGCTTCTATTTGAGAAGCGCGAGAACAGAACTATCTTGTTTCTATTTGAGAAACTGAAAAAATGAATTGACTTACGTCCTTCTATTTGAGAAGGCAGCAACGAAGTGATATTAAGGGTAGCTGATTTGAATAGATTAATGTAAAATTCTGACAGGCGCAGAGGATACGAAACAGCACGAAGAAGGGATGTCGTGCTGATCGTATAGACTTTAATTTAATTTAGAAGACAATTTAGTGGAAAAATAATAATTATTAGAATAATAAATAAATTATTGTAGAAAATGTGAATAATTTTCTACAACAGGGGAAAGGGGAGAACCCATTGGTGTTCCAGATATTTGTTTGTAGAAATTGCCTCTAAAAGAAAAATATGTTGAAAGGAGGCATTTTTCCGCAAGATCTGCCAAAACCAAAGACTTGTTATCATTGGTCAAGTGCTCTCGCAGAACAACTAGAGAGTCATGTATGGGGATATTGGTAAATAGGGATGATACATCGAAACTGACGAGAATGTCTTGGGGATCGACCGTGAGGGAGGAGATTAAGGTGATGAAATGTGTGGAATTTCGGACATAAGAAGAGGTACGACCAGTATAGGTCTTAAACTGATTCTACAAGTACTTTGCGAGTTTGTAGGTAGGAAAGTTAATCGTAGTCACAATGGGACGAAAAGGTACGTTGTCTTTATGGATTTTGGGAAGACCGTAAATTCTGGGGCAGATGGAGTTTTTCGGAACTATGGACTTCTTAACAAATTTCGCGTTCGACTCTAGGAATGGGGTCTCGAGAAATTGTATTATAACAGGATGTATCCCTAAGTAATTTTATAATAAGAATTAGTATTTTTCTACTCTCTTACTAGTAAATTGTATATTACCTACTATTTGGATGCTAAGTAATTGCATCATAACAGATAATGACACGTAATGACTAGCACGTAATACAAAAAATTACGCTTCAGTTTTATAAAAAATGTGTAATATTACATAAGCCTCGTAAGTCAGTTGGTCGAGTTACCATGGAAACGAATTAACAGACGTTATTTTAACATATTAAAAATTATTAATCTGTCAGTGTTAATATAGTGGTAATTTAATTTTTATTTTTATAAACGAAAATAATCGTAGAAAAAGTATAGTACACAGCTTGAGTTGAAAGCTTATTACATGCTTGTAAAATTACTGCGCTCGCCGCTACGCGGCTCGCGCGCAACTTTTTTACTCGCATATAATACGCTTCTTACAACTCTCGTTATGTAATATACTATTAACATTTGTTTCTGAAAATATGTGTAATAAATATAATGTAATCATTTTGTATTTGTTTTATCTTAAATGACAAATAAATATACGTATATCTAGAAAAAATGTGCATTTTTTATATAAGTATCCCTTTATTTTTTTGACAATATATGTGAGATTATTTTATCGAAAAATAGTAGGATATTTTCCAGTAAATTTCAATTAGTAACGAAATAGCCCGCAAGAGGCCCTAAAGGTATGTATGTAAGGGATGTCCATTTGAATTTCCCTCCAAAAGATGATTAGTACGCAAGGGGTCCTAATGAACGAAATTTATACATTGAGTTGCTTACATATTTCTATTATATTATTTATGTATGGTTCCTACTTAGAGGTTGTTTGTTCTTCAAAGTTAAAATTAAAATTATAAAATGCAACCCACAAAAAGATTCAAGGGATAGGCAAACTTTTAGTCAATAAGCTATAGGCAGTCAATTAAAAATTGAAGTTAAATTTAAATTTGAATTGATTAATTGAACTACTTTTTACTAATATATTAGTATATAAAAGTACCTACTCAAAAAAATCTAGTTTACTATTTTTTAAATTAATTTATTTAAGGAAATTATTAATTTTTTTAAATTTCACAATGAACTTAATATTACTAAATATTTTTTATAACATATTCTGTGATAATTACATAAACATAAAAAGGAACAATAATAATGACACTGTTTTGCTCACAAAATAGCCCTAATATTATAGCACACTACCACCTAGCATTGAAACTCCCGTGTTGACGAGTAAAACAATGATTGGCGCATCACCTATTGACCGGGCGCCTAACTATATATACAAGGCGCGAAATTCAAAAGATTAGTAAGTAATATTACCTAGGATTGTGAACTCATTTTAAAGTAAAGGAAAATCGATATAATCCTAAAATAACAAGAAAAATCCTTATCCTATACGATAATAAATATTTTTCGTATACTTTTTGGGTTTTTTTTGTTATGTTGAGACTATATTTATTTTACATTACATTAAACTGCCAAAGTGGTTAAAAAAATTAAAGAATAAAATATAGAATAAAATCTTTATTTATAAAAATGGTACAAGAAATGTTATATGTGTTACAAGAAATATTAATAATACAAGCCAAGTGTACTATAATTTAGTTTTCTTAATGTTGTAGCAAAAACTGGTCCGTATTTAAATAATTGTTTTGTCTTAGTATGTCAAGTTTTATGTGAATAAAAGCCTAATTCTGCAAAAGGCCTCTTACTACAATTTTATTCTCATAATTCGCAAAGAATTCAAACATTGGTATATAACATTCAAGATTTTTTTTAGAAAGCAATGAATCTAAAGATAAATCCCTAGAAGACAAAGATAAGTACATGCTTTTAATAAATTTAGTCTAAATTACATAAGCGAAGCAATCAATGGGGAAAACCAATTGCTTTTTTCATACATACTCTCACAGATTCTGAATGAAAACATGCAATTGAAAAAATGCAAATGCGTTGAAGTATTAAAAAAATGCAGACATTATCTGGTAGGAAAGCAATTCAAACCAATCACCGATTAAATCACTATTTTGTTTATATAGAATGTTGGCATATATAAAATCTAACAAGGAGAACTAGCTTTACTTCACAAGAATTTATTAATTATCTACACTCTAAAAGAATATTTCAAGTAGAACAACACCATATAACCATGAAGGAAATGGTTAAGTTGAAAGATACAATGAGTTATATAGAAATTGGTGAATCTAGCATTGAAAACCAAATATATAGACATCACTAAATGAAAAACTGCTTTACCAGGAGCTCTGTACTATATACGAAGTTTACTATTGAATTATTATTGAATCACGATAATGATGAAGATGAAAGTCCAAATAACACATTGGAGAATTCTACTACTAAATAAATACCAGATGTGATAGAAAATTTACCTGTTCAAAAACCTGATGATAATTATGAACCAAGATTGGAAAATTCAGATTTTCAGTCTAGCTGTAAATCAGCTGGAGCTAAAAATAAACCAAGATAGTTGCAATATTTTGTTCACAAATAGGGACGGGTAAATGTAGTATAATTTAGTGTTCTAAATGTTGTGACAAGAACTGGTCAGTAATTAAATAATTTTTTTGGAATTTTAATGTCAAATTAAAGCCTAATAAGCAACAGACAGCTGTCAGACATTCTGAGTTCTTTGGAGTACTTACATCCTATTCTAATAACACACACTACCAGCAGTCAGTGAGAACTCTTACTGTCTGGCGTTCTACTCACAGAAAGACAGAAGTCAAAAACCCTGCTACGTTGGAAACAGAAAAATTAAATGATTTAGTTCTAGAAAGAACTTTATATACGTTTATATGATAATATTTTTACTCATATTTAAACCTATAAACCCAACAGTTAGCTCTAAGATTCTAAGATCCAGCACTATAAAGATGGAAAAATAACATTAAAAATAGAAAAATATGTAAAGTATTACCTAGGTACAATAAAATCATGAAGTATTTTACAAAGTTAACTTTCCAAACTCTATGTTACCAGTAACTCTTTTCTACTAATATTTATATATTTATTGAGAGACATATTAAATACATTTAGATTTAGGTTGCTCTACAAAATGGAACATTAAAAGTACATAGATGAGACAAACCATAGTAATATGGTACTCTAAGACCAATCTCACTCACAAGAGAGGGAGACCTCTCCATATGATAGTGTAGTCATGGTCTGCTAATCTAATCCAACTTTGAAAGGCGCACACCTGCAGAACTTTTTGGCGAACCCTCTCTAATGTGATGCTTTTTAAGATACTTGTTGAATCACCACTTACAAATAATTCAAATAGTAAGCTAAGTAAGAGTGGTTTTATTATTTGCTCCTTGTTACTTCATTATTATGAATCGTTATCGTTTTTCATAATGATGTTTATCCATTTCAGCATGGTAATCTTAAATCGTTTTAGAAATAAACTTATTTAAACCTCCTTCAACAAATCCTGAGTCGCTACTAATATGGTTAATACTGAAATGTTTTTCCTTTCCGGATGGGGCTTTTAAACCTGTTGACAAACCAGTTAGGAAAGCTTATCGTTTGCTTTCCACATTTAAATCCTGCCATATATAATTTCTTATTTTCTAATAGAGACTCTATCCCTCACTATCCATCTTCCTCTTTCTCTTGAAATATCTTTGAAGTTCATTTTTCGTAACGTACATAAATAACCGCGTCTTGATATTTTTGGGATATTTTCATTACATTGAAGAGAAGAAACCATTTTTTTATGGTTGGTAATTCCTTTTTTAAATAAAATTCATGTACTGCACGAAGAATGACCTTTTTGGTTGTATCATCCAATTTTATTTATTTTCATCCTCTTATCTCAACCTTTAAAGTATTATTATCGTTTGTTTCATCGTCTGTTAATTACTCTGTACACGCTAGCTTCAGAAACTTTTGTCAAAATACTACATAATATAAGTACATCGCTTATATTCATATTTTGTTATCTGGCTCCAAGTTCCTCAAGCACATTTCCGATCATAGTTTTTTCTTCATTTTCTTCTTTCAATAAGAATCAAAAAGGTCATGCCGCTCTGATTCGATAACTTTTCTTGTACATCCATTTTGACAACGTGTTTTATTGCATGGATTCTCCTGTACTGATTTTGAAGTGCCCAAACGTTTTTCCAAACTCTTTCCAAAACTTTTTTTTCGTTTTTATTTAGGTTTTCTTAAAGCAGACTCCCCTACAGTAAGTGATTCGCCATTTTTTGCGTTAAAAGAACTACTAGAGTTAAATCGTTTCAACGATTTACTTTTTGCAATCATTGTTTTATTATTTACAGAATCGGAGCAAGAGGAATAGTCAATCAGGCGACATTTGTTGTGTTCGCTGAAATTGCGGTCCGTATGATTTTCAACAATTAAAATTTCTTCACTCTGCTTCCAATGTAAATCTTAATTTGTCAAAACATTTGCCTCACTTATTTTTTCTTGTTCTTGTTCCATTTCAAATGCAGTTAAGGATGTCATATAAGTATAATATTCATTACTATTTTGGTCACAGTTAGATTGCACCTCCAAATTTTGTATATTTGGGAAATTACTCACAAAAATGTTTTCCGCCTATTTATCTTTTTGATTGTTTAATGGCCTGGTAGCTATACGGTACCCCGTGAAAATGGCATTAGTAGAAAATACATTAAAATAATAAAAAAAAAGGACTACCATTAGTTTTAGTGAACTTACTACAAGTTCATAGATATTCACAAGTTTTCAAGATATTTTTGTTGCAAATACTACATTTATATCTAGTAATTTTATTTTTACTTCTCAATAAGAAATAAAAATTATAGGTTATGTTATTACCAAAGTAATAAATAATAATTAAAATTTTTTTCAAAATGGCAATAAAACAGAAAAACAAGTAATAACAACTTACCAAAACTATTAAACAAAACTATCTTCTATTTAAATTGTTCCAAGAAATAAAATTTGCATTGATTTCTCACATACTTAAGACAACATTGAATCATGTAACGGTCATATCGGTCATTTAATCTTATCGCAAGCTGCAAAACATGCAAATGTAACCGAAATGATTTGTGGCGTTTATAATCATTTGCCGGTACTACCTTGACGTTTACGATAAAAAAGCGCAACGTGAGGTTGAAATGTAATACTTACGACTTACGATAAAAATTAAATACAATTTAAGACACTAAGGATGTTATTATGGAAAAAATAATTTTAAATCAGTAGTAAATTATCGTTAGCAATCATTTAAGTGAAAAATCACATTTTAGCAAAATTTACGATGTTTTTGTCGAAAACCCGTCAGTATGTTCTAAGTGGTTTTTATTTTTTCGTTGCTAGTACCAGATCCTCTGCATATCCTATAATTTGTGTTGTGCTGCGTGTTTGTTTGTTAACTTCGGATTTCTTAATCAGTCTATTTAAAGTAAAGCTACGTTACAACGTGTTGTAGACAACACCCTGTCGTAAACCTACTTGAAAATTGACCTACTCCATATTTCCCTTGTTATGACCCTTACTACAAAGTTATCCATTGCCATTTTCATCAGTTTAATAATTAATTATGTTGATATGTTAATCTTTTTGCATTTCCACTGATAGGTGCTGTCTATTTATAAAATAATAGGCTAGATGGAAATCTATAAATAGCAATTGCAAGTCTATATGGTATTCTTGAAACTTTTCAATCGATTTGGTGAATATATCTATAGCATCTATAAGATAACTCCTTTGATCCTTTTCTAAATTCTTGTTGATATTCTTTATTGTATTTTCTGAGCATTTCTTTATCCTGTTTCTGAATATATTTGTTAATATTTTATATGTAGTATTTAGAAGCATTATCTTTCTATAACTATTAGCATTCGTCGGGTCTCCTCTTTTATAAATGTTTCTAACATGTCCATTTCTCCAATCCACACGCATGTTTTCTTTTCTCCTAATATCTTTTATGGATATATAAATCCGTCTCCGCATAAATTATTATCCTCCATTTTTAATTATTTCATTATTAATTTCATCTCGGCCGGCTGCTTTTCCTGATTTTAAACGTTCTGCTTTCTTTTTTGTCTCTTCCGTTTCTTATTTCTGAATCGTTCCTTATCATTATAAGTGCTAGATTTATATAAGTTTCTAAAATATGCAGTCCAAATTCTTTTACTGGTTTTTGCCCCTACTATTGTTTTTTGCTAATGCATTGATTCTTTTCACATTTAAATAATTTTTGTTGTTTATTTATATTGCATCTATGTGTTTATTAATTGATTGAAATTTCTATCTTTTGTATAGTTTTTCTGTTTCTTGTTTCTTTTTTGTATTTATTTAGTTTTTCTTCTGTTCTCAATTCTATCTATGCAAGGCTTAATTGTTTATTCTCTATATTTTTTGTTTTACATTCTTCGTCAAACCAATCTTTTGATTCATGTTGGTATTATCATGATTTTTCTTTTGTCCCGGTCAATATTTATGTCTCTGGTTCCAAAGGTTTCTAGTTATTTTCGTTAAATCTTCTACATACTTGCATTTTAATGTTTTGTTTTTAGTTTGTCTATTTTAGGTTCCTACTTTTTTTTGTTGAATACTGTTTCTTATTATTTTTGATTCTGTAATTTATTTTGTGTCAAAATTCGCATCTCTATATAACCTTTACTCTTTTATTTTTCTCATTAATGTTTTTGATACCAGTATATGATCTATCTGGTTGATACCTCTTTCATCTGGGATCAACAATTGAATGTTCCTTTTTGTGCTCAAATTTTGTACTGGTGATATAAGTGTTTTTTTGTAAAGGGTAAATTATATAGTCTTGTCCGTTGTCATTCGAGTTTTCATGAATAGTTTCTTTTCCTGCTACTTCTCTATTATATTTTTCTTTACGGAAAGGTTTTCAAGTTGTGAATAAAACTGATTTGTCTTTATCAGATGTCTTTATAACATCTTTATCTTTATGCGTCCGCTGTTAGAGGGTCAATGTTTATTATAAATAGGTTAGCGAAATAAGAATTTTATTTCTGTGTTTTCTGTTAATGAGAAAATCCGTTTCATCACTTTATTGTCTTTTTCTTTAGAATAGTATAGTATGAAACTTTTATTTTGTATTTTCTTCCAAGTTTTTTATCTTATTTTCTGTAACGCTAAGATAACTAACTCATATTATCTTATTTGTCAAGCATACTCAAAACTTAAAATGGATACTTAAAAAATGTAGAAATTAATTTTTAGGTTTCCAACGATCAGAAGATCTTCAAGAAATATGGTTGCATAATGAAAAAAATAGCTGTTGGGTGCAAAGTTTTGCACGATGAATTATTGGCCCATACTTCACTAAAGAAAACACAGGCACAACCATTGATGACGAGCGTTGTATTACCAAAGTTCCATATAATTTCTAGATGTACTTGACAGATTTTGCAGATCCAGAAACTTTGAGTAGCCAGTTTTTCCACGTGCCACAAAACTCAACCGACAAGAACATTTATGTAGGAGACCTTTGGAAATAATATGATATCATGTTTCAGCAATTTGCTTTTCCATCTTGCTATAAAGATATTACATTATTGGATACTTTTGGTTACGGTACAGTATGGAGACTATGAATTTTCTGCTACAACGCTATACGTAAATAGTACAATAATTAAAAGAAAAAACTACGTACATAATTCTCTTTTCTCTAAATTGCCATGCAATACAAAAACGTTAAAATTTGTGGATTTCAGGTAATTAAAAGAACATTATACCATGTTATTTTTGTAAAGCTAGTACTTAAATTTGAATTTATTTTTGTATATTATTTTTAGTGAAATAAGTTTGAAATTTTCAATACGACAAAAATAGTACCCATGCTGTATATACTTAAAAACAGCTGATTCTACTTTTCTCTAGTCTAGAAGTAACGAAAAATATTTTTAGTGTAATTTAGCAAGGCTAATATAAACACATTCTGTGTACCGACCAAGGTTACTTTATATCAGTAATTGCTTTACATTGCTGTTTACTAATTTTTTTTTAATATTATGTTTAATAATAAATTAGGGTAATGTTACTGCAAGGAGGAGAATTATTGATAATACTAATAGACCAATCAAGTTAGTAAAAAATAATAATTTTTTCGTCATAACTAGACGGTTTTGACAATTGTAATGTGCAGTATTTAGTATGAGATAATACAAAAAGACTGTCATCTAGGGATTCTTTAGTGAAAATAAAATGTCAAATGCATTGCTTTGCTCATAACTTAAAAACTTAAAGACTTTCATCTAGGGATTCATCGATTTTTTAATGGAAATATGCTTAAATAATAAACAATCAAAACGTCAAATTCATTGTTTTGCTCATAACTTGAAAACTTCTCTGTTTAGAGATTTGACCAACAGAAAAATTATTCAGAAAAAAAAGATACAAAAGTTATGGCAAAATGACCAAAAAAAATCGCTGTTTTGAAAAGTGTTAATGCCTTTTTTATTATTTATTAAAATTTGTTTAAATGTACCTAAACTTAAAGGTTTTATCGCGTTTTAATAGTGTGCAAAAGTTGGGCTAGAATAGTTACTTAAATAGTTTTTGTGTAGATTTTTTGAAAAATTAGCTAATTTCTAAGGTCGGTCCAGATAATTTAACTGAATAATAGGAAGATTAATTTCTTTGTCAAGACGTATAGTAATAAATTATCTACAATAACTCAGTAGAATTTAGTTCGAATTAAATGGCAAAAAATATTCGGAAAACTGGTTAAAAACACAACTTAAAAAAAAGCGGTCGTTCGAACGTTAGGATCCAAGATTAAAAAAAAAATCACATGGTTTCAAGATACAACGCTCGAAAAAAATGACACATTTCGGGTTCTACTGGACTAAATTTGCTCCTTTCTTTTTTTTAAACTGGGGTACAGCATTAAAATAATATTTATCGTATTTCCATGGCAAATTTATCCAAAAACAAAGCAGCTACTAACCTCGGAATGTACCGAGTTTCTCATTATATTTTGGCCCCCACTTATTTTCCTTAATTTCGGGAATACAAAAAAAGTTTCAAATTAAAGGTGTATTATTTTATCTGTACCGACCAACAATGTAGCAGCAGACCAAATTTTGTATACAGGGAGTGCCCAATAAAATGTATCTTCAATATTTCAAATGGGTCACCCTGTATTTTTTATAGTTTTGAGTAGCCCTGCATTTTTTGATTACCAATATATAACATTATGTAGCATTAGTTTTGACCATAATGGCATATGGTACTACAAAAGGGTAATCATAGGTGGCTAGGCAAGTGACATTTCAAAATGAAACAATTATTAATTTATTATAAACTGTCAGTCCTCTTACCAAAATATTCTTAATTTACGTAAAAAATAATAAAAACAAGCAAGCGACAAAAAAAAGAATATAGACTGATTTATCCAGATCGACAGACTCCTTCTGCAAATACATTTTATATATTTATCGTCATGTCATAAATGTTTGAACGGAAGAAACGTACTATCGTAGGAAATGATGATGAAGATCTTCATACTTTGCTTTGCTTAAAAGGTAAAAATTAAATACTTAAATAATAGATTAAATCTATAATATCATTTTTATTTTAGACAATTCCGAAACTAAACTAAACAATGCTACTAACGCATTAGAGAAAAGCCATGAGACGATACATAGAGTTTTAAAAAAGCACAACTATAAGCCGTACAAAATATTACCGGTACAAGAACTTACCGTTGTTCATAAGAGGGAGTGTTTACAGTGTTGCCAAGACATGCTTACACATTTGAACAATGATCCTAATTATTTTTATAACATATTATGGACAGATGAATCAAAATAAATATTTTTAATAGAAGAAATAGGTATTCATGCGAACAGAAAATTAATAAAAAAATAAAAATTCATCAAAATCAAAAGTCAGAAAGGAAATCAATAAATGTGCGGTGCAGAATATTTCAAAACCAAATAGTTGTACCATTGTTTTATGATTATAAATTAACTGGGGAATTATATTTGTACACAGTCATTACAGAAGTGGATGAATTATTAAATCAAAATTATATACAAAATCAATTAAATAGTATGATATGGCAACAAAATGGAGCACCGCCACATAATGTCGTAGCCGTTCAAGAACATTTAAATAATCAATTTAATGTGTGGATTGGCAATAAGGGTACCATTACATGGCCACCAAATAGTCCCGACTTAACACCATGTGATAGCTTTTTATGGGGTTTTTAAAAGAAAAAGTGTACTTTCAGTCAAATACAAATATTAACACTATCACGACAAAAGTTCGCGATGAAATTGAAAATTTAAATGGTCATAATAACACAATATCTGACGCATTAGAAAATTTGACACGAAGATATTACTTGTGTATTGATAACAATGGACGGCACGTTGCGCATCTATTGTAATCTTAAATGTTGTATTGTATATTAAATGTAGTATTGTTTCTTAAATGTAGTATTCTAAGTTATTAATTTTGTTGACTTTCTAAATATGATTTTTTCTAAAAAATAATGCTACACTATGTTATATATTTGTAATCAGGAAATGCAGGGCTACTCAAAACTATAAAAAAATAGAGGATGTCCCATTTAAAATATTGAAGACGCATTTTATTGGACCTCCCTGTGTACAAAATTTAGTTTATTGCTACACTGTTGGCGGGTACAGACAAAATAATACAACTTTTATTTGAAACTTTTTTTTATTTCCGAAATTAAGGAAAATAAGTTGGGGGTCAAAATATAATGAGAAACCCTGTACAAATCTTTTTTAAGTAGCTTTTAATTGTTATTGATTTATTTAAAATATATTTATATTAAATAAATATTATGTTTAAACACTATTAAATTATTTTTTATAAACAATTTTTTTAATACTCTTATTAAATTCATAATCTTATTTGAAATAGTCCTCTACAAAAGTGAACGTTGCCAAGAGAAAATGATGGTCAAAAATGGTTTAAGCAAATTTTTTAAAACATATTGTAAAGTTAAAGGTTTTTGACCGTAATAAGTCTTTTTAGGTTAATTGGCTCATTGTGAACAAAAATATTGTTAGTAGCTTTTTTCTTAAATGCATTGTGTCCGAGTTATAAACAATTTAAGGTCTTATTTCAAGTACAAACAAACAATCTAATACTGTTTATAAATATAATATTTTTTTTATTGGTACCCCATTCTGCTTGTTTAACGTACGCCTCAGTTTGTTTAAATTCAAATTTAAAAGACGCGCGTGTTTTAAAGTTACCATGGCAACATCAATAGTTTTAAATATTGATATGACCTGACAGGATTACATATCTGGTAACGTCAAATACAATATGAATAAAATATTAATACAAAATGTTTTACAAGCTTTATTCAAATATTTAAAAATTTTAATTTTTTAAATAAATGTGAGAAGTGCAGTTGATATTGTTTAAAATATTTATACTTCCAATTCTTAACTAGAGATACTTCTTTATTAGTGGAAATGCTGTTCAAATTAATACTACTGACATTCTCAAAAGTCAATGGAGTCGTACACAGCTGCCGATTTACATCCTACTTGTCGTTGGATTTGATCTATTGTCATGTTACTGTTCACCATAATTATAGCATACTTACGTCGAAACGCATATCTTGTCTATTTCTCACGATCGTCCAATTTTAGATTACGTGCAAAGGGGCATGATCCAAATGGCTTAACATCAACTACTTGATTAGTGGACTTCCATTTATCATACCGTAAGCAAACTCATCTGTACTTTCATTTTTGGGGTAGAAGAATAAATACTTCTTCACCAAACGCACATAATTAATTGTATCATCAATCAGCCAATCGCGTCCACTGCAGGACATAGGCCTCCCTCAGTTCTTTCCAGTGTTCCCTACACTGGGCCGCTTGTAGCCAGTTTCCCGCTACACGTTTTATATCATCGGTCCATCTAGTCGGTGGTCGTCCTCGGTTTCTTTTATAGTTTCTGGGCCTCCATTCCATAATACGTCTTGTCCACCGTCCATCCTGTGCTCTGGCTAAGTGCCCTGCCCAGTTCCACTTAAGCGACGTGGTTCTTTCGATGACGTCTTGAACTCCTGATCTTTGCCTAATTTGTTGGTTTGTTATGTGGTCTCGAAGGCTCACATTCAGCATTACACGTTCCATGGCTCGTTGTGTAACTCTGAGTTTATTCGCAGATTTTTGCGTGAGTGTTAAAGTCTCTGCTCCATAAGTTTGTACAGGTAAAACACATTGGTTATAAACCTTTCGCTTGAGACACATGGGAATTGAACTTTTTAGAATATGGCTTAATTTGCCAAATGCTGCCCAAGTTAGGCCTATTCGCCTCTGTATTTCATGTGTTTGATTGTCTCTGCTTATTTTGATTTCGTGTCCCAGATATTTGTAAGTGTCTGTTTGTTGTATGGTATTATTGTCAATAGTTATATTTCCACTCATTACGAGATTTGTTATAAGTTTAGTTTTCTCAAAGTTTATCTTTAATCCTGCTCTTTCAGACAGACTTTTAAGGGAATGCATCATAGAAACTGTATCTTGTAAATTATCTGCGATTAATACAACATCATCTGCAAATCTTAGGTGATTTAATCTTTCTCCATCTATATTGATGCCCATATCTTGCCATTGAGTGCTCTTAAATATTGACTCTAGAGCTGCCGTGAACAATTTTGGTGAAATATTGTCTTCTTGTCTAACTCCTCGACCTAAGCTGAATTTTTCTGTGTCTTCGTGTAGTCGTATACTTGATGTAGCGTTCTCGTAGATGTTTTTGATTAGTGTCGCGTACCTGTAATCTATTCGGCTTTGATTTAGGGCTTCTAGTATTGTTTCAAACTCTACAGAATCAATAGCCTTCTCGTAATCGACAAATGCAAGAACCAGTGGTATGTTGTACTCGATGCACTTTTCTATTAAGATCTTTATGGTATGCAAATGGTCATTTGTGCCATATCCTGCCCTGAAGCCTGCCTGTTCTTTGGGCTGATAGAAATCAAGTTTAGGTGTTAGCCTCTTTATTAAGATTTTCATAAAGAGTTTGTACATATGTGTCAAGAGGCTGATGGGTCTAAAATTGTCTAATTTAGTAATATCGCATTTTTTGTGTAACAAGACTATTACTGCATTGTTCCAGTCTTTTGGAATCGTACGCGCATGTAAGCATTTATTAAACTGTTCGCTTACTGATTTTAATAAAATTTCTCCTCCTGCTTTTATTGCCTCGATAACGAGTCCATCATCACCAGGCGATCGATGATGGTTCTTCATTTCCTTTAAAGCTGCTCTTATTTCTGACACAGTAATGGGTAAAAGTATTTCCGATCCCTGATTCATGAGAGTCTTTACTCGTGTCGGGAAATTGTCTTGTGGTCTTTGGCTGGTATAGAGGTCTTTATAAAACTCTCTGGTTATTTTCAGAATGTTTTGTTTATCTGTTGTTGCCTTTTCGTCTTTATCTCTCAGCTTGTATATTGCTTTTTTACTTTGTGTGAGTTTTCTTTTCATTATCTTTAAATCTTTGTTCTCTTCTACTATTTGAGTAATTACATTAGTATTATATCTTCTTACATCTTTTCTAATTTCCGCTGAAATTCTTATATTTAGTTTTCTATATTCTCCTTTGTTTTCCTTTTCGTCCTCGCTTAGGTTTCGTCGTATTTCCATGAGAGCTTTTGTATTTTTGCCAATCTTTTCACTTTTGGTGTCATTTTTTTTGCAAAATTTGAGTTCTGCATTTCTAACCGAGTCTGTTATTAATTTATTGTGTTCGTCGATACTTAGAGGTTTGGGATTATTACTCTGTAAAGTTTCGGCTATATTTTTTATGTATGCTTCTGGATGATTTGGTGAATTCCAAACTATGCGTTTGCAACTGTTTATCATCTTTGCTCTTTCTTTTTGTAGATTTATCGTTACTCTAGCTCTTACTGGTCTGTGGTCGCTTCCTACTGATAGTTTATTGAGTACAGTGACATCTTGAATAATTTGCTTTTTGTCTGTTATTATATAATCATATTCGCTCTTAGTTCTTCCGTCTGGACTAGCCCACGTCCATTTTCTATTCTGTTTCTTCTTAAAAAAGGTGTTCATTGCATACAGTTTGTGTTGCAGTAGGAAGTTGGTAAGCATTTCGCCTCTTTCGTTTCTTACCCCGATTCCAAAATCTCCGATTGCCACTTCTTGTTCGTCCTTTTTCATTCCAAGTTTCCCGTTAAAATCTCCCATTATCAGATTGTAATGAGCCGGTTCCTGCTTTTTTGCTCTTTCGATTTACTCATAGAAGGCTTCGACAATTTCCTCTTCGTAATCGCTGGTGGAGGCGTATACCTGGATTATTTTCAGATTGTATCTCTTATTTAGTCTTAGATTTATATACATAACTCTTGGGGAAATACAGTCAATGATCTGTATATTTTTTTGTAATTTTTTGTTAACTAATAAACCTACTCCTCCAGTTGTCGATTCCGTTTCCCCTTTATAGTGGAATATGTTTCCTGATTTTAGTTTGACCTGATGTTCACCTCTTTTTTTTACTTCGCTAATACCTATAATATCCCATTTCACATGTTTGAGTTCTTCCTCCAGTTCTGCCATTTTTCATCCTTAAATAAGGTTCTTACATTATACCGATTTATGTGCAACGTTCGTCGTTCTTGGTAGCCTCTTACATTACATCAATTAATTGTATAGCTATTAGCAACTGTAAAACGTCTAGTCATCACAGTCTTAGATGGTCGAATTGTAATAAGTAATACGTTTCCTTCTTATTTGATATCATTTAAGCGTAAATCGAACAAGGTACATCTTCTGCAAGAGCCAAAGATGCAAAGAATGTAAATGGCTAACACTTTTAAAAATAAATACGTAATGTTAAGAGCATCTATGACAAACTTCCGCAAATCGTCTTCCTTGAATACATACGCCTTATTGAACACGTCGTTCTCGCTAATTGCCTTCATGGATTCATGTAGTTTCACAAATGATTTTGAATCGACCCCTTTGTTTGTCCTAACATAGGTACCTACTTTGCAATTTCGAATATATAGCCCACATAGTCAACAGCAACAAAGCGAGCACAACTCGTTCGTCTGTATCTGTTACCTTTCGCTCTTTCATCCATTTAACGAGCTTGTGGTACCAACAAGTGTACCAATAAAAAATAACGTAAAGTGTTCGTGGATAACTGGTATTTAAAACACTTGCTATATTTCGAGCATTTCGGCTTCGCCGCCGTGTTCGAAAAATCGCGCATGTTTTAGAGACCTTAATATATACTTTTACTTTAATATACTATATTTACTATAATAATATTAAAAAAAATAGAACGACTTAAGACAAAGATTGCAGCTGCTTTGTTTTGGATAATGTTGCAATGAAAATAGGATAAATGTTATTATTTTAACCTGGTAGCCCAGTTAAAAAAGAAAGACCAGATTTTACTCCAGTAAAACTAGAGATGTCATTTTTCCGAGAGTTCTATCTTGAAACTGTGTTGTATTTTGTGAAGAGCGCGGATAGCCATTCATTTGGCTAGGCCCACTCCTTTTAGTCTAAAAATAGTCGGAACGAAAAGTACTATTTGTTTACAATACTCCAGTGGAAATAATTTTCAATCATTTTGTTTGTTAAAAGTTTTGTTATAAACATTTTTTTATAAAAGATTGGTTAATTTCAGCCCTTAATGTTGTTAATTAATGTAACGGTGATTTTTTAAAAATAATTTTTTTCCTGAAAGTTGTGTTTTTAACCAGCCTTCCGAATATTTTTCCATTTAATTTAAACTAAATTTTACGGATATATTGTTAATATTTGTAAGCTTAAAAAGTGCTGTTTATTATTAAATCATTTTGAGTAGGTACATAAATGTAAATTTTTTATGCTTTTTTTCCATGGCTTATTAGTATACGTCTTAAAAAAGAAAATAGGCCTCGAATTATAAAGATTCATTTAGTCAAATTATCTGGACCAGCCTTACAAACTAGTAAATTTTTAAAAAATCTATAAATAAATTAAATTTTGAATAAACCATTCAACCGATCTGGCCCATCTTTTGCACACAATTTAAAAACGATAAAACCCTGAAACGATAAAATTTAGCTTCATTTAAATAAATTTTAATAAACAATAAAAAAGTTATTTACAATATTCAAAAACAGCGATTTTATTTTTCAATTTGTAATAACTTTTTTGTTTATAATCCACAAGGAAAATGAATTCCTGTAGTTGACTGTATACCATGATTAACAAAAATTTTGATTTAAAAAATATATTAATTAAAATTTATATATATTAATATACCTTTTAAAAAGGATTGTTTTAATTAAAAATTGTTTGTTTATCATCCGATTTTATTTGAGCATATCTCATTTTGTGTATCTACAAAAGTTGTTTGTCGACTTCAAATCTTTAATAGACAAGTTTTTAAGGTATGAACAAAATAATGAGTTTGACGTTTTGATTGTTCATTTAAACATATTTTCATTAAAAAATATCAATCCCTAAAAGGGAGTATTTTTGTAACATCTTATACCAACTCGACTATACAGTTGTGCCGAGTAAAAATCTTAACCGGCCTATTAGGCAAGGGCATAGCACGCACATATCCGCGCCGGTCTGACATTGTGAATTTGAGTTCGCTTCCACTCCACATTGAACAGATTGCGTGATGTGGAGAAGTTCCTATCTCCTGTCACTGTATATTAGAATGGCTGATGGGAAGCGTTCTATGCTGCCATCGTGTCCAGGGGATACATGATAAAAAGGGAAAAATGTTGCCTAAATGATATTTTAGAGAGAGCTGGGGGACAACCCCTCTGGGGGATCTAGCCTTTGCATGGTACAGGAGTACTGCCGCGTCTGATAACACTTCGTTTCAACTCCAGAAAATAAAATAGATAGAAGACAGAAAAAGACAGTTTGAAATGGGACTCAGAATGAGTAACTTTTATAAATTAATAAATTAAAATGTAAACGGCAGCAGAAGGCGACCACGATCTCAGGGGTCTATAATAATATATATATATATATATATATATATATATATATATATATATATATATATATATATATATAAATTTTCGCTAACTCTGGACCTACCTTTTATTTGGCTTTGGTGTAGCCACAGCGCTCTTGAAGGTTTAATGCAGGACTCTGATTGGGTTCAATACGATATATTTATGAGTAACGAAAATCTAAGTTAACATTTAAACTCACAAAAAAAGGAAGTGAATAAGATTCGAGTGACGAGAGAGCCAAATGCGGCCGAATCCCAAATGAAGAAATACGTTGTGAAATAATCTTGTTTCAGATTATTATTATTACTTTTTTATTGTTTTGTATAATGTTCTTGTAATGTCGGTGAATGACTGAGCGGCGGCTTAGAACAACTGTCACACACCTGAACTATGAAATTTGCCAGAATACAAATTTAATTAGGTGCACTATGAAATTAAAGTATAATAAAAACAAAAGCTATCAAAAAATCGCTTCGGTAAAATTGAATTAAGTAGGACACGTCTTCAGATTATCAGACAACTGATGGACAAAACGTATTATCGAATCAAGGCCAAGACAACAAGCATTACGGAGAAGAGTGAGCCTAACATCCAGATACACTGATGACTTGAAACGTGTCAGCAGTAACTGGATTCAAGCACCACATGGCAGAGACAGTATAACAATATGTACAGGTTAATGATAATGATTTAGGGTTTGAGAGAAAATTTGAGACGAAATGCCAGCATCGTGCTATTATAGTTTACCAAATCCATATAACCAAGTTACAGCCATGACACTGTCATACAAATCTTACCGTATCAGTCAGTTGACAGTCACCAATTAGTGTGCAAGACTCTGTGTAGAGCTAGTGACATAACTGCAACACCTGTGTCATATAATATATTTAGTTTGGATACCTTTTTTATACCTGCCTTATTATCTTATGTATCGATAGAACGTTTCCTATTAGGCATTTGGATTCGCTGTATCGGGGATATCAACGTTCCCAACCAGTCTACCCGACTGGTTGGGAGACTGGAGACTGGAGAGTTTCACGCCCACAGTCTCAGTCCAGCATGCAGTAAGATAAGGAAGAATATCCTGTTTAATAAAAATAGACATAAGATGTCTCCCAATAAAAGGACAAGTTGTAAATCTATAAATTTTATTCAGAAATATTTTCCAGAGCGAGTTTATTCGCTAGAACTTTATTACCAAATATGTAAAGACTATTTACAGTTGTATTTTTCTTTCCTTGAGGTGCTGTAAATTTCTACGTTAGTGCTTATTGTTTATTGTAAGTGTTTATTTTCATGTCAGATGATATGTTACGTAGTATTACGTAGGATAAAATTGTTCTATTTTTAGCAGCATTGTGAAGAATTTAATAACTACGGATTACGGTCCATAAGCGAATGTTACGCAGCAATGATACCTAGCCTTTACGTTCTTTCTAAAATATTGTAACCATTTATTATTAAAGTATTAGTAATAAAACGTATATCATTATTCTCGTACTGTATATCCTAAGTAGGCACTCTTTTTGCTTTTTATGTTAAAAAAATTTTTTTTCTTTGAGGTAAACTATGCAAGTGGTACCAACAGATATTTCATTTTAGAGAAAAAAAATAGACTTCCAATGGTGGAGTAGGATTTATTATATAGAGGAAGCACACACAAAATATAGTTGAAATTATCAGCATAAGTCCAAGGATTGTATTCCTAATCTGTAAACTAAATGCAAGATATATCCTTAAGGTAATCCAGACCTATCCTCTAATGACTACCCACTCGGATGAAGAAATTGAAGAATTTTATGGGGATCTAGAAACAGCGTTACATGCCACATCAGCAGATTACACAATACTTATGGGCGACTTTAATTCGAAAATGGGGTTTAAACAAGATGATGCAGAAGTAGCAATGGGTAAGTATGGATATGGCGAAAGGAATGAACGATTGCAAAGATTGCTAAAATTCTTACACTAGAAAAATATATTCATGATAAACTCTTTTTTCGATAAAAAGCCTAAAAGAGCTAAGATACTATTAAATGTCGAATTAAAAAGAATAAAGATGATTCTAAAAACACAAAAAAATAAATGGATTAGTCCAGAAAACACCAACCTATTTGAAAATACAGTAACCAGAGATACACAAGACTTGCAAGACGAAATAGATGTTTTAAATCAAGAAAATCATGGCATAACGAAGGGAATAAACGAAACGGAAATTAAGTGCTGCCCAATCGATCGGAAAGCACTTTTTTTTCGTTCTGACCAATTAAAAAAAACTAAGCCAAAATACCAAAGAGCTAATAGGTAAAAGAAGACAGCTGACGGAAAAACACGGATCTAACAACACAACAATGAAGAAATTAAATACAGATATCCACTGGTCAATTTGAGAATACGTATGAGAAAACAATACAAGAAAAATAACTAAAATAATTCAAGAAAACAAATGTTTAAAAGTATTGGGACAAAATACGAATGACATAGGTAACAAAAATATGTACAAGAAACAAATATGGAAACATTACTACGAACAGAACCAAAACTTTTGAGGTTGTGGAATCCTTTTATCGTGAAATGTATAAGAGCACCAACGAAAGGCAAAACCCTACCCCAAATCATAAACTACTAATTAGAATTAATACCAGAATAACTCCATACACAATCAAAATGTTACTTTTGGAAATGAAAAAAAAAAAACAAATCCTCTGGCGATGATGGAGTACTCATCGAGGCGATCAAACTAGATGGAAATAAAATTATTTAGACATTGGCCAAGCTTTTCACCGAATGGGTCTACCAAGGAAAAACTTCTAATCAAGAAAAATGCAGTCATTGTTTTAATACACAAGCAAGGAGACATACCAGATCCAAAAACTACCGTCCAATCAGTTTGCTCTCACACATATAAAATTTTCAAAAGAAGAGTGTATGCTAAATTAGACTTGTATCAGCCTAAAGAACAAGTTGGATTTAGATCGAGATATAGCACTAACGGCCACTTACTAGTGATAAAGAACCTGGTAAAGAAGTCTGCAGAATAAAACAAACCATTGGTACTAATATTCGTGGACTACGAGACAGCATTTGATACCATATGCCATCAGAAAATGTTAAAAGCATTGACAGAATGCTGAATAGACCATCGCTATAACAACATAATCAAATATGTCTACCAAAATGCCATCTACCGTAAGACCTCATATAACTATATGAACAAGAAAGAAATTAATTTTGTATACGGCGAGGAGTACGGCAAGAAGACACCGTCTCTAAAGTTATTCACGACGCTTTTAGAACATGCTTGTAAGAAGGCAGATCTGAACGAGAAAGTAGTAGTGTCTAGAGGCTTGGGAGACTGAGATCTCGGAAGCTCCGAAGAAGACATCGAAAGGGATGTCGAAAGCTCGGCGCAATGACAATAGACGCGGATCAACCTGAAAGACTGTTGAGTTTAATATGAATGCCTGTAATAGTAATAATCTAAGTTCTAGGTTTTATTGTACTAACCGCGGAAACTTTTCGGAACAATATATATATATATATATATATATATATATATATATATATATATATATATATCTATATATAGTATTTATTGAACCAGTCAAAGGAATCAGAAGCAGGTGGGCGATCTTCAGATTATATCAGTGTTTTTGGAATCAGTCTGGGAGGATTATCGGAAAATGAAGCTTTACCACGGTAGGTTCAAATCCGAAAGTTGTTACTTCAAACCATAAATTTTACATTACAAGATCTAAAGTTGGTAAATCAATCACAATTTGCAAAATAATCACATTTTTGTAAATCCATATAATCTATCTCCACTACCTCATGCACCTTCTAGGACAAGAAGATCAAGATCTTTGAAAGGATATGCTGTTGTCATATTCCCATCAAAGTATTGTTGTATTTTTAATAATTCTAATTTATAGTTCTTAATTTAATTTATTAAAGGTTCAATAACTGGTTATTCGACCCTTTTGTAGAATCCAGTAGTATTGACCTAGAACATTCGTGAATTAATAAATATGTTTACAGTTTTTATACGCCATAATATTTATTATTGTAACATTGCCCCCCTTTTAAAAGATGGTTCCTCCTGGAACCTTGTCGGGACTGGAACTGGAACGGTATGCTGGTATCGGCAACGGGACCCGATAGGAAAGGGACAGTTTTCTTTTCGCACCAAGGACTATGCGGATTGCAACAAACTAACACCTGAACTTCGGTGTCTTTAAAGATCTCCTCCACCATATTTCGTATAACCCTCCAATCTAATTGGCGGCACTCCAACTTTGACATGGCTAACTTTTGTACGTCGGACTCTAGTCGGACCCTCTCAACTGAAGTAAGGCTTCCCATACATCTCGGTAGGTAGGTTGATCACGGGCAGTGTCTTTTGTTACCAGGTAGAAAAGGTAACGTGATGCATCTTGGAGTTTCAAGGTTTTACCGGGAGCTGGCAGTTGGCATTGAAGTTCTGCAACTCGACCGAACTTCCTTCGAAAGACAGATGCCAACCCTGGTGCGTCTTTGATACTGGCCAGTGAGTAGTCATCGGGAAGCGCGAGTAGATCTTGCTTTTCTTTAGTGGTAACACCATGTCTTGCTTTACCGGTACCTCCATAGGCACCCATAAATTCCTCAAACGTGAGGTCAGACACATCTTGGACTTGGTTTACTTCCACTTCTTCATCTACATCGTGGTCACCTTCGAAATATGCCAGCCGGTTATGGTGTACTATCATCGGCTTTCCCCTCGGAATCTTGCTTATTCGGTAAATGACATCATTGATCTTGTCCATAATGAGGTATGGACATTCCCAAAACTACTGCAACTTGGGAGAACAACCTTTTCGCTTTTTGGGATTATAGAGCCAGACTTTGTCGTTCTTCTTAAAACACGCCTTTTCGGCTTGCGTATCGTACCGTTTCTTCATTCGGTCACTAGCGATCTGAAGATGGAAACGGACCAACTCGTTTACATCGTCCATTATTCTTCGTCATTCGATCACATAATCTTCTTGCTACATCTTCTCCAGGTCTACACCCAAACTCTAGATCACAAGGTAGTCGCATCTCGCGTCCGAATAGGACTCTGGCTAGTGTCTGGCCTGTCGATTTGTTAACGGCAGATCTGTAGGTCATTGCGAAGAACGGAAGATATTGGTCCCAGTCTCGCTGATGATCGGACACTATCTTCATCAAATACTTGCCAACTGTCCTATTCATCCGTTCTACCATACCATCCGATTGCGGATGATAAGCCGTAGTTCTTGTCTTCTTCATACCTAGTCTATCACATATTCCTTGGAATAGATCGCTTTCGAAGTTCCTGCCTTGGTCACTATTGATCTCCAAAAGCACTCCAAATCGGCTGATATATTCTTGGATCAACTTATCTGCAAAGGTGGCGGTCTTCTGGTCTGGAAGTGCGTAAATGTCGACCCACTTAGTGAAGTAATCCATTACTACCAACATGTACTTGCCTCCTTTATCACTTTCTGAAAAGGGCCCAGCAATGTCCAAAGCTTTTCTTTCAAATGGGCTTCCAACATTATATTGTCTCATAGGAGCTCTCCTTTGTCGATAAGGCCCGTTATTCGTAGCACAAATAGTACATTTCTTACACCACTCTTTTACATCGTCGAAACTGTTCATCCAATAAAACCGTTCCCGAATTCGCTGAAGGGTCTTTTTTACAACAAAATACCCTCCTGATGGACTGTCGTGTAACTGACGAAGTACTTCGGCTATTCTGCTCTTTGGGATCACCAACTGTCTTCTCTTCTTTGAACCGTCATCATTTTCCATGACTCGTTTGAGCAAGCCATCTTCCATGATAAATGAGTCCCACTAGGCCCAATACGTTTTAACTACTGAGCCTAGGTTTGATATTTCTTGCCAAGGTTGTCGACGGTTTTCTTCTTTCCATTTTCGGATTTTCTGCATAACTGGATCTCTCTCTTGTTCTTCACTGATCTTGGTAGTCCAGTCGTCGTTGACCACCGTCGTTCTTAGCACTGCTGCTTTCTTGGATTCCGTTTTGTTGCAGTGGGAACACTCTGATGGGCATGACCACTTAAGGGCGGCATGGTCGGTTCGGATTAAAAACTTCCTTCTATAGAGATATTGATACAAGTGCTCTACTGATTTCACTACTGCCAGAAGTTATCTTCTCGTGACGCAATAATTCCGCTCAGGTTTTGAGAGAACCTTACTAAAATATCCAAGGACTCTTTCCTGTCCTCCTTGAGTCTGAGACAGCACTCCTCCAATTCCCACATTACTTGCATCTGTATCTAAGATGAACTCTCGTTCTGGCAGTGGATACCCTAAAATTGGTGCTGTGATTAAATGCTTTTTTAAGGTCTCAAAGGCATTTTGGCAGTCTGTATCACAGCGATATTCTCTTGCTTCCTCTGTGAGTCGCGTTAATGGCTTAGCGATATCTGCAAACTTCTTAATAAACCTCCGGTAGTAAGTACATAGTCCCAGAAAACTTCTCACTTGGTGTTTGTCAGTTGGGTTTGGTTATTCCTACACCTCTACTGCCCTCTATTTTGCCTTTAAGGATCAGTTGTAAAATTTTATATCGACTTCCGATTACTTATCAATAATCCATTATGTTAATGTATTTATTTCACTCTTTTTTTCTTTATATGAATGGGAGTCATAATATATTCGACCTTTCATTATGTTTTCGCTTGTTCTCTGCCTAAATCCTCATATAACTAAAGAAACTATATATTTAAATATTAAAACTATACGTATTATAACATACCGAAAACTACACGTATAAAAAAATACCTATGAAGTGTGAACTTAAATTTGCAGAAAAAATTAATAAGAGCAGATCGAAAAACATAAAATAGAAAATCTCCGTAAGTGTATATCTCTTTATTTAGTAGCAATACAAAGACGAAGATATGTAGAGAGAGATGAAGAAACATGTTAACATTACAGTTAAAAAAATTAATACTTTTAATTACAGCAAAATTTAAAAATATCTAAAAAATCTACATTTATTACATGCGAAAGACATAAAATGTAAATATTTTGTGTCTTGAATTACGTACATTGTAATTATCGTACATATTTGTACAAATAGTTTTGATTAAATAATACTGGGTTAGAATTTAGAGAATGAACATAAAAGAATATTTTCGATTAAAACTAAGGTATTGTAAGTTTATGTGAAAAATTAATAACCCTTTATTTTAAATTATACATCGTATTTTTAAATTTCGAGAAACCTTGTAATGCGTAATATTTTTTCATAAACAATAACAAATTACTTAATATACATTTACATAAATAAATGAAATATTAATTTATGTGAAAGACACAAATTTATTTGCAATGTAAATCAGCGTAAAGATTAAAAAATCGTATTATGTATCTGATAAAGATAAGTAAAGGCAGAAGTAAGTATTGGTGTTACAAAATGTCATGAACCCAACTCACTTATTTGGTGACGTAAATCTACCAACTAATCTATGAAGTTCGACATTGTTAAAAACATTTAATTATATGCGGTGCGTTGTGAGTTATCATAACAAGACAGAGTCAAACTAGTTTTTGAAAAAGACATATGTTTTTGTACACAGTTATGACAAGTGAAAAAATGAAAAGGAAATGTGTTTTTGAAGTATATAAAAATTTTTATTTCTAGCTGAGTGCTTTCGGCTTACAAAGTCATCCTCAGAGCTACGGTCAAGTTAATAAAGTACGGAGCATGTGTTAAATATAATATGGAAAACAAAGCACATATCGTATGACATAGATCTAAAGAATAAAGTACCAACATAAAAACATGACATTACCTACTGGTCGTAGATAAAATAAAGTATGCAATTCTGGATTTCGTCTCGTTTCTACGTATACCTTTCAGTCAGATATTTGATTTGTTTTTATGTATTAGAGGTTATATAAAGAAGAGTAAGAGAGAGAGATCCGTTCATCGGAAATCGCATGTTCAATCTCAAATTAATCCCTTAATTTTTAATCTTACATTATTCTTAACTTCTTAATCTTTTATAGTTTCATCGTGTATAATTGGATAATTGTAAAACTATATCGAGTAATCTCCACAAGGAATCTACGTTCCTATAGTTGGCTGTATACCATGTATTAAAAATTTAATAAAAAATCCTTTGTAAAAGGTATATTTTAGGCCCAAACGGGCTAAGTTAAAAAGACAAAACGTTTTCGGAAACCATGTTCCATCATCAGTGTCCTAGAAAATAGTTAACCACTTAATTAAAAAGAACATAGGTTAAAAATTTGACTAAGGTTAAAGAACAATGTGGTTAATACTTACTAGGAGTACATGAATGAAGCCACCAAGAATAAATATGTGGGTAAAAACCCGATTACATATCGTCGGGTTAGTGCTTATTTGTTCCATACCACATTTTCTACTTTTTCGGGTTAGAAGCTGTAATGAAACATTGACAACATAATAATGTATGTAATTTGGCCCTGATAACTCTAACAGCCAAGACTTTCCTGTAATACCTTTGTAACTTTGTGCCATATGATTATTTTATGGGTTATTTCAGTGCTTAAGTGTTGCATATGCAAAGGCCAATAGGAAGCCAGTATTTCACCCGCGCATTCGGTGCTTCGGTGCTTGTTTGTGCCATGCCAGTGTTATGCAGTGAGTTGAGGTTAACGTGTCTTACTTCTTGTATGGTGGCGACTGGATGTGATAAATAAAAGTATAAAACGGGTAAGTAAATGCATATATTATTTATTTACGTGTGTAAAAATGTATACATATTATCTATTTAATGATGTGTTCTTCACTATATTACCAAATTTAATAATTTCAATGTCTCAGAATAAGAATTTGGCATGTGGAACAAATAAGCACTAATTTGACGATATTTCTGCCAGGAGAGCGTAAAAACTCATGTAATTTTTTTGTTACAGAGTGGATATGGATCGTAAACAAATTAACGCTATAAAAAGAAATCTATTTGAGAGGATTCCCGATGTTTTTAAAAGAAACAATATTGCAATGTCTGAATGTTCGTCCCCTGCGCCGTCATTACCTACTGATGTCGAGAATATGTTTGATAGTGACGATTCAGTCTGGGATCCTGATTATAATGCCGAACCACTCAAAAAAAATTTGACTATAACAGTGATTCAAGTTCAACATCTTCTAATGGAAACAGACAAAATACAGAGAGTTCTACAAAAATGGTGTCAGAATGTGCCGAAAAATGTACAGAAGAAAGCTCAGCAGAAAATAACATGGAAAATCAAGATGTCCCAGCAAGCAGCAAGATGACTTCTAAAAAAACAAGAAAGCGATTGAGAAATCCTGAGAACTGGACTAGAAATGTGAAAAAAGTTCAGCGAGAACATGGGCTTCAATATAAGGACGAAAAAGGAGTTGTCCATGCTCCCAGGCAATGTCAATCCAAGTGTTTAAAAACTTGTACCTATCAATGTATTAAAAATATTAATACGAACGAAAGGGAGGTTATATTTAAAAACTTTTGGCAGCTAAGCGATAGCAAAAAAGGCGCATTTTATTCAAAATTTATAAAAAGAAGTTCACCAAAACGAAGGTATGTGAAAACAGAAAATATTTCTGACTGCCAGAAACAAAATTCGTTTCAATATAATCTTGAGGTTTTAAATAAGCAAATAAGAGTAGGTAGGGAATTTTTTTTAACTACTCTAAACATTAGTAAACAGAGAATTTATTATTTCTTTAAAAATCACTATAAGGATAACTCAGGGATTGCTCAGACTCCTTTGAAAGGAAAATATGCAAAGAAAGTCTTACCATTAGAAGCTCTAGATGGGGTACGAAAACATATTGAGTCGTTCCCCCATATAGAGTCTCATTACTGTCGATCAGATCGTGTTAGATTGTATTTAGATCCGTGCCTCTCTATTGAAAAAATGTATCGACTATATCTAGAAAGTGACTATAGTAAAAATTTTCCTGTTAAATCACATAAGTATAGAGAAATTTTTACAAGAGAATATAATTTTGGTTTTCTTCTACCAAAAAAGGATAGATGTGATACCTGCGAGAAATACAAATTAATTTAAAATAAAAGAAGAAGAAAATAAAAAACATAATAATTATCACATAAAAAATAAAATCGAAGGAAAAATAGAAAGAGACTTTGATAGAAAGGCCTACAAATTTGACCAGTCTACTGCTGTTTTATGCTTTGATATGCAAAATGTTTTTGCGCTACCAAAAGCTGAGGTGTCAAATTTTTTTTATAAAAAAAAGTTTTCAGTATATAATTTAACTGTTCACTGCTCCACAGATAAAATTACCTACTGTGCTCTATGGCATGAAGCCATTTCAGGCCGTAATGGTAATCACATTGCCAGTGCTCTTATAAAACTATTAAACACAATTTCAGAAACAAATCCTAATGTAAATAAGTTTATATTATGGTCGGATTCTTGTGTCCCCCAAAACCGCAATTCACACATGGCCTTAGCTATAAAGTATTTCTTACATATCAATAAACGCGTTAATACAGTTGAACAAAAATTTTCAGAGCCCGGACATAGTTTAATTCAAGAAATCGACTCTGTTCACAGTAAAATAGAAAAGCATTTAAAACATAGGGAAATATACAGCCCTGTTTCACTTTTAAGACACCTCGTAAATATACCCCCCGGTAAAGCACCTCTCAAGGTACTGCAACTAAAAAAAGAAGATTTTTTAAATTTTCAAACAGTAAGCCAAACTCTAAATTTTAAAGATCTGCCTTTTACTAAAGTTAAACAAATTAACTATAAAAAAGATGACCCCTTGCATATTAGTTTTAAATGTGATTTTAATGAAAATGACAATGTTACTTTTATTAGACTTAATAAACATGAGACACGCGGCTCTGCTAAAAAACGTGGCAAAAACGATCCTAATATTATTAACTTTTCCATGGTAAAGGTTATTACCGAAAAACCTACAGTCGATGCTAAAAAAATAAAGCATATCGAGTCTATGTTTGCCTACATGCCTGAGGTTGACAAAATATTGTACAGAACAATATTTTCTTCACTAAATATTTTATCAAATGCAATATTTGTTTTAATTACGTTATGAGTAGGTACCTACTGCAAAGAATATTTTACTTTTATTTACTGTTTGTTTCACATACACATGTTTTGATTATTAATAAATTTTAAAAGCAAAAAGGAGTTTCCTTTTTGATGTACCCTTGTATGAAAAAAAAGGTGCAGTAATATAAGGTTCATTCTTTTAGTTACAATATTATTCATTTATTTCAGTTACATGACGTGTACCTACGGCGAAGAATGTAAAACTTTTACTGTTTGTTTCACATAAACATGTTTTAATTCTTAATAAATTTTGAAAACAAAAAGCAGTTTTCTTTTTGATGTACCCTTGTATTATTTAAAGGTTCAGTAATATAAGATTAGAAATATTGTAATAAACTGTGATCTAACTGTAGAATGATACATAAGTTATAGAAACGCAAACTAAAATATTTTACTTAAAATGTTATTATATAATTCAGTTTTGTACTTCATTGTATATGGAACAAATGTGCAAATTCGTGTACTAGTTTTACTTTTTGTTACATAGGCAAAGGTTTTTATTTTTTTTTTTC
Organism: Diabrotica balteata; assembly: GCA_918026665.1. Taxonomy (NCBI): domain Eukaryota; kingdom Metazoa; phylum Arthropoda; class Insecta; order Coleoptera; family Chrysomelidae; genus Diabrotica; species Diabrotica balteata. Next base: position 70,293,020 of record OU898281.1, read on the forward strand.
AAATTGGAAAAGAGTCAGTAAAAATTTGAAGTCATAATCCAGCACACCATTTTAAATATTTGTTTTTAGAATTAACATCATTTTCCTGAGTTTTAAAATAAACGAGTAAATATTACCAAAATATTCAAATGTAAATATTTCAAAAACGAGAATTTGGCATATGGAACAAATAAGTACTAGCCCGACGATATGTTTAATTACATTTAGTTTTAAATTAATGTTGAAATGATATAAGATTACAGAGTTACCGATGGATTTGGTAACATGGCGACATATGACTCCACGTTGAAGTTGCTAGTCCTGAGACGGTATGTCTTCGAGGACTATATGAGTGCAACTAATTGGCAATGACATTTGATGACAATATTGTTAAGTTATGACGGAAAACTTAACAATATTGTCATCAAATGTCATTGCCAATCAGTTGCACTCATATAGTCCTCGAAGACAAACCGTCTCAGGACTAGCAACTTCAACGTGGAGTCATATGTCGCCATGTTACCAAATCCATCGGTAACTCTGTAATCTTATATCATTTCAACATTAATTTAAAACTAAATGTAATTAAACATATGTAATCGGGTTTTTACCCACATATTTAATCTTGGTGGCTTCATTCATGTACCCCTAGTAAGTATTAACCACATTGTTCTTTTAACCTTAGTCAAAATTTTAACCTATGTTCTTTTTTAATTAAGTGGTTAACTATTTTCTAGGACATGATGATGGAACATGGTTTCCGAAAACGTTTTGTCTTTTTAACTTAGCCCGTTTGGGCCTAAAATATACCTTTTACAAAGGATTTTTAATTAAATATCGAGTAATAGTTTTAATAATTAAAATCCATTCACCTTCTAATGAATTGTCGAATAATATATTTTTCTGATCGAACTTCATAATAATAACTAATATATTTTTCATAAGGATAACAAAATACTTGTAATAAGTAAACAACAGAATATAAACCGTCTATATATATATATATATATAGATATATATATATATATATATATATATAATATATATATATATATATATATATATATATAATACCAAACTTGAGCAAGTTGATAAAATCGTCTACCTTGGACAGCAATTAAATTGTAATGCAGAAAATCACGGCGAAATTAGATCCAGAATAGAGCAGGCTACAGCTGCTTTTAGAAGGATGTCCAAGGTGTTATGTAACAGAGACCTAAAATTGGCATTAAGGATCCGCCTACTTCGCTGCTACGTGTTCTCCGTCTTACTTTATGCTGTCGAGTCCTGGACTGTGAATAAAATCGATCTAAATCGCCTTGAGGCTTTCGAAATGTGGTGCTATAAAAGAATTTTAAAAGTTTCCTGGGTGGAGAAGATTCGTAACTTTACATTACTAGAACGTCTCAGCAAGACTACTGAGATCATAAAAAGCATCAAGGAGAGAAAGCTGGAATATTTCGGACATATAATGAGAGGTCCCAAATATAGATTGCTACAAAATATCATGCAAGGAAAAATAGCAGGCAAACGCAGTCCAGGACGAAGAAGAACCTCATGGTTGAAGAACTTGCGAGATTGGTATGGTGTAGATACAAGCATGCTATTTAGGGTGGCAGTGAATAAAATTAAAATAGCTGTGATGGTAACCAACGTTCTGAAAGGACATGGTACATGAAGAAGAAGAAGATCGAACTTCCTAAGTGTTGCAATACGGCCTAGATTAAATTGTATTGTAAGCTCATAGTTCAAAGTTTGTTAGTATAATAGAAGCATTAACCTCTGTGCTGATGTATACATTATTTGTGAGTTTATAAATTGGTGATTTGAGTTCATTTTAGTGCAGTTTGTTATAGGTAATTACCTAACCAACATCTTTAGTGTACTTATTAGTAGCTGTCAATAAAACCAACATTTTTTCTCCACAACTTCATCGTTTTATTGTATTTATCAACGTCGATCGAGAAGAAGCGCACAAAGGAGCATTATAAAACGATTCGATCCTTATAAATACGTTCGAATCTGTCTTCCGCACAACTTGTTTCAAACTGTATAACACAAAAAGCGCTGAATTTCCAACTCTCTATAGTAAAAATCCACCATTTGGAAGAGTGATTGCATCGTTTAAACGCCGAATATCCTCAAATTTAAATGTACACAGCGGCCCTCGAAAACTACCCGTTTAATTTGCGTTTTGTCATAAGAAATCACAGAATGTATATTTCGTACATTTATTTGTACTTATCTATTGCAGACTTGATCACGAGTTTGCCGTAAGCCGAGTCTTGTTCACAAATAGCAATTTGTCTGCTACAAATCTGAATTCTTCGACACAGCAATTATTACCATCATAAAAATGCCAAAAAAATTAGCTTTTTCAATAGTAAAAAAAGTGAGCACCCAATTGTAATGACATAAATTTTATTTACATGCTCCGGTTCGTTACATATTTAAGTTTATAAAATAACAATCGATATTTTACATTTCGTTGCGATACATCATATTATGATGCATCGCAACGGTAACACCAACCCCAGTGCTGAAGCAACAAACGTTCATTTACATAGGCGGAGCTGGCAGGAGTTCTTGTGTCGCATTTTGTGATTATATTTTGTGCGGTTGAAGTTTGTGGTGATAAACCGGGTGTTATTGGAGTTTTTCGTTTTATAGCGAATTTTTAGTTATATTCTGTGATTATTAAAATACAATGGACAAATTGTTCCGCTAGTGGAGTGCAGTCAGATTTTAAATCGCATCAAGTCCGTTGATATTACGTTTTTGAGTGTGTTACGTTTGCGGTGCAGTTGCCGCTACGCGACCGATAATGCAAGTGTTTTATTTTTACAATTTTTGAAATATTCTAAACAATTTTTTGTCTAGGAATCGAAGAAGTCTAAAACCTAACGAGTTGGAAAGGGAAGCAGACAGAATTTCACGAGAATTACAGAATTACAAGAAGAAAGGCCGAACGAACAAGAAAAGCACTGTGAAAGTGAAATAGGCACTGACGATGATGAGTGTATAGCGAGAGAAGTGGAATGTATAGTGAGAAAAGATCATGATAGTAAGTCCGAGCAATCTGCTAATAAAGATGATCATAAAGAATGCATACTTTCCTGGAGACTTTAAGACCTTCCTGGAGATTACAGATTTTATTGGACGAGATGATGAAAATGTTTTTATTAGCAAACCTCCTACTTCAGGTAAGACAAAGTCAAAAAATATTTTAAAATATTACCCGGACCAAAATTGTTGGCTAGAAACGCTTCAAACGGTGTGGAAGCATTTAGCTTATTCATCACTGATAAAATGATAGAAAACATTGTATCTAATATAAACAAATGTATTGAATTAAAAATGTACAAATATCAAGAGATAAGGATTGTAGAGAAGTATCAAAGTCTGAAATATAGGCTCTCTTTGGAGCTTTACTTCTTATTGGTGTTTGAAAAAGGAACACACACAAACTGTGCCGTGTTCTGAGACACAGACGGAACGGGAATGAATTTATTATGAGCACGTTTTAGGTACAACCGATTTTTATTTTTACTTCGAGCCATAAGATTTGATGATTTACGTATTAGAGATGAGCGAAAAAAAAACTGATAAACTGGCACCCATTCGAGAATTTCATAAAGAATTTGTCACGAATTGTAACTCTCATTTTAAATTTGTTTTCTAACAAATGCTAATTTGTTAGAATTAATGAAATGCTATACGCCTTGAGGGGAAGATGCAGATTCATTCAAGATATTGTGAACAAGTCAACTGGGTATGCAATTAAAATTTACACACTATGCGATTCAAAAACTTTTCATACATACAACTTTGAAATATATTTCGGAAAACAAGTTCCTGGGTCATATTTAAAATCAAATAAAGCCATTGATGTTGTAAAAAGATTGGTTGTACCAATGGAAAAATCTAATAGAAACGTGACAACTGACAATTATTATAGTAGCTTCCCGTTGTTTTAGAAAAAGAACTCACATTTTTGGGAACTAAAAAAAGTAAGAAGAAGACACCGCGAGAATTTTTAGAAACTAAATCCAGAGATCTTCAATTAAGCCTATTTGGTTTCCAATATGACAAGTGCCTATATTTCATTCCACGTTAAGAAAATAAGCAAATAGGGCCATGTATTTCTTATGGACGATAGAACCGCGACGATGCCACGTCAAACACCAGCATGATTTAGGGTTGTATAATTTGTATTTTCCTTTCCACAAACATGAATTAAATTAATGTTTTTTAATGTAATTGACCAAAAGTGCCCATTCGAAACAAGAGATGAAAAGTAGGGAAATTGATTTTAATTAAATAAATAGTATTTACAAAAGATAATTTTATTTTATCTTAGTAATAATTAGTTTTATTTAAGTATTAATTATAGTAACGACAGTTTTTTGATTTTTCGGTAAGAGTACCATATACCATGAATGATAGAAATCAGTAGAAAATATTGCTTATTAGTTAAAATCGTGAATTTTGCCGGCTATTAAATTATTTAAAAGCAAATAAACGGACCGCTTTTAATGCATATATCAAATTACTAATTGCAATTTAAAATAATACGGTGTGCGTATGTCAGCGATTTTATGTCGTTCTCTGAGACTACATAATGATAATAATGGTTTGTGGTTCTTTAGTTGTTATACTGACTTTACAGTTAAGTTTCACCATGCATTTATTTTGATATACAATTGATTTTTGTTGAATTTTGAGATTGGTCCAGCGCACTATGTCTTCGATCATTTGTCGGTCAAAGAACAATTGCCAACAATCTAAAGCACATTTAGCATTTTTTGCATAATGCTTCACACCCGGCAAATGAGTAATAATGTTCTCTGATCTTGTTCGAACCCGTTTATTATTTGAAGCAAGTTTGTTCCATTGTGTTCCGTCTTTTCCGAGATACATTTCTTCGTTTCTTGGAGGTCCGTCAGTGCTTTTATTTTCCGTCTCATTTTGAAGTTCTCCATGTTTCCATGTCTGAATCTCCGTCAGAAACTACATCTTCTATTGCGATATCCTGCTCCGAGTCGGTGTTGTGGTCGCTTTCAGAGATATGGTCAATATCGTCATCGCTTCCCGATTCGATGGCATCGTCATCAATTTCAGCCCATAGAGCTTCAAGCTTTTTCTGTTCCGCTTCGTATGACATGATATTTTAGCTAAAAAATTGAACAATTGAATATGCAGATTCAAATAAGTCAAAAATAAAAACTTACTTATAATGTCAAAATTGCAAACGCGAGTACATAGGTAGGGTTTGACACACCCCAGAGCGTTTCAGGCGCGTGTAACTTCACTCACTGCCTACAATGTACTTAGGTAACGCCTGAATTCGATGGTGGGGACATTTTTGGGAAGCTATTGGGGTGGACGTGCGCATAAGTTTGCGTTTGATTTATTTTAAGAGCGATATTTGGGAGCTGGGGGTTTGTGAAACCCACATATGTAGTGCCGGGTTAATTGAAAATGGAAATTCAAAAATTAAGCCAAGGGAATATCTTGGATATCCGTGCAAAACAAATTGTTTTAAATGTATTTAATTATCATCTAAACTTAAGAAAAAAAAAACAAGAAAACATACCAAAAGTAGAGTGAACAACAGAAAGTTCACTTACGATGCAGTAGTTCATACGCGGCTACGTGCCATCATGCATAGTTTTTTTCTTTAGAAATTTACCGCCGGCATTGAACAAAGTTTTTGCACTGGTTAAAAAAGACAACATATTTACCAAACATGTCACGCACAACAATGTGGAGAATACTCATGTTTTTTGTGTACTCTGGATTTTATTTTTTGCAAACGAGAGGGATGCGTTTGTTAAGGGGTTGTCAACAGGCCTGAAACAGCCGACACAACGAGGCCCCGATTTGTTATAGTGCATGCAGGTAGTGAATTGGGCTTTGTAGAAGATGCTGCTTTTTGGTTTTTAGCTAAAAAAACAACTCAGCGGACTATCATGGTGAGATGGATAATCCTATATTTGAACAATAGTTTAAGAAAAAGCTGCTTCCTAATCTTCCAGAGAAAACTGTTTTGTTGATGGACACTTTGTACCATTCGAGGAGAGAAGAAGTGATTCCGATACAAGCCTTCAATAAAGATCAAATTAAGACGTGGTTGCTGGAGAAAGATTATTTGAAATCAGAGCTCATGGAAGTCGTAAACAGATACAAAGAAAAATACACAAAATATAAAATCGACGAGATGTGCAAAGAGAAAAATGTTGCCATTCTGAGACTACCTCCATATCATTGTGAGTTAATCCAATTAAAATGGTATGGAGTCAAGTCAAAAGACATATTGCCTCACACAACACAGAGTTTAAAGCCGCCGCTATGAAACAATTAATAAGAAATGCATTTGGTGTAGTAACAGTAGAAAACTGGAAAAACTATTGTAAACTTGCTATTAAGGAAGAGTAAAAATTTTGGGTTCTTGATGGGTTTATGGACGATATTGATCCTGTGGTAATAAATGTGAGGGTTGACAGTGACAGGAATGAAAGTGATAGCGATGATAGAGAAGATGAGGATGATGTGAATATGCAGTAAGTAAATTATGCGATAGTGTGCAAATCGACGAACACAAAGTGCCAAATCCGAAATAATATATATATATATATATATATATATATATAATATATATATATATATATATATATATATATATATGTACATATACCGTATGAGTCATGAGGAACTTTACATACCTCTACCATATGTAGAGTCCCTCAGGGAGCATATCATGTGGCCACTAAAAAATGTCAACTCCTCTTCTTTATTAATTAACGGGGTGATTTGTGTAATTGACCATTTATTTCATTTTACTGTAGTGTTTATACGGCTCATTTGATTTTTTTAATTTTTGCATGATACAGTACACTACTATCAAGCATTCGACTGGTATTAGCTAAACTAAAAAATTCCAGGACTGGCTTTGGAAAAATTAATTTAGGGATTCGTATTAAATATTACACCCAGTATATATATATTTTTTAAAATGCAATAAGTGATTTTCAAACTACATAAATAGCCAATGAAAACGACATATGCGACAATGTTGTCGCACTTTTATTAAATTTTTAGTGAACGATCAAGTCTTACCAAAAATAGAACAACCATAATGAAGTATCAAATTATAGGGTAATTAATTTAAACAAATGTTATAAATTTCAAACATCTTACAACAATACTTTGTTGTAAGATTGCTGATTACCTAGGTAGCGGTTGAGAGTAGATAATATAGTCTACAAGGAACAAGGATTTGGACCACTCATCATCAGAGAGAGATAGTTTTGTTTTCTGCAGTTTTTCTTTTGTTGATAACACAATTTTTACACTTAATTTAGAAAGGATATAAATATTTTGATTAGGAGATTTAGAATAATATTTGGGATTTTGAGATTTCAACTAATATTGTTTGTACCATTAATTTTGAAGGTTCACGTGTAGAACAAAATTTTGAGAATCATTATATGAGATTTTGTTTATTGAAAACATTTGAGTGTGAATTTTATTTCATTATTTTTATTTCAATATATAATGTTGGATCCTGTATGTTTTTTATTGTTCCGGTATTCTTTGGACCTTACCTTTCACAAATAGCATAGATATGCACGATATTTCACGAATAACATAGATATTCGTGAAGCACGAATTTGACCCTGAGATGGGAGAGTTGAAGGGTGTGATAGAGACATAGTCATATCATTTGGATAATTTTAATTGATTGATTGATTAATTAGCTGATTAAATTGTTTGGCGCACTAAGCTTGGAATATCTCAAATAATATATATATATATTATATATATATATATATATATATATTATATATTATATATATATCTATATATCGGAAAAAGGAGTACGACCGTCAATCCAATATATATATAAGGATCACTCAGACGAGTGGTGGGTTCTTATATCGGTCTCTAGGTGGAGAAATAAAAGACAAAGTTGATAGGCTACTTTATCTATTTTGAAGACGTTTCGCTTTCGAGTTTTGAAAGCATCATCAGTTCATCTTAAAAAGATATGTAGCAGTCAATGTTATTAACAAATATGTGAATGAAAACTAAGTAAATGGACATAGTACGCTGATCTTGTATAAACAGTTAAGCAACTAACAACATATATGAACTTGTACAAAAATTAGCACAGCAATTGACCATGTGGTCCAAAATAAATTCAATGTTATTTAATGTTAATAAGTGAGAAAGAACCAAGAAAATCATAAATAACCTCCAACTATTTAATGGATATTAAACTTTGATTTTAAATCATTATATGAGATTTTGTTTATTGAAAACATTTGAGTGTGAATTTATATTTCATTATTTTTATTTCAATATATAATGTTGGATCCTGTATGTTTTTTATTGTTCCGGTATTCTTTGGACCTTACCTTTCACAAATAGCATAGATATGCACGATATTTCACGAATAACATAGATATTCGTGAAGCACGAATTTGACCTGAGATGGAGAGTTGAAGGGTGTGATAGAGACATAGTCATATATTTGGATAATTTTAATTGATTGATTGATTAATTAGCTGATTAATTGTTTGGCGCACTAAGGCTTGGAATATCTCAATAATATATATATATATATATATATATATTATATATATATATATATAATTTTAATATATTTATATATATATATATCTATATATCGGAAAAAGGAGGTACGACCGTCAATCCAATATATATATAAGGATCACTCAGACGAGTGGTGGGTTCTTATATCGGTCTCTAGGTGGAGAAATAAAGACAAAGTTGATAGGCTACTTTATCTATTTTGAAGACGTTTCGCTTTCGAGTTTTTGAAAGCATCATCAGTTCATCTTAAAAAGATATGTAGCAGTCAATGTTATTAACAAATATGTGAATGAAACTAAGTAAATGGACATAGTACGCTGATCTTGTATAAACAGTTAAGCAACTAACAACATATATGAACTTGTACAAAAATTAGCACAGCAATTGACCAGTGGTCCAAAATAAATTCAATGTTATTTATGTTAATAAGTGAGAAAGAACCAAGAAAATCATAAATAACCTCCAACTATTTTTTAATGGATATTAAACTTTGATTTTTAAATAGTTGGAGGTTATTTATGATTTTCTTGGTTCTTTCTCACTTATTAACATAAATAACATTGAATTTATTTTGGACCACATGGTCAATTGCTGTGCTAATTTTTGTACAAGTTCATATATGTTGTTAGTTGCTTAACTGTTTATACAAGATCAGCGTACTATGTCCATTTACTTACTGTTTCATTCACATATTTGTTAATAACATTGACTGCTACATATCTTTTTAAGATGAACTGATGATGCTTTCAAAACTCGAAAGCGAAACGTCTTCAAAATAGATAAAGTAGCCTATCAACTTTGTCTTTTATTTCTCCACCTAGAGACCGATATAAGAACCCACCACTCGTCTGAGTGATCCTTATATTATATTCTATATATCTATATATATATATATATATTTATATATTATATATATAATTATATATATATATATGTATATATATTATATATATTATATATAATATTATATATATTATAATATGTATATATATATAATATATATATAATATATATATATATATATATATATATATTATATATATATATATAATATGTATATATATATAATATGTATATATATATATATATAATATATATATATATATATATATATATAATATTTATATATATATATATATATATATATATATATTATATATAGCAAAGAAATTTAATCTTTGCAGATAAGTTAAATAGTAAACTCTTAATATATTGGGGAAATCTGCAAAAAAACTCTAATGTGTATCAATTATTTCACCTAACGTTTTCGCCAAAGAGAATTTGGCTTCTTCAGGGCTGAAAGAGAATAAATATAATTAGCTACCATATATTATCTAATAAAAAACATTTACCTTACCGTGAATTTTAGAAATGTCGAGTTATGATGTTTAAAAAACTTTAGCTAGTAACAACATAGTGGTGTTTTTTTGTTACTATGTGCAAAAAAGTTGAATTTGACGAATTTGACCCTGAGATGGGAGAGTTGAAGGGTGGTTATAGAAGACATAGTCATATCATTTGGATAATTTTAATTGATTGATTGATTAATTAGCTGAATTAATTGTTTGGCGCACTAAGGCTTGGAATTATCTCAATAATATATATATATATATATATATATATATATATATATATATTACGACCATAATAATTTTTCCTACACTGTATATATGTATAATATATATATATATATATATATTATTTATATATAATATAATTATGATATATATATAATATATATATTATATATATATATATATATATTTATATATATAGAAAAGAAATTTAATCTTTGCAGATAAGTTAAATAGTAAACTCTTAAATTATTGGGGAAAATTACCTAAACGTTTTCGCCAAAGAGGAATTTGGCTTCTTCAGGGCTGAAAGAGAATAAATTATAATTAGCTACATATATTTATCTAATAAAAAACATTTACCTTACCGTGAAATTTTTAGAAATGTCGAGTTATGATGTCAAAAACTTTAGTAGTAACAACATTAGTGGTGTTTTTTGTTACTATGTGCAAAAAAGTTTATTTGTTAACGTTGGAATGTATGGTAGCTTTGAACTTAAAAACGCAAAGGTTTACCCAAAGAACAATCGAAAAACCCAATGTAAACTACATTTAAAGGAAGTAATTCTTTGAATTGTCGGCAATAACTAAATTTTTAATTGTTGTAAAGTTTGAATGTGAGCTTCTGTTTTCATAGAACGCAAGCGCCGAAACAATTACAAGTAGTTCTTTTGATATCAAAGTCGTCGTTAAGGTTCATTGGTAAAACCGATGAAGTTAGATCCCCAGTTGGGGAGATATTAGTTTAGAATTTCTAACTGAGATTCTTTTTTTTTATGTAAATGTTTTTTATTAGATAATATATGGTAGCTAATTATAATTTATTCTCTTTCAGCCTGAAGAAGCCAAATTCTCTTTGGCGAAAACGTTAGGTGAAATAATTGATACACATTAGAGTTTTTTTGCAGATTTCCCCAATATTTAAGAGTTTACTATTTAACTTATCTGCAAAGATTAAATTTCTTTTCTTTTTAGAGGAAAATGGGGTTCTATAACAACATACGGGTTAATTATGGTGCTGAGGCGTTGAGGTTGCTCAAGGATTACCAAAAGACCAATGTCAGACTAGCAAAAGAAAGGAATCGGAGACTTTTTTTATTGTCATGTCGTTCCAAAGGTATAACACCTAAACACATTGTTCATGCCACCACCTCTGTTCAAAACTATATTCACAGAAATGGTTTCTGGCAATTGCAGGGATGTCAACAACTTATCAGGTTAGATAGCAAACTTTTAAATGTTGAGATTGCAACCAATCATAGATCTCTCAAACAGTTAGAACAGTCACTCACTGAACAAAAAACCGAAATCATTAGATCAACCTCGGAATATGATTGGATGCAATTTTCACATATTCAATCTATTAGATATAATAAAATATTTTATTCAATTAAATCAGACAATATCAAAAAAATTAACTCACTATATCAGTCTTGTTGTAAATCTGTTCTTAATACTGATCCAAAATGGATAAAAAATTTATCTACCACAACTATTCCTGATGATATTCTAGGTTTCTTGGCATTAGGAAATAAATTTAGCATCGAACCAAAGTTAGGAAAAGATTTTCAAGTAAAAACACTTTTAGCAGACTTAGAATACATAATTTCATCATGTCCATCTGAATTAGAACAAAACTTAATCCGGTCTAGAACCACCAACATTCTCACTAATCACATTTTGAATACTTCTAAATCATCTAATACTTTTTTTCATAACTTATATACCAAAACTAAAAAATTTCTTAAATATAATCCTGAGCTTTTAGTGACAAAAGCAGACAAAGGTAATGTTACAGTCATCTTAGAAAGAACTCACTACTTACAACTGTGTTCTTCTCTCATTGAGAATGATAAATCTTACATTTCACTTACATCCAATCCCACTTCTTCTCTACAAAGGAAATGCAATACATTAATCGCATCCTTAGCCTCTTCTAATGAGATTGACCGTAACACAAAGAAAAAACTAACAACATACAATGGGAATATTGCAAAGTTTTATGCTTTACCAAAAATCCATAAACCAACACTATCGGTTCGTCCCATAGTAGCTTCCATTGGAACTCCGACTGAAAATATCTCAGCTTTTGTTACAGACATACTTACTAATGCATATAATTATGAAATTCAATATTACATCAAAGATTCTTTTGAGATGGTAAATAAATATAATGGTTACATATTACCATCTAATTATGTCCTCGTTAGCCTTGACGTTGTATCCTTATTCAGCAACGTTCATTTAGGAATATGTTTGACATCAATAGAGATCAACTGGGACCGTATTAGAGGTTGTTGTTCCATGTCTTATGACAGATTCATCAGTATCGTCGAATTTCTCTTTAATAACACTTACTTCTCTTTTAATGGTAAATTCTATCAACAAACTTTCGGTACCCCTATGGGAGCAAAGATTTCTCCTATCATTGCAACTTACGTTATGGATTATGTGTTAGACTCAGTCATTCCTTTACTATCCTTTCAAATTCCATTTATTAAAAAATATGTTGATGATATAATTTTGGCTATACCCAATGACAAGGTAGATGAACTATTAGACACCTTTAATAGTTATGACCCCTACATCCAGTTCACTATAGAGAGGGAAGATGGTAATTGTTCCGTCCCCTTTCTCGACATAAGGATGATTAGGGAAATCAACAACATTAAAATAGATTGGTATCAAAAACCGACACATTCTGGTAGATACCTTAACTACCACTCTTACCATAATAACTCTACCAAAGTCAACTTAATCAAACAGATGAAAAATAGAGTAATTAAACTATCAGATCCATCATTTCATACAAAAAACCTACAAATCCTTCTGAAACTTTTTATTTCAAATTCTTATCCAACACCATTAGTAAATAAGATTTTGTTTAACACTATCCATAACGAAGATACTTCACCTTCCATCGTGACTAACAATGCTGATCCTGATGTCTTAAGTAGGAACCCAGTCTCGGATACTCCTATCAATAAATATTTTTCATTACCCTATTTCAGAGATATCACTCCGGGGTTAACAAGGATTCTAAAAAGTTTTGAAAATAGCTTTTCTAATAATAATAATAACATTAAACTTAATGTGGCTTGTAGATCAGCCCTAACAATTAATAATCTTTATTCGAAGATAAAAGATAAGACTCCCATAGATAGGCTTAGTAATATTGTCTACAACATTCCATGCCTCTCTTGCAACAATTCCTACATCGGCCAAACATCTCAATTATTGAAATCACGTATTACACTACACAAAAGTGATTCTCGACTTCACCCTGACCGCTGTGCATTAGCCAAACATGTCCATTCCACTGGTCATCACATGGACTATACGAACACTACAATTCTCCACCGTGAGAGCAATAAATCTAAAAGAGAGTTCATTGAAATGTCTTATATTTTCCTTAACGATTTTTCCATCAATGTTAAGAGTGACATTAAGAATCTAAGCGATATATACCACTTCTTACTTAAATCAGATACCAAGAACAATACAACATCACAGATAACCAACTTGACTGATATATCTATTAACAACTAACCTACTTTAATAATAATTTTCATTAACAAAAAAAGATAACATTCCCTTGCTTTTCTTAGATACATCTCAATAAGATATTATTACAATAATACATGAACAATATACTAATTAAAAAAAAAAGAATTTCAATTAGAAATTCTAAACTAATATCTCCCCAGACTGGGATCTAACTTCATCGGTTTTACCAATGAACCTTAACGACATTGATATCAAAAGAACTACTTGTAATTGTTTCGGCGCTTGCGTTCTATGAAAACAGAAGCTCACATTCAAACTTTACAACAATTAAAAATTTAGTTATTGCCGACAATTCAAAGAATTACTTCCTTTAAATGTAGTTACATTGGGTTTTTCGATTGTCCTTGGGTAAACCTTTGCGTTTTAAGTTCAAAGCTACCATACATTTCCAACGTTAACAAATAAACTTTTTTGCACATAGTAACAAAAAAACACCACTATGTTGTTACTAGCTAAAGTTTTTTAACATCATAACTCGACATTTCTAAAATTTCACGGTAAGGTAAATGTTTTTTATTAGATAATATATGGTAGCTAATTATAATTTATTCTCTTTCAGCCCTGAAGAAGCCAAATTCTCTTTGGCGAAAACGTTAGGTGAAATAATTGATACATATTAGAGTTTTTTTTGCAGATTTCCCCAATATTTAAGAGTTTACTATATATATATATTTATATATATATATATATATATATATATATAATATATATATATATATATATGTAACGTGTAGTGTGTATAAATGAATGGACACTAAATAGAAAAAAGACTGGAATAACTACATAAGCAGAATGGGGAGCACGTGTGGTCAAAAATAGCACGAGATAAATCAATAATCGGTAGAAGAAGTATCGGCAGACCGCGCAAAAGATGGAGTAAAAACCCTGTAATTACGATACCCTGTATATTTCAAAATAATTTGAAAATGTAGCTTTAATCAACTTACAAATTAATTATTTAATTTTTTTTAATTTTTTTACTCTTTCGCTGTAATCTTTCGTTCCGTTAGGGGTGATTCACCCTGTATACAAGGAAAAAATTTTATGTATGTAATTGTTGTTATTACTTACATGAAAATAAATTTAAACTTGTTTTTGTTAGTTATATCTTATTTAAAGCGTTAATCAATATGTAATGATTAAACAATAGTGAAACTTAACTATTTTTATTAGACCTATAATAAACGCATACCTATATCTGTCAATTAAAGAAACAGGTATTTATAATGAATTCTTTTGTATTCAACTATACATATCCTTTTATTTGTGAAATTAATTACCTAATACAACTACACAGTGCTGAATACGGTTCTGATTAGAATGAATCATATATCGACAATCTAATTGCAATGCATTTTTGAGAGTTTTGGCAACACTGATCTCCATAAGCGTAATGTTATTTTCTTAACGTGGAATGAAATATAGTTTCAACGGTTCTCAAAAAAAACAAGGTTGTACTATTTCTTTTCACGATGCAAGATGACAATCATGTGGCACGTAAAAGCCAAAAAATCCGCTGTAAATTTGGATTATAATGCTGCAAAAAGAGGGGTAGATACCATCGACCGGATGAGTTCATCCTATAGTAGCTCCAGAATTACCCGGAGATGGCCTTTTTCATTATTTTATAGACATCTAGATATAGCAGCAATAAATTCCTATGTTATTTTTAAATTTAATAACCTTGACATTAACAAACGACGAATAGTATTTCTTAAGGCTCATCCTCGATAATCCTAACGGTAAATTTCAGTTTGCTATCTCTATTTCAAAAATTTCTTTCTTTACGAAAACAAAATCTGTTCATGAAGTAATATTCTAAACTTCGTTTAGATATCTCTTTCAAGCCCAGGTCAAAAATGCGTTTACCTTTTACTCGAGCCGATTATACACCGAGACAACCCCTGCAGTGACAGGTTTTGGCTTACAATAAGACCATAAATCTCTTTAGTGGTATTTTGAGTAAATATAATAACAGATCAAAGTAATATAATCTATTCATAAATTTACAATGTAACAAATGTACATACATAATTTATTTGTTATTTTTTTTACGGAAAAATTGGCTGTCTGAAGTTTAACGTAGATTAAAGTTTACGGAAAATAAAAATTATAAAAAAAAGATTATTATTATATATCATAAAAATTTGATTAGTATCACGATCATTAAAATTGATAAAATGAAACGATATAAATATAGAGTTATGTCTAATGTTTCTTCAGAAGGTGTTTCAAATAAAAATTATAATAAAAATCTTATCTAATTAGTATCACGATCACTATTAAATAAAGCTAAGGTGTTTCAAATAAAAATTATAATAAAAATCTGAAATTTTTGTAGCATATTTTCCCACAGTTCCATATATTTATCAATCTTTTCGAATAAAATATTTTTTGGGGTCCATACCGCAAACTAACAGTATTCTCTATTCGATATAAATAACAAAATAACTGTCCTTGCACTGGATAGTAATAGAAATCAGTTCTTTTTAAAATTTCTTGAAGGAAGGAATAATTTAGTCACGCTATCATTTCCAATTTTGATTTTTGATATTGAATTTGATAGGTTGTGATTTATTACACCAAAATCTAATAAAATATACCATGACACAAGAAATAGTTTCAGAATAAGTTTGATGTGTTGTTTATTATCATTCAGTAAGAGACTAATTTACTTCTTACAGTGCTAATCTAACAGACAATTATTATTGTCAAATGAAAGAAATAAGATAATTTACTTGTGTGCTTGTGGTTAGTAAACGTCGGCCCTATGCAACTAATTGTCAACAAAGAACGGAGTACAAAAGTTTAGATTTAGATTTATGAGGAGCATTTATGAAACTTAGATGTATACTGAGTACTTATTTCAAAAATTTACAACTAAGGATTTAATTTGTTATATGTAAATATACTCCTAGATCTAGAGAAAATGGGAGTGCGACAATGGGAATTACTGGCACAGGACCGACAAACATGGAAGGCAATAGTAACCGCGGCAAAGACTTACGAAGAGTTGTAGCGCCATTGATGATGATGATGATGATGAAATATACTGTATAACTATTTATATGGATGTGAAATATGGATCATGAAGGATAATATGATGGACATTTTGACATTTTAGGATGTACGTTGAAAAATTAAGGCAAATATCGAGCACAAATTTAATAATCAAATCTTGCCCAAGTACTTTCGCTTCTACAGCATCATCAGGGGAATCTGAAATAAGCCAAGAAAAGTTTTTTTAAATGAAGAAAATTAATAAACTTCGATAAAAAACTCGAAGTTAATGGATGATAAAAGTTTTTTGTGATTAACATTTTAGACTTACTTCGTCAAATTTGGTCTATCCAGCAAGCGCAGATGCCCCTGATGATGCTGTAGAAAGCGAAAGTACTTGGGCAAGATTTGATTATTAAATTTGTGCTCGAAATTTGCCTTCATTTTTTAAAGTTCATTTATTCGAGCATTCAACCTTATATCAATAATTTAGGATGTGACTCAGGTATATGATAAAGTATGGCAAAGACGCCATAACTATAAACTAAGACTACATTTACCAAAACGATACTCTCAAATAATTGACTCCTCCATCTTGGAAAGATATTTCAGAATTAAACAGGAAGAAACATACATGGAATTGACAGATATTACAGCAGGGCTGCCACAAAGAAGTGTCTTTACCTTTTGTATACGTGTTATATTATTGTCCTAGAAAATATACAATTGCAACATTTACCGAAGATATTGCTATCATAGCAATATGCAAAACCAGCGAGGAAGCGACAAAGAAATTACACAGATGTTAATCAAATATATACTCCAGGGAAATAAGCAAAAAATAGACCATGTTCGTGACACTCAATAATCCAGGTCGCTGACAACTTTTTTAGTTATTGTAGACCTCTAGGAAGAAAACCTACTTCTTTTTTTGCCTTGAATTTGGAGCTGTTTTTTAATTATTGACAATTTAATGCAAAAAACGCGACTGTTTCTATGATTATTGATACGAGTATTAAAAAAAAATAGATTTTTGGAAGAAAATTGTTTTGCACGAATTGTTTAAACAAACTAGACTATTTATTAATTAATTAATATATAAACAAATTACTAATTCCTAATGTACGTAGAAATTACATACAAATTAAAAATAGATCATACAAAATAAAAAAATAAGAATGATCAAAATCCATTGAGTAGATCCGGAGATATAGAAAATTTTATTAGTTTGAAATTGCTTGTTCGGTTTGGATTTGTAGGTTCTTCCTAGTCACCATTTGAACTACATTTTTGAAAATTCGTAGAGGGTCCTGTAAAGGTACAATGTTTGTGCAAATTTTTAACAAAAAATACAAATCCCATTCCTTAACATGGCAAAAAATGAGGTTCCTTAATTATTATAATCAAATTAGCTGTGAATTATCATCTTTTCTTTGACTTGATCTACTACTTGTTGTAATTGGTCGTAAAACACTTCCCTTGTTGTTTGAGGCTTATTATTTTCTAGGCCGTATACTCCGATAATGTTCAGGTTTTCCTTCTCCATTCTTATCTTTGATGTTACTATTCTTTCTGATATGTATTGACACTCTTTGATGTAATTTTGATACCTTTGGTGTATTAGTAAGGCTACACCTTCTTTGGCCCTGTTTTCTTTTGCTACTCCACTGTAGATTAGTATGTATTCACCTAATTTTGATTGACCTTTTCCTTTATTTTTTGTTTGTTGTAGAGCACAAATGTCTATTTCTTTCTCTTTCAACACTTGGGTTATTTCTTGGTCCCTTGAGTTGAGTGATCTGATATTCCAAGTAATTCTCATCTGGGTTTTGGATGTTTTTCGCTTGTCCTTATTTCTTGCCGTAGTCGTCTTCATAGTATCAATCCGGTTCCGAGACTGTACATTGTTTCTTTGAGCAGTATTTGATTTTACGATTGGTAGGTTGCTAACCAATAAATATAAATAATTAAATTTCATATTCAAATACTGCAAATTTGGTTATTACTCTGAGCTCATGTAAAGAAGAAAAGAAAATAATAATTCTGATTGAAATACAAAAAAAATGTACTGGATGATTGACCAAAACTCTACGCTGTTTCTATATAATAAATTATTATTATATAAGCAAATACTGAAACAATTGTATTATTATAAAAACAGTATAAATATTTAGAAAGAAAATGGAAAATCAACAGAAAATATTTCTATTCATATAAAAATTTAATAAAATTATAGGTACTTACTGCTTATTTATATAACATTTCCTATTTTAAATACAATAAACACACTGGTTTGTCAAAAGTCGGAATAAGCCCTAATAATGTTATTCAACTTTATTTATCCTCCTCCGAGGGTTTTACCTACCTGGCGAGAATCCAGAAGCTACCGACAAGGACACCCTGTGCTGACGGAGAGAAAATTGCGTTTAGCAAAAATTTGAAATTTTTTAAAAGTTTATATCAAATAGCTGCTTTGTGTTACACTTTATGTTAAAAATAAAAACAGATTCGGAAAGTAGGTCAAATTCTGTAGTGCCCTATTTAAAAAAAAAAATTTTTTCGTTTATTTTAACCAAAAATATTTGAAAAAAAAATATTGTTTAAACAATTTATTAATTTACAACCAAATAGTGCACTAGAACTTTTTTAGACCTTCCATATAAAAAAAGAATCATCTCAATATCTGCCATAGTTTTTGCGTTATTTGATATAAACTTTTACATTGGAATTTACCTATGCCCAGAATCGCGAGGATCGGCCTTAAAGATCTGGTATATGAACTTATAAATGACCACTTAAAATTAAGAACAACCCTAAAAAATCTTCCTAAAGAAATTTAGGTTTATTTGGAAAAATATATAGATAATGACGAAACCGTTCAAGACATTGTCAAACCTGAAATTTGTTACATTTGCGGTAAACACAGGCACGAAAGCCATTTGTCAGCAGTGTAAAAATAACGTATGTAAGAAACATAGCCACATCTCTGTTAAATGTATCCATTGTGATAATAATGAGTAAATGCAAAATAGCGATGAGTATGTTTTATTTGTAATCATAGGTAACTTGTTTGTAATGGCAATAAATTAAATTTAGAAACTAAAAACTTACTTTTTTGTAAATACTGAAGAAAACAATGAAATGTCGTATTTAAAGATCTAAAAATCGAAACTATCTAATGCGGTGTAAAGAGCCGCCACGCGACGTACCATGGAATTTTTTTTTGTGCGACCGCCGAAGGGTTATCAACGTTTTGCAAAAATAAATTCGTAAGGAATGCAACTATTGATTTGTTTATTGTTAATTCTGTTTTATCCCAGATAGACTGGCAATCGATTTTCTTAATAACCCAAATCCATCGTCAATGTGGGACCTTTTTTTATACGGCTATTACAACAATTTCTGATTATACAACAGAGCGCCAACTATATAGAAACCGATTAAAACCTTGGATTATTCTCTCAACTACATGCTTAATTTAAAATAAGCGAAAGCTTTCCCGGACATATGAACACACTGGTTCCCTTGACGATTTGCTCGCTCATCGTATTTTTTTGATCCAGTCAAGTCAAACAATCGTTACTAAAGCTATGAACAAAAATTAAAGAATCGCATTGCAACTAATAAAAGTAAAAAAAGTATCGGTATACTTGTACATCTTTACCTTTCAAAGTCTTCATAACATTACTTTAAAAAGCTGACAGGTCTTTATGTTCTTTGAATGACGAATCCTTGGAATATTTATTATTTTTTATCAGGTTTTTGCAGATGAATTTAACGATATCATTTCTTAAATAATGTGTCCACATTACCTTGTAACTATTTATAACAATTTTTTCACATTAGAGGTAATTAAACACTATTTACGAAAATTACGTAATAATTCATCAAACGTACTACTCTCCTTTTTTATTAAACAATGTAATGAATCTACAGCTATTCCTATATCCCTCATAATGATTGCTTTTTATAATCAGGGTTCTCTGCCCTCGTCCTGGAAATTGGTTTTGGTTACCCCTATCTTTAAGGAAGAAAATAAATTTGATTGCAATAATTATCATCAAATCAGTCTGGTTTCTATTGGTATGTCTAAGTTTCTTCTTTAAGAAAATGTCATTCCTCACCAACAGCAAGGCCTTATCAAGGGTCGTTAACTAATCACAAACTTATTTCATTGTGTAAGCGATTGGCGGTGATCTTTAAACAATCGGCATCTTTTTGGAGTAGAGTCTGCTTAGACTCCTCCACAGTTTTCGATAGTATTCCTAAACGTCTATTACTAGCTAAATTAAAGCACTATAACATTAACCGAGAGTTAAATATTTGTATTTAATATTTTCTATCAAGGATCAGTACTTGGACCACTACTCTTTTGTATCTACACCAGTGATATTCCAAGATTTTGATTTACGCTGATGAAACCAAATTATATGTGATTATGTGTTGTAGCATTTTTGTTTCACCCGGTAAATCATGCGAGCCAGAAAAGTTTTTTAATCTTTTTGCGTTTCTGTGAATAATAATCCAAACATTTGATAACTTATTTATAATAGGCAAAAATAAAATGTTGATTCTCAAGGTGACGAATTACGCATGAAATAAATAAGGATTTTCCACTTGGGAGAATGAACATTGGCGAGAAAAGAAATTTGGTCCGAAATTTACTTCCATGTAAACAATCGTAGAAGTACGAGGTATGAAGTTCAGATCAAGCAGGCTGTTTGTTCTTTAGTGACAGTTAAGTACGTGTCTCGTATAAAATTAGTCAGTGAAGTATGCAGTAAGATCTAAGTTAAATTTAATTTTAAAACTTGTCAGCATATTGGAGATAAGATTGCAGAATGTTTTCTTTCTGGCGAACCTAAGAAATATACCTGATAATTATATAGTGCCTACGTATTTAGGCAATGCAGTCTCCCGTTATTCTATATAGGTTATGTCCTTTAATTTGTTTTGGATTCGGTAATAATTTTTGTTTTTTGTGTACAACTCAAAAGTTTGTATGTTTATACTTTCGTGATCATGGGGAATTGTTACACCGTTTTGTTTATCTAATTTATTGGTATTTTTGTATAGATGGTAGGTTATAATACCGATAATATTATGATAATTTTGTTATAACTGAGGTAATGTGAAAAAATGTTTGCTAAATTTTGCTATTTAAATTCACCTTTTAGCTTTACCCAGGTATGAAGGTATTGCATCAAGTATGATTTGTCTAAATTTACATTTTTTTTATCGTTTACCTGGTTTATATTCTGTTTTTTTTTTATAATGTATTGGCATTCTATAAGACTTTTACCTCGATGAACTTTTAAGAAATAAAAATTGTAAACTTGTAGCAAATATTTATTTAATACTTTCTCATAATCTTCCTTTCTTCTGATAATTTATTAGGTAAATCTGATAGGAATGTAGAGCGACAATATAAGATAAGTGTGTCTGTTTCTCTTTTTGTTTAACTATGTATGAATTTTGGTTTTTTAGCGAGTCATATCGTATTTTTTTATCTTTCTTAAGCTAATCTTTTTATAGGTCAAGTGTCGAGTTTTCCTCGTCCCTCGACAAATGACTAGGTGGCATCCTATATTTTATTTTCTTTTCTTTTCTTAACAAATTCTCTCATTTTCATGGGTACGTTTAAATTCTCATTTTTTTTAAATATATCCCCATCCCAGATTTATATACCCACGTCCCAAAGCTCACAGTTTTGTCCTCCCGGGTGAGCTTCTTGTCTAACAAAATATTTAATATCTGAAATAATTTGGTTCATGACACCATATCGGCAACTATAATAGTACTATTTAGTAGATAACATTTATTGTTTTATAATTTTGTTTTACGTGCTTAATTGCAACTCTACAATTTTTAATAGTTTTATAATAATATTTTTCTTTTTTTTTTGGGTATAATAGGAATTCGGTTCTCTGCCCCTATTTATTTTATAATAAAAATATTAATACTGAAGACTAAATCGGTCATACCTTAATAGTAAAAATTTGTTTAAGGCATTAAATACGTACACTTGTTCCGCACTGAGCTTTGGTATTATAAAGTGGTCAAAGACGGATATAAAAAGTCTTCAGATGAAAGTAAAAACATTTTTACAAAGACGCAAAAACACCATCTACACAGTGCAACAGAGAGAACAACACTACCGCGGTATCAAGGTGGAAGAGGGTTCATGGACATAGGTTAGCAATTGGATAAACAAGCTGCTAACTTATTTTCAGGTGCAGGCTGAGACATCTACTTTAGATCGAGAAATTTGAGCAGTAAATGATACAACGCCGCTTAAACTGAGGAAACAAGAAATGGATGGGTAAATCTCTGCATGGGTGACATCTCAATAAGATCAGTCAAGAATATATCGACAAAACAGCGTCCAACTTTTAGTTGACATCAGGAAAGATGTTTCCGGAGGCGGAGGGTCTCCTACTTGCCATTTAGGAGTAGGTTATTTTAACTAAAATTACCAAAACTATATTGTTAAAGATCCTCTAGTCCAAAACGACAATTACCCTTATGGATGCCAAGCCCAAGAAATCATCCAACATCTTACCAGTGGCTGCCAGGCGTTTGTCGATACTGATTAAAAAGAAAGCTATGACTCAGAAGGATTATCCACCAAGAACTAGCTGACAAACTGGAACTTCTTCAAACCGACCATTTTCTTTATTATCAGTACGTCCCTGACAAAATGCTTGAAAATGACAACTACAAGCTGTACTGGGACCGCACTGTGCTCACAGATCAACCAGTGGTACATAATAGACTGGATCTTATACTAGTTAATGAACTTACTAAGCAAACAACACTTATTGATGTAGCGATACCCAACACAAATAATTGTGTGTTAATTACAAGGAAAAGATCTTCAAGTACAGATATCTAGAAATATAAATCAGGTGACAATGGAGAATGAAAAGTACCCAGACAGTATTATTCTATCTACTACTGGTGTTATTCCCAAAAACCTACTAGAAAATATAAAACAGATGGGTCTAAATGAACATATCTATAACGCCATACAGAAAGCTGTACTCCTGGCGACGTCCAGATGCATACGAACATTTTTGGTAGATACTCCAGCATACCAAGTCGCTTTGAGATTGATAACACGGAAAGAGTTCCATCAGAGCTTAATTCTTTTGATACCTTAGGTATCTGGGATAAGTGAATTTTCCCCTTAGAGGGAGTGTGAGCCCTATGGCTAAATCTGGATAAAAGATAAGAAATGAAAGATGTTTCCCGAGACTGAGGGTTTCCTACTTGATGTTCAGGATCAGGTTATTCCAACTAAAAATTACCTGAAATAAATTGTTAAAGATCCTTAAATCCAAAATGACAAATGCCAAGGATGCCAAGCCCAAGAAACCATCCAACATCTTACCGGCAAAGAAAAGTAGTAAGGTAGGAAGGATAATCCACCAAGAACTGACTGACAAACTGAAACTTCTCCATCTTGGTCACTATCAATACGTCCCTGAGAGAATACTTGAAAATGACAACTACAAGCTATACTGGTACTGCATTGTGCTCACAGACCAACAGTTTCACATAATAGATCGGATCTCATACTAGCTAATAAACTTACTAGGCAAACAATACATATTGATGTGGGGACACCTACTACCAATAATTTTCGAATTAAAAACAACGAAAAGATCGCCAAGTACAGAAATCTAGAAATACAAATCAGGAGACAATAGAGAATACAAAGTACCCAGGCAGTACCTATTATTATCTCTAATACTGGAGTTATTCCCAAAAACCTGAATGAATAAATGATAAATGAACATATTTATAAGGCCATGCAGACAGCTGTACTCCTCGCGACGTCCAGATATGTACGAAAATTTTTCATACCATCGTAATCGTTATCCAGCATATCAAGTCACCTAGGACTCGATTATACGGAAAGAATCCCACTAGAGCTCAATTCTTTTGATACCGTAGCTATCTGGGATGAGTGAATTTTTCCCTTAGAGGGAGTGTGAGCCGTATGGCAAAATCTGGATAAATTATAAATAAATATTTAAATTACAATAAAAATATATAAAGCCAGTGATACTATAATGACCTTTTAAAAGCCTAAACTGGAGATATAAATGGATGATTTAAAATTAATGGTTTTTTGATTTTTATACGTGATTCTATACGTCTAATCATAATTCTTGTCTTGTGTACAAATTTATTCTGGATTTGCACCACTACCTCCCTCTTAATTTAGAAGGAATTTATATTCTTCTTTTAGATATTTATCTTATCTTCTTTGAGTTTGAGTTTGAATTTGTTCACACTCCGTCGTTCTTGCCTAAAAGTTATTGTTCTTGTTCTAGTTCTATTTTAGATAATTATATTTATGAAATAGAAAAGGAAAGTATTAAATAAAATACGTAAAATACAATAAATAGACTTTTAATCGTTACAACAAATACATAAATTTATAAATAATATATTTATTAATTGACTTATAATATTTTACCGTCTTTTATAAGTGGATTTAATGAGATCAGCTCCCTTCTCAGCAACCATAAAACATATGGCGTTAATATGTCCTGAGGTAGAAAGAGGTATTACACTTGCATCAGCAACTCGTAAACGTCTAATTCCATGTACCCTTAAATTATTATCAACTACGTCTCCCGCTTTTGGATTGGGACCCATTTTACAAGTACCTACAGAATGATTATTGTTGGCAACGACGTATTTACTTGCACATCGCCAGTATTCCCTACTCAGAAATGTATAGTTTTTACATTGAGGAACTGGTTTCAATTGCAAAGTAGCATTAATTTTTTTAAATGGTTCCTGTTGGGTTACATTAAATACTAATTGTATTCCCAAATATATACTCTCTAAATCATGCCCTTCGGGATCGGATAAAATGTTTGGATTTATAGCAGGATATTCTAGAGGATTATCACTATTCAGTCGGATAGTACCCACCGATTTGGTATGCAAGGGAGCGACGGAAATTTGAAAAGAGCTGTCCGCGTTAACACCACTCATAGCAGCAGATACCTCTGGTCGCCACTTCATAAAACTGAACTTTGCATCAAGTGTCAGATTCGTATCTGACAGACCTAGTTCTACATCTGGATAATCTTTAATAGGTTCTAGCTTGGTTTGATAAAATCCTAGGACTGAAGATGGTACAGCAGAAGATAGATAACCGGTACCGTTTTTTAAATACTCTGCAATAGCTTCTCTGATTGTACTTATAGGTTCTGATAGATTGCTGGAAAATGTTAGGCCATAAGCTTGTATGTGATCCAAATAGTTGCTGCCAACTTCCAAATCTTTAACTACTGGTATTTCTAAAAAGAGATTATATATATATTAATTCAGAAATTTAACTAAACATTGAATAATTTAATAGATTCATTTTTTTAATTGAAAATATTAAGAATATAAAAGAATCCATATTTAAATTTTGTGGGAATTATAAAGCTAAACAATGTACTCAAACAATAACACTATGGTTAAAAATGAAAGTAAAGTATAGTAAGTAAGTAGTAAGTATTAAAGTAAGTAATAGTATTTCTCCTTCGTTATTGATTAGTATTATAAATATATTGAAATACAATGGAAAACGTGTTTAGATAGAATATTTTGAAAATTTCACGTGAATAAAAACTGAAAACTTTAGTTTGTTAAGTGTTTAAAATGTTCACCATTACCTATTGACTGTAGTATAAACTATTTTTCCTTTCTTCTCAAACAACAAAAATTTTGAGTTTTTATTATTCAAATTTAATAATTTAATAGTTGTAATATTTATTATTACTTAAACATTAAACAAATGAAGCGACACATGATCCTTTTACTATTTAAAAAATTAAGGGTGTGGCTGTTACCTTTTGGAGATTAATCAAAATACCGAAATCTTTAATATTCTTCAATATTGGAAGAGGTTTTAAATCGATTTCCCCGAGCGATTTTGTTTAATATTTAAAATAAACGAGTTGACAGGGAAGTTAGAACTTATCCACGTCATATATATATATATATATATATATATATATATATATATATATATATATATATATATTATATATATATATATATATTAAAAAGGCCAAATATATGGCCTAGGAGACAAATTCGTTAAACTTCCCGTGCTCGAATCGGTATCACTAAAGTGTTATGATCATTTCGGCCTATCCCAGCCATCGTCAGACACTTGGGCTGATACAAATTCAAACTCGGAAAGTAAAACGAATGTCTCCCAGAACTTCACTACAGCGTAGTTAGCTTACAAAGGCGCCCCCTGCTTTGGTGGCCGTGAACGAAACGATATGATAATATCGTTTTCTGTATCCTTTGTGCTATGCGAAATGTGTAAAGATTAAATCTTTTAGCGAAAGCCGCTATCGCTTTATTATATTAAAAGGCCAAATATATGGCCTAGAAGACAAATTAGTTAAACTTTTCGTGCTCGAATCGGTATCACTAAAGTGTTATGATCATTTGGGGCTATCCCAGCCATCGTCAGACACTTGGGCTGATACAAATTCAAACTCGGAAAGTAAAACAAATCTCTCCCAGAACTTCACTACAGTGTAGTTAGCGTACAAAGGCGCCGCCTGCTTTGGTGGCCGTGAACGAAACCGTAATCTTTACATATTTCGCATAGCACAAAGGACACACAAAACGATATTATCATATCGTTTCGTTCACGACCACCAAAGCAGGGGGCGACTTTGTAAGCTAACTACGCTGTAGCGAAATTCTGGGAGACATTCGTTTTACTTTCCGAGTTTGAATTTGTATCAGCCCAAGTGTCTGACGATGGCTGAGATAGGCCAAAATGATTTATAACACTTACATGATGCCTATTCGAGCACGGAAAGTTTAATAAGGAATTTGTCCTCCTAGGTATATATATATATATATATATATATATATATATATATATATATATATATATATATATATATATATATATCGGAAAAAGGAGTACGACCGTCAAATTCCAATATATAAAAGGATCACTCAATAGAGTGGTGGGCTCTTATATCGGTCAATTTGTAGGTGGAGAAATGAAAGACAAAGTTGATGTGCCACCCTATCTATTTTGAAGACGTTTCGCTTTCGTATTCTGAAAGCATCATCAGTTCATTCTTAAAAAGTCATGTAGTAGTCAAAGATGTTAACAAGCTTATGAATTAAACTTGAATAAATGGACATTATAAAGTAGAAATGTATAAACATTTAAATTACTAACAACATTTAGTGACTTATTAAAAATTAGCACAGTGAGTGACCATGTGGTCCGAAGTATAAAAAATATATTAAATTATAACTTAAATAATGCAAAGAACTAAGAAAATCAACGATTAACTTCAACAATTGATAATTATTAAGCTTTAATTTTAACTTTTGGTAGCATTATTAAAAGATGTTAATATAATTTAAAAAAAAATAGTGTAAATGAATGAAGTTACCGGTCTAAGCCTTGCACCTGCTACCAGGAAAAAGCAATGATTTTTTTCCTGGTAGCAGGTGCAAGGCTTCAAAATAGATAGGGTGGCACATCAACTTTGTCTTTCATTTCTCCACCTACAAATTGACCGATATAAGAGCCCACCACTCTGTTGAGTGATCCTTTTATATATATATATATATATATATATATAAATATATATATATATATATATATATATATATATAATATATATATATATGTATATATGTATATATATATATACATATTTTCCGAAATGTTTCCGCGGTTAGTACAATTAAACCTAGAGCTAAGATATAATGATATTATAGGAATTAAACTTAACAGTCTTCCGGGTAGAACCGCGGCGGTTATCATTGCCCCGACCTTTCGACATTCTCTTCGTTGTCTTCTGCAGAGCTTTCGAGGTCTCAGTCTCCCGAGCTTACAGACACTAGTACACTCATCACTAATCAATGTCAGTAACTCGTTAATTAATGATCAGCGTTAGGTGACATGATAGATTTACAGATAACATAATTAAGGATCCACTGTGACCGATCCTTTTAGATGGGACCTTATGGCTAGTGATATCTCCTTTGAAAGGTATTGAAAATACCTATAATATCATACCAGTTTTATTTAGTTTAAGCTGATTTTATGAATAAATAAATAAATACTAATATTGTGTAGTTTTTTCTTTAATTAATAAAGATTTAAAAACCAGTTCTTTTATTAAGTGTACAAAATGTGCTCAATCTACTTTCTGACAATAATACATTCTATTGCCAAATTCTTGTTGTACTCGTTCAAATGTGTCGAAAGAAATTTCTTTACATTTGTCAACAATTTGTTGTTTCAAAATGTCAATACTGTCGGGTGCTGTAGCGAAGACCTTAGATTTTAAGTAGACCCACAGAAGAAAATCTAATTGTGTGAGGTCTGGTTGGGTATATCTAGGTAACGTCTTACTGCATCATACTAGTTTGCAGGAGCACCATCTTGCTAGTTAGTTGTCGAATGCATCTATCTTATCATTCAGAATTTCAACAAGTAACGGCTCAATTGCATTTGGTAACATCTGCAGATACTGCAGATACACTTCACTGGTTAAGTAATCATTAAGAAAAACATGATCAATTATTTGGTTTCCCAAAATTCCTGCCCGAACATTTACTTTTTCTGAAAGTTGATTTTGTGTTTTACGACAAACGTGAGGATTTGTATTGCTCCACTACCTTACATTGTGTGTGTTAACATTTCGTCATTTAAACAAATTGTTTTGATCTAATGTGACTGTTAATTAGTTTTATGACACAACAAAAGTTACAGAGTTTGGAGCATACAAAATTAACAAGGTTGCATTGCTCAGAATCGAAAGAGATGTGGCCATGATTCTCTGAATATTTCCTTTGTTACATAAACTAAAGTACAATTACAAATAAAGAAAAGAATAGAATACAAGATAATAGCTTCTAGAGCTAATCCAGAAATAATAAATGAAGAAATGATAATCTTATTGCCGAAAGGACGCCACCTTTTTTCTTTATAGTGATCTTTATAGATAATGATCTGATAGGATCGAGAATGTTCTGAAAATTTATAAATCCATTTGGATAATTTTAAAATTTTAATAATTTTTTTTACTATTTTACAAAGGAAGTTTTACTTCTTGTAAGTTTTTCTATAAGTATTGATTGCCACTTACGTAATTCTAAAAGCAAACGCTGTATTCAAGACAATGTAAACATTCGACAATATGTGTTGCGTGTATTTAACATATTGGTAATTAAATTCGTTTGACTCACAGTTATTACGAATGTAAAATTGTATATATAGATTCTGTTTAACTTTCTTATCAACTTTAAATTCACATATTTTGGGACATGGCTTTAATTTTTCTGTTTGTCTCATTTAAAAATGTAATATTTTCACTTAAATGTCAAAATATGGCATCCATGACAGGATGCGCACATGGATTAAACGCACTACATTGAACAATGTTTCCTCCTTTAAAAAATATAATTTCTTATGGAAATAGAGAATTTGTTATTTCAGTTATGATTTTTTCTTGTATTCATTTAATCTCTATTAAAATATTTATTTTAAACAGATAATTTATGAAACATATTGCTTAATTTCTTATTTTTTCACTCAATGTGCTTGGATTAAGCTGCCATGTCTTAGTTGACCAAGTCTCATTTGATTTGTGACATTGTTAAGAATTTGTTAATTAAAAATTAATATTGTTTATTAAGTGGTTAGGTTGGGTTGAGCTAATTTTATTTATTTATTTTTTAATTTTATTTAATTTTGCTTATTTTATTTAATTTTGTTTAATGTTTCTTAATTTTGTTTAATTTTATTTAATTTTATTTATATGAATTTAATGTTAGTTATTTATATTTAATTTTAATTAGTTTATTTTTTTTTAATTTTATATAATTATATTTAATTTTACTCAATTTATTTAAATATGTTTAATGTTATTTAATTATATTTTACCTTTATTTAATTTTACTTAATTATGTTTAATTTTTATTTAATTCTATTTACGTTTTTTAATTTCACTGAATTTTACCTAATTTGATATAATTTTTATTAAATTTTACTAAATTTCAATTCAATTTATTTAATTTTATTTTATTTTGTTAAAACGATACGTTTATTAAACGGCATTTTATTTGTATGTTAAGTATACTTATATGTAAGTCAATCAATCACCAATTTATATAATGAATTAAAATTAAGTAGAATGAATTAAGATTATAAAATACTAGTTCCAACTTTTGGCAAGCCTTATAGAACAATAAAAAAAAAGTCTGTTTTAAAGCATTACTAAAGTAAATAAGGTTTTAAAGTCTTAAATAAACAAAAGTAAAGATGTGGTAATGTTTCTGATAAAAACATGATTTGGTCAAGTGAAATTTAGTATACATATGGGGGTCGTCATAAGTTAGGCAACGCTCTCCCCAAATGGACTTAAAAAGTCTGGCAACGCTGTCGAAAAAACATAATCATCAATTTGAACACTTACAGTAACCCTTTCTCGAATCCTTTCTTTGAATAAATTCATTTTGACGCTGCCTTCTGTAATTTCTTTGAATAAATTCATTTTGACGCTGCATTTTTTCTCTTAATGCAAATTTATTGCCAGACTTAAGCCAACCCCTGTATAAGTTAAAAAAGTAGAATCACATTTAAAATTTTAAACCGTATTAGGAATATTAAGCGTTGTTAGGCACATAGTAAATTACTGATTTATACAGGGTAGTCCTTAAGTAATTGTACAAAAAGAAACAGTAGATTCTACACTTTAAATTATTACGATTTAAGCAAACTTGCTTTAATAAAATGTTGATATTAAGAAAGATACAGGGTGTTAAAGTGCAAATTTAAAATTTTATTTATCACTATCGCGCTATCACTTTCATGTTTGTAAACATTTATGTATAAAAGTTTACAACTGAGTACTTTTAAATATGGGAAATTATAATTTGATGCACACTTTGATGTAGCTGATAGAGGGCGCCACATATGACACATATGTGGCATAAATTTGCACTTAATTTTTTTGCTCTTAAAGTTACAGAGCAGAATTTGTATTTGTATTTGTATTTGTGACAGAAAATGTAAAAGACACATTATTTTAACAAAAAAAAACGGTTATACCTGTTAATAACTTCAAAACTCAACAGTTTTCGAGATAATCGCATTTTACAAATCAGCTGCATAATTCTGATTTAAGGCAGATACTTCAAGTAACGAAGGAAAAATAAACAAAAACATCAATATTTCAGAATTTTGATATAAAATATCTTTAACTTAAGATAATAGTTAACGAAATATTAAATAAAATATATCAGCAGGATAATTAATAGTAGGATTTGACAAAATAACAGAGTAATCGGATTTTACATCAAACATTTTACGTTTAATGTTAAATTAAAGTCATAATCAAAATATTTTGTTCACAAACCAAATTAAGAAATAGTTAAACTAAACAACATAACTTTTTGTCAAAGTAAGTGTTCTATATGTCCACCATTTTTTTTAATTCATTTGTCAATAGATTCCACAAAAGATCGTATCATATTAAATAGCATCAATGGTTCTAAAGAAACTGCTGCAGTATTTATTTCTTCCCATAGTTGGTTGCGAATGTTTATGGGATTGTTATAAACACGTTGTTTTAATGCAGTCCATACACCAAAATCAAGCGAATTAAATTCTGGGCTACGTGATGGCTATAATGTATAATGGATGAATATATTCTTTTGGATACATATCCAAATCTTATGGTATATTATGGAACTACATCTTATTTGTCGCAGAGGGTCAAATAATGTATTAAACTGTGATGTATCTCGTTCATTACTTACTTATATATGCACTCAGAATAACCTGTCGATGACGTTACTTATTTATATGATTACGTTATAGCTTACGAGTCTCTATAATTACATCTCGAATAAATGGACTCTTATGATTTACTAACGAACTAATATTATGGTGAACTAAATTGCCTATGTGTTTACTATATTTATAACAATCTCGGTTATTAAGCCAACAATGATGTTTTTGTTAAAATGCTGAATCTTTAAGGTAGATTTGTAGCAAAAGTATTATGAAACAAGATACATATGTGTTATTTAATACCTGTGCTCTAATTTCTAATTGTCCTAATAAAAATGGTTAAACAATTTACGTACTAAATAATAAGTATTCTTTTGGGATATTTTATGAATTAAATAATTATATCAATATCTCACCACATTGTTTAATTGAATTGATTTAATAAGAATTTATTATAAGACAGTAAGACTCATTTATTATTAAAATCACAAACAAAGGTTGTCAGTCAGACAAAATTATGCACTTGTAAAACTGTTTCACTTTTATTACTGTTAATCGTGCTATTTGTATTGTTGTTTGTTAAGTTCAAATACGTGACAAATTACTTGTTTTATCTTGATTTATTTCAATATACTTAATTTTGACTACTATAAAATACCTAGGTCCCGTTATTATTAGACTGATATAAATTTTAATTTATTACTAAGTATATCGAGTGCAGTAAAAATAGTATCAAACCATTAAAATATTTTGAAATAGATTTCCTGAAACACCTAAGTAGCATACATTAAAATTTATTAAAGATTTTCTAATTTGTAGTTTATTTAATAAATAATCGTAAAATCGTTTCTGTAAACCACAAATAATATCAACAGAATTCTCATAAAGCATAAACAAAGGTTTTAAATCCTTTATTGCAATTATGAACTGTTTAACAATACAGCAGGCCAAGGTCTTAAGCAGTATTTTGGACTCATTTAGGTCAAAGTAAAATACTCGTATCGTTTATATTGTTTGTCTTGACAAATAATGTAAAGCTTAATATAAGTAACATACATTATAGTTAGAGTTTTGCGAATTTCGTCTTTTGTACTGGCAACAAAATAATTTAGAAAAAATGTGTCGATATTGTTCTGAGAAAGCCAATTTTAAGGGTGTTTATTTGTAACAATTTTTTATGAGGATAAACGTATTTTAATACCTGAACGAGAAACTAACAAACCAAGCTGATATTAGCAGGATGCACTGTTGGGCCATGATGTAGTTCATTTTTAGAAACAGCATTTTAAGTGAAGTTGCTAGTGGTAAGTCACCTCAGGATACAGATGGTGAAAGCGATATAGATAAAATAGACTATACACATGTCATTGTTTCTGTTTGATCGTATTCACGAGGTAGGAAAGGAAATGGGCATTAAAATAAACTCAAACAAAACCAAATTTTTAGTGTTTAGTCGTGACCCAGATCCCGATGCAAAGCTTCAATTGAACGGAGTCCAAGTTGAGAAAGTTCACAAAATGACATATTTGGGAACTGTGATAACGGACCAACTAGATCCAGACATAGAAATAAAACGTAGAATAGCAATGACTAAAACTACTTTTATGAAAATGAAGTCATTTCTTTGCAATAACCATCTCAGTTTAGAACTAAGGCAAAGAATGGTTAAGCGTTATGTTTGGTCTGTACTTTTGTACAGTGCAGAGGTGTGGACGCTAAAAGTATGATCATGAACAAAATTGAAGCACTGGAAATGTGGGTTCATAGACGAATGCTGAAGATACCAATACCTTAGACAGCAAGAAAAAACTAATAAGAAGTACTAAGGAGCGTAAACAAAGACAGAGAACTGCTAAAGCCTGTTAAACATCGAAAAATGTCTTATCTGGGATATATAGTAAGGAGAAGTCGATATAAAATTTTACAACTGATTCTAGAAGGCAAAAAAAGAAGGGCCGTAGAGGTGTAGGAAGAAAAACAAGTTTCTTGGTTAAAAAAACATTCGTAAATGGAACTCAGATACCAAATGCATGACAATTACTCCATATTGCAGAAGATCGAGAAGCCTTCGCAATGGTGATCGCCAACGTCGGATAGTTCTGATATGGCACCCGAAGAAAAAGAACATGTTTTTTTGCAATAGTCCTTTGAGCGTTAACATAAAAATGTGCATGCTTAAATGTTACATATTTAGTATTCACCTATACAGTGTAGAGGCAGTCATTCGGACTAAAGCGAGGATGAATCAAATTGAAAGTTTTTGAGATGTGACCTTACAGAAGAATCAAAAGAATTCATTAGAGTCGCAAATGAAGCTCTTGCGAAGACTTTCAAAAGAACAGAACTGAGTACTGAAATAAAGATACAAAAATTGCAATACCTTGCCAACGTTAGGAGAGGAACAAAATACCGGCTTCTGTGGAATATCATACAGGAAACATTTTAGGAAAGCGTTAGCGTTGGGTGGACGCGTATGTCATGGTTGCGCAATATCAGAGAGTGGTTTAATTGCTTGCTTAACCAGATTTTTAGAGCAGCAGTGAACACAGTTCAAATATTCATGTTGATCTCCAACCTTCGAAAGAAGAGGAATACTTTTTTATGTTCAAATTGATCGCATATATCAGATACAGCAGAAAAAAAAACAGTCTTTAGCAGTATACAAAGTATGTCTAAAATTTTCACTTTTCTTAACAGATGCCTTAGTTTTGTATTTTAAAAATTTATTCATTTAAGTTTAATTACTACTTTAATTGCGAATAAGCCACAATTTAAGTTTAAAATAAGTTTACTTACGTTTCAATTTCCAATTCGGAAATCGTTCTCAAAATACAATACTTAATAAATTAAACAAATTTTAATTTTTATTACTTGGTGAAAAAATTCTTCTAATAATTTAATTTTATCTAACTTATTCATATTGACAATTTAAATATATATTATACATTTTAAAGTAGACGACTGTAAAATGATATTGCCAGTATTGCTGAGTTGCGTTCCTGGGACGACTTTATTGTAAGATAGTTCATTCGATTACATGAAATCAACTTCAACTGGGAAGATCCATAAAAAACAGAAGAAAGTGATTCGTGTTTAAAGAGGCAACCACATGACATATTGACAGTAAAATTCTCCTGTTAGTGAATCCATTGTAAATCGTGAGGAAAAAA
Source organism: Diabrotica balteata (assembly GCA_918026665.1). Classification (NCBI taxonomy): domain Eukaryota; kingdom Metazoa; phylum Arthropoda; class Insecta; order Coleoptera; family Chrysomelidae; genus Diabrotica; species Diabrotica balteata. Next base: position 70,328,737 of record OU898281.1, read on the forward strand.
ACAGGAAAGAAAAGCTCATAATACTATCCTGACATAATAAATATACATTTACTTTACTTTTAATAAACACCAAACTCTGTTTTAATATTTATGTTATATTTTAAAAACATAAATGATTATATCCTCTATATGTTACTGACTTATTAACTAATAGTAGTATTTCCTTTCTATTAACTTCTCCTTTTAATATGGGTTACCAGATTCTACTGCATTCTGCTGAGGAATTCGAGACACAATTGGTCTCATTTAGCATAATTACAGCCACTTCTTTAATTTTTTTTACCATCTGTGTCTTTTAGTACTATACTTAAATCGTTTGATTGCATGATCAAACCTTGTGAATGATCGTAAACAATTTTTGTTAGAACAAGTAATTTTGGCTATATCGTAGAAGGATATAATGAATCCCATTTTAATATTGATATTGAGATTTGATTTGTAATTTAGATATTATTTGTTGGTGTATGTTGAGTTTCTATACACATGAGTCTTATATACAGTACCGTTCTTAGAGATTAAAACGTCCAGAAAAGGTAGTGTGTTATATTCCGTTTCCATGGTAAATGTCCTTTATCGTTTATATCATTCACGAATGTATCCAACAATTTTGATCCATGGGTCCAATATTAAAAATACATCATCTACATATCTCCACCATATTGTTAGTTTTAAATTTTTTAGCAATAATATATATTTTTATAAATCTTCGATAAATATATTGGCTTATAATATAGAGTATAATATAGAGAATAAACTAGAGGTCATTGCTAAAAGGCTAAACTTTTGTTAAACTTTGATGGTACCACAAGGCAAATATCGAACACAGTAATTAATCAAATCTTGCCCAAGTACTTTCGATCACAAGATCATCCTCATGGGCATTTCGTCAGTTGTGGCCTATCCAGCAGTAACAGAATGTCATAAACGTAAATTGGGATATAACAAATACACTAAACAAAGACAAAACAAACACTTTAAAATTTAAAAAATTGGAGAAGCTACATTTTATCTAGAAGCCGGAGACAAGCTTGATTCTGTCTCCGGCTTCTAAATAAAATGTAGCTTCTCCAATTTTTTAAATTTTAAAGTGTTTGTTTGTCTTTGTTTAGTGTATTTGTTATGTCCCAATTTACATTTATGACATTCTGTTAATGCTGGATAGGCCACAACTGACGAAATGCCCCTGAGGATGATCTTGTGATCGAAAGTACTTGGGCAAGATTTGATTAATTACTGTGTTCGATATTTGCCTTGTGTACCATCAAAGTTCATTTATTCGAACATTCAACCTTATATTGATTTAAACTTTTGTTTATAGAATTTATGATTTAGTTAATAAATGGTATTATTAGTATATAATGTTAACTCGATTATAGCTGATATATTTAGTTTAGTTTTGTTCTAGTTGCCCATGTATCTTCATTTCTAATTTTATTCTGAATATATTTAAAGTCTTATCTAATGTCACATTTGTAAATAAAATATTTATGTCAAAACTTATCAAAATATTATTTACAAGAAAATAGCATCAGAACAATATTATTAAGTTTAATTGTTTAGAAAATATATAGTGGTAGGAGGATACACTTTGAATTCACACTGCATATTGACAACACTGTTCTTTTTTCTACTTAAATAATATATATATTATATATATATATATATATATATATATATATATTTATATATATATATATATATAATATATATATAAATTTAGGTAGTAGGATATACACTTGAGTGCAAAACAATCGACTCAAAAGCGATATTTGAGATTTTATTTGGAAGACGCATTATGAAAACAATATGCACCATATACACCGATCTCAGTCAGATAGGTGATGGTGACTTGTGCGGTATGACATCGTGCATTATCATGCAATAAAATAAGGGCATTACCAATAAATCCCGCGTATAGAACAACATGTTCCTTCAAAATATCTGTGATGTAATGATCCCCGTTAAACCTCCTCCACGTCCTCCACCAGCCACGAAAACCAGCTCGCTTTTCCCATCATAGAAATATATGTCCAAAACATACAAGAACCGCCTCCATATGACACAATTTCTCGTATACAACATTGAGCAAATCGTTCCCCTGGCCTTCTATAGACTCGACGCCTCTTGTCGTTGCCATGTAGGCAGATCCTACTTTCGTCGGAGAATAATAACTGACTACATTGATAGTCGTCCCAATCCAGATGTTTGCGAGCAAATTCTAGTCGTCTTTGCTTCTAAGCTGCAGTTAGCTTGGGTCCAGTAGCTGCCCTTTATAGTGTCAGGTTGGCTGCTTTCAGTCTCCTTCTGACTGTTGGGTAACTGACTGACTGTGAGTGACTGACTGACTGTGAGGTAACCACACCTCGTACCTCTCTAAGCTCTTCTTTGAAATTAGCACCAGTCAAATGTCGATTTCTCAGAGATTTAGATATAAGAAATCGATTATATCTCTTTGTTGTTATTCGTTTATGACCTCCTCCTTGTCAGCGGACATAATCACCAGTATCTTGGTACCGGAGATACACTCGGGACACAGCAGATTGACTTAATCTTAGTCGATTTGCCACGGCTCTCTGGCTCAGGTCGTCTCTTAATAATGCTACTGCTTGAGCTGCTTTGACGGACGTGGTATCCATTTGTTATGAAGTTGCGAACTTAAATTGATTGATGTACTAGTGGATTGCTTTGGAAATTGATGATTACGATGTTACCAAATGTTTTAAGTGGGTGTGCGTGTCGATTTCAATGGGTCAAATTATGTCCCCCTCTCTACGTGTTGCATTATTTATTTGTAATACGTCACCCTTACTTACTTACTTACTCCGTGGCGTTACAACCCTTCGTGGGTTTTAGCCGACTCGACAACATGCCTAGACTGTTTTCTATCTTGAGCAACCTCCATCCAATTCTCCACGCCATAGTGCTTAGGTCTCCTGCTACATTATCTCGCCACCGGAGACGAGGGCGTCCTTGTGGTCTCCTTCCAGTTGGGACTTTCTCCCACACCAGTCTTACTGTTCGTTAGTTTAGAATGTCTTCTGAGGTATCCTGCCCATTTTATAGTCTTCTGGACTTTATTTCATTTATGATGTTGGCGTCTGGGTAAAGTTCTTCGAGCTCTTTGTTAGTTCTGATCCTATATTGTCCTGATGCTTCATCCAGCACAGGACCAAAGATCTTTCTTAGGCTTTTTCTTTTCCAAACACATAGTCTCTCTTCGTTTGCCTTTCTTATTATCCACGTTTCGCTTCCATACATCACAACGGGTCGTATGATTGTTTTATAGACCTGTATCTTTGTACGTCGTGTTAGTTGTTTTGAGTTTATAAGGTTTTTGAGGGCAAAAAGACATCTGTTGCCGGCCTGAATCCTGTTGTTTAGTTCTTGTGATCCGTTATTGTCCTCAGTTATTGTTCTGCCAAGATACTTAAATTCTCTAACGCGTTCAAACGTAAAGTCACGATGGTGATGTTCTGACCGATTCTGTCTCTGCTTTGGTTATTGCGGCTCATATACATATATTTCGTCTTGTGTTCGTTGATTTGGGCCCCATCTTCTCTGCTTCCTTCTCGAAACCTCACGAAAGTCTCCTTCATCCTTAATTGTGTGTTTCCTATTAGATCGATATCGTCTACAAATGCCAGATAGTAAGTTTGGTCCTTCTCGATGAAATACTGTATTAGGTTTTTCGATTCTTGCACTTCTGATTTATGTGCTCCAGAGCTAAGTTGAAGAGTTGTGGTGAAATTGCATCTCCCTGTTTTAGTCCATTGTTTATTTTCACATGTCTCCGAATATTGTTGTCCAACTCTCACCTTACATCGTAACCGTTCCATACACATCCGTATCAACCTGACTAGTTTTTTTGGAAAGCCAAGTTCTTGCATCGCTGTCCACAGTCTGTCCCTGCATACTGTATCAAATGCTTGTTTAAAATCTATGAACATCTGATGAACCTCACAATCAAACTCCCAGCATTTTTTCATTATCTGTTTTATTGTGAATATCTGATCAATAATAAAGCGACCCCGTATAAATCCGCATTAATAATCTCCAACGATTTCTTCTGTATATGTTTTGGTTCTTTCTAGCAGGATGTTTGCAAGGATTTTGTAGGTGGTGTTTAGGAGTGTTATTCCCCTGTAGTTAATACATTGCGTTTTGTTTCCTTTTTTGTGTATTGGTACAATAACCCCTTCTTTCCATTTATCTGGCATTGTTTCTTCTCGCCAAATGTCTTGAATTAGCTTGTATATAGAACTGTACAACGCTTCTCCTCCATGTTTTTAACATTCTGCTGGTATATCATCGCTACCTGGTGTCTTATTATTTTTAAGTTTTTTAATTGCCTCTTTTACTTTTTCGTATGTCGGGTATTGGTCTTCTATTTCAGCTATATGTACCTCTATGTTTGATGTATTTCTGCTAGATTAGTCATTGAATAGTTGATAGAAGTATTCCTTCCAGGTTTTTAAGATTTCCTTGTCATCCGTGATAAGCTGTCCACTGTCGTTTTGAGGCAAGTTTCCTGTTCTTTCTTGGTACCCGGTCTTGATATCTGAAACTCCTTTGAAGAACTGTCTCGCTTGTTTGCTCTTTCTTTTTTCTTCTATATCTGTGAATATTTGTTTCTGATACTCTCTCTTCTTCCTTTTCATTAGTTTTCTTGTCTCTCTTCTCCTTTGTCTATACATTTCACTGTTGTTGTGCGAGGGATTTTGTAGCATGTTCCTTCTAGCTCTATTTATTGCAGTTATGGAGTTCGGGCAATCATCATCGAACCATTTTTTATTATTTTATTTTTGTGTTTTTTTTCGTTTTATTTTTCCAGGTTAAGTCTATGTTGTTATAGTCTTCTGTCTGTGTTACAGCGATGTCTATAGCCTTTTGAAATTGCTGTTCTGTCTCCTTATTACGTAGAACTTCGGTATTCCATAATTGTCTTGGTGTATTCATGTGTGTTTTTTACGCTATTCTTGTCCTTATCTTCGATTTTACCAGAAAATGATTCGTGTCTTCATCAGCTCCTCTTAGGCTTCTTACGTCTAGACAGTTACTACCCCTCCTGGCATCTACTAGAACATGATCGATCTGATTTCTTGTGACGCCATCGTTGGAGACCATGTTTGTTTGTGTATTTTCTTGTGTTCGAACATTGTCGATTTTATTAGTAGGTTGTAGGATGCTGCAAAGTCTATTAACCTGTTCCATTATCGTTGCTGTTATCGTGAAATTTATGGTTACCTATTGTTGGCTTGTACGCTGCTTCTTTCCCAATCTTTGCATTGAAATCTCCCAAGATAATATGCATGTCCTGTTTGGGTAGATTATTTATCATCTCCTCCAGTTTCTCGTGGAAGTTTTTTTTTACATGATCTTCTTTTTACTCTGTCGGTGCATACGTCACCCGATTTACCAAAAATCAAAACTTTTTTCAAACTCAATAATGAGGTTAAAAATTGTACACTAAATATTTTCAAATTTACACCTTTTTTGATTGAAACAGGAGACTTACTTTCGCAAATAATTTTCAGTCGATTTTTTGCACTCAAGTGTAGTTGATGCAAAAGTAAAAAATTTTTATGCAGACGTTTTTTATAAGACGTTTTTATATGAAACCCAAACTATACGAAATTAGTATATTTACAAGTTATCAGAGTACATGGACTTAATATTAATCACTTATTTATTAAATCTAATGCCTTTTCCATTTTTAAAATCAAAAAGATATCAGGTACTTACTATGTGCCTGTAAATGTTGTCTTGGTCCAATTCCTGATAGCATAAGAATCTGAGGACTGTTGATTGCACCAGCACTTACTATAACCTCTCTTTTTGCTCTGGCTTTGTATAGTACTCCATTGCGCAGATATAATACTCCTGTTGCTGTTTTATTATTAATAATAATCTTAGTGACATAGCTTTGCGTTAACACCCTTAAATTGTGTCTGTATCGAAATGGTTTAATAAACGCTGTACCTCCATCTTGACGCCTTCCTTTGTAAGTATTTATCTGAAAACTGCTGACGCCAATTTGTCCTCTACCATTTACATCTCGGTTTATATAGCCCATTTCTTCATTTGCTTTTAGAAATATCTAAAATAAAATGTAGGAAATAGTCAGATTGTAGTTAAAAAAAATTTATACAAGAAAATTACTAGGCGAAATGAACAAATATTTAAAAATAAAACTCAAGCATATAATTCGGTCAGCAAAATAATAAAAACTAAATTGTTGCCTTTATAATTTTTAGAAATTACGAATGGTAGATATATAATACCCTTCATGTTGTTTAATGTAATAGCATTCTACATTAAACTTCGCCTTTTGGCCACAGCTCAAGCTCAAAGCCCGCCACAATTATTGTCAGTTTTGATATTTCAAGAATATTTCTTTCACAAATTCTAAGACTCACTAAAACGCATACCAATATGTACTTTCTAATAATCACTGATAAATTCTCATAGCCCATAGACAATTAACCCTGCTGTCCTTGTTCGGGTCTATTTAACAAAAAAATTATTTCTCATTTTACAAATTATTACGCAGCGTAACTCTTCGGTAATCCGTGACTTTATTACATAATATAAGGTCTTTCAATTGCATAAGAGATAAAATATAAAATTCCTGATTGATATAGACGGTTAAAATGCAAAACCTCGTAAGTCAGTTTTATGTAACTTTACAGGAGAGACGAAAAACGTTTTGGCTTCTTGACCTTAACATTCAGTTTTCTCGTTTTTTGAGTGTAGGGTTCTTTTGAGGTAAACGATTACATTACTCTTAAGTAAAATTTTAGTAACATTGTTTTTGTTTTGTCAAAAAGCAACTTACGAGGTTTTGGCACTTAAAATCTTAAACTGTCAGTAAACTTACGAGGTTTTGTCTCAAAAGAACCACTTCCGAGGTTAAAAAAAAGCAATAAATTAAATTTATTTTTAGTTAATTTATTACATTACATCACCTATGGTATAAAACTTAAAAAATATTCTTAAAAACGAGTAGTGACAACCCAATTCTTTATACTTAAAAAGTAAAAAAATCAAAAACCAAAATAGCCGTAGTTTATAAAAACTTGCTAATATTCACTATTAAATTAAATTCTGTCCATAAGAATAAAAAAAAATAAAAAATAAAAATTGTGATAATTTATAACTGGCTAATATTCTCTATTTACTCATGAGCAAGAGGACTCATAAAAATGCCGAAAATCTTTAGGAATAAAGTTTTTCCATATCCTGCAAATCATTAAATTTAGAAAGTGTTATTTTTGGTGCAGTAGGATATGATAATGGCGGAGCATTAGTTGCTTTTTCTTTGTTGGGTCGTTGCGGTAGTAGTTTCCAGTCATCTTCGTAATACAATTTGTACTCTATAAGACCATTCGGACGATATGCTAGACACCTTAAATTTGTGACTGTAGGATCACCTTTTTTCTTACCTGGACGAATTGAGGGATATGTTTCAATCTGGGAATAATCTTTAAAGGAAAGATGATCTAGGTAATGAACATCATAAGGATGCTGTAATTTTGCATTTTTACAAATTTGAAACATAACAGCTAGGTACATAAATGTCCCTATTTTTCAGCTGACAGCTCGATGCAGGCGTGCATCGAGTCGCACTCCATTTGAGTATGTCCTTTTTCCAAATAGTTTTGGTAATTTGAATATTCTTTGCTGCTGCAAAATTGGATAAAGCACTACTCAAAGTTGAATTCCTGTTTGGTAATTGCAGCCATCAGAAAAAAAATAACTTCTTTTGTTTCTTCTGTTACATACTTTTCAATCTGGTGAATGACAATTGATGTGAAGTCAGAAGCTTTTATATATTCCGGCTCCCTCATGCCAGATGTAACAGTCACCCTTATTTGATGCTAGATTAAAAAAGCACAAGTTGTGAACATTAAGTTTCTTTTTATAGTACGAAACAGATACTTGCAATTTTGGCGCACTTAAAACCGTTTGTAAATCCATAGTGAACAACCAATTTAGTTGAATCGTTTTAGTGGACTGTTTTAATTTTTTCCTTTTTCTTGGCGAGCAGCATTTTTTCTAATAATATGTAAACTGATAATCTTTATTACTTACAGTCCCAACAGTGTTACTAGTGCAGATGTCACACTGGTCCTTCCTAAAATAAAATTGATTTATTGGAGGCAATAAATAAACAATAAGTAAACACTTACTTTGGCCTAAACAGAGACAAATTTTGGTCCTCAAATTGTCTTCTAAAATACGTGTGACTTACTGGAGCATGTTCGTTAGTTGATCGACATTCATTAGTGTAACATCTATATAAATTCGTTATATATTGTGCCACATCGGTTCTAAATACAATTTAGATGTTTCTTTACGGCAATAGTGGCTTTCAAGTTTGGGCAACTTTTGAAAAAAAGTTAATTAGGAACTTTTTCTTTTGCGTTGGCTCGGATTTACAATTAGTATTCAATTGCTCCAATATTTTGGGTTTGAGTTACGTTTACCCAACTTGCTACACTCCACTCCCTACACATAGTGTCTCTAAAAAACAATTTTTTTGCATACCCGAAGTCGTATACTATTCTTTTTTAAATGAAAACATAAGGTACCTTTCCGCTGTTTCTCAATGGCTTCATAAATCAAATTTATTTTAGTAAACCTATTAAAAGTTTAAAATATTATTAGTTACCTGGCTTTGCGTAGTTTAATTTGCTGTATCAATAAGGCCTTTTACAAACATTTTTTATCACGTCCCAATTCAACTGCCAAAAGTTATTGAATAACTGTAACCTAACTTCTTGGACTAAATGTTCTGCAAAAGAGTTTTGATGATTTTAAAGACAATTTGCATTCACAAGCTGGACCCATTTGTCTTTGATTTCTTTCAACGGTTACGTACTTTTTAGTAGTTTTTTCGTAACATTTTGGAATCATATTTCTCACCTCGCATTCTTTTTTATTCTGTTGTTAGAGCGACCCCATTTTTTCTTTGTGTACATTCCATTTTTTTGCCCTTTTCTTTTTAGTTTGATTTTTATTGTCAGTTTCAGCTTCATTGGTAAATTGGTCACTTTCATCAGTGTCATCGGTAGTCACTATATATTCAGATCCACTGTCTTCAAAATGGTTCCGTTTCTTCAGAATTTAAATTTATAACATCCATCATTACTGTTATTTAAACTCTGAGTATAAAGATTTTAAATCATGGGTTTTATCTGCATAATTATTATCACTAAGTAATGCCTGACCATCTTTTCATACTAAAAGATAAACCTCGCTTTATTGATTACGAACAAATTACCTTAATATTACATTAAAAATTAATTGTACAACAGTAAACTTACCCCTCTTGGCAATCTGCACTGTTTGTTTTTATTAAGCTTAAGATATATTTTCCTCTTGAATTCATTATCAAAATATATATAATACCAATAGATATTATCTTCTCAAAATCTCATTAACACAACAACAAAATTGACAACCACCACTCAAGTAATGAAATAGTTTCTGGAAGTCCCACAAAATTAAACTCCAAAACCACGCAAGTCGAACTTTAAGAGTTTTTCTGCTAACAGTTAGTTTTACGAGGTTTTTGTAGATGTCGCTAGTACCATTAAATTTAAAATATAGACTTACAAGATTTCGTAGTTTAAAAGATATGGAAAAATATAAACCAAAATAGTATAAAAGTCATAATTGAGCAAAAATCGACTTACGAGGTTTTGCAGGTTAACCGTCGTATGTATGATACGTTCGGGTCTATATGACCTGCGTATTTAAACCGTTAAAAATTACCTGTGTACTCATGTTTAGTTCGCAGTATTCTATATTTTATAACAGTGTTTGTTATTCAGATACGTCTATAAATAAAAACAGATTTCTACAAGCTATGTTATAAAAAAATATGTAGTGTAAAGTCTGTCTCAATGTTTATCGTCTTGAATTTTTACCTTTTTTTTGTGTGTTTTGGCTTGGACAATTGTCATTAGCCAGTCTCAATCAAGATAAGTTTATTAATGTAGTGTATGTGTGTGTTTTGTGTGTGTAGAGTAATTATTGTCTTGATACTTAGCAAAGTCGACGTCATTGTCTTTGCTTAGAGACGCTAATTGTATCCGAACATCTGCGGTCCTCCGGTGTGTACCGATCACACTTATAGAAATTACTTTCATTTATTAATTTTTTTTTTAATAAACGAAAATTTCCACCAGGTGGGATTCGAACTCACGACCTTTAGGTTTAAAGGCAGGCGCTCTTACCATGAGCCACAGAGGGGGTGAGAATTTTACCTGATTATTGTCTTATCTCCATTTAGGTATTTTATCACAGGGCATCAGAGGCGGACTCCAAGTAAAAATAATAATATATCAATTTCTTTTCGAGGCATCTATTTTATTGTAAAGAAAATTACATTTATTTAATAGTATTTTAAAACTTATATTCAATATTGAGTGATAACAATAAGATATTTAAACTACACTGTAAAAGTTAAAAATAAGAATGTTCAACTTTTACAATTTGCTGTACTGAATTTTCCAGCTTTCAACCGATATATTATTTATAACAGTTTTAAATCAACTCTATGACAGTCGCACTCAGGGTAGGAGAGACATTTTCCGCTCTTACCTTTGCTTTTACTTGGTGCCACATATGTTCAATGGGGTTTGAATACACAATTTTATGGAGGAAGACGTAACACAGTGCGTCCCATCTGTTCTGCTAAGTTGTCACATACATATTGCTTTTTAATAGCAAAGTATTTTAAAACTTCCAGTAGTTGCTCTTTCTTGTAACTAAATTCAAAATAAATATCATTTTTCTATTAAATACTCCTGAATTTCACTTTTTAGTACTTGCTCTGTTTGGAGCTGACGACTGTGATAGCTTGCGTTATCCATTACAATGACACTATTGTTAGGGATATTTTTTAAACGATAATTTTGAAACCAGTTTTCAAAAAGTTCTCCACTTGTATCTTGATGGTAGTATCCAAGAGTCTTTGATATTCTTCGCAGATAACAGCAAGCAGTTTGGGACCCATCCGTCTTCCGAACCAGCGTGAATTATTGTTTATGCGTTTTCCTTTATTTGAAGGTGCTTTTATCTGACAGTTTCTACTAGAATCAATCCATCCTTTTTGTACTGTATCGTGTGAATCGAACATGTTTCATCCAGGTAAATGATAGATGTGTTTTCTACTCTATATTTCCTCATGTCAGAGAGATAACTATATCTCCAAGTACGCAATCTTTGTGATTCCATTAAAAACTTGTTTTTTGTCTATCTTACGATATTTAAAACCCATTGTAGAAATGACTCTATGGAGGGTGGCACGGCTAATATATATATTTGTTTGATCTTCTTCTAACTTCAATTTAAGTTTATTCAAAGTAGAAATAATCTAGTTTTCATAGAGGGAATATATTTTTCTTCTTATCATATCTTGTTGAGCACTGTCCAAACTATGAGACCGGAAATCACTACGTTTTTTCTGCCTGGAAGTGTTTTACTGTTAACATTATCCTTTATCCTTTATCGACGAATATCCCTTATCGACGATATTGGCGTTTTTGTAAGTACACACGTTTCTTTTACAGCAGCTTGTTTGATTAAGCCTCTACTTATTTAAGCATCATACACATTTTAAACTATTTGTTTTGCGTCTAATGACAAGTGCTTTCGACTATGACTAATAGCCGTCAAGCGATTATTTTCCCAAGGACGAAACATAATTACACTCGCATTATAAACCGCACAGTAACAAGGAATATTAACGACTAATAAAACACGTTTTTAAATATGTTCTGCTAAATACCTGCCCACCGAGGGCTGGGTCAGGTGTGTGTTGGCCTGACCCAGCCCTCCCCTGGGGAGGAATAAATACATTTTATATATATTTATAAATTGACGTAAGTTAAAAATTATAATCTTCACCAACTAGTACTTATAAGAACATTTTATTGTAGTATAGCTTGATGATGGCTTTGTAAAGCCGAAAGCGCTCAGCTAGGAATTGCTTAAATATACACACTTCAAAAATACTTTTTTTACAATTTCTTTTGACTTGTCATAAGTGTGTACAAAAAATATCAGTCTTTTGATCATTCTGAATTTGCCAAATTACCGTTAAAAAGCTTAGCAGAGCCAAGAATAACTGTTTTCAAAACTCACATCAAATCAAAATATTGATATGTCCATTTTCTAAGAAACACATATACAGAACGAAGATCAACGAAGATACCGAGAAGAAGACCGGATCATAACCTGATTCGTGCCACTCATCATCATTTCTACTATGTAGAGACTTATATCTGACATAATACAGAAAACTCCTACTTACTTTAAAGCAATATATATGGAGACATTATAGTTATTACTTAAAAATGGATAAAATTTCGGTCGGTAATATATACTCCATTACAATCATTATTGCCATCAACCACACTGGATATACACCTTAATCCAACAATCGACTTGGAAATCCAAAAAAACAGATGATAATAAGTTCTAAATTACGTCTTACCACAACCGGCACCTACCCATCCCTTACAAGTAGATTAAAAAAAATATTTATTCACTCCACTCCTAGACCACGATGGAACTTCAAAAAGGCCAACTAGTTTCTAAGCTCATAGCAGAACTGGAAAATATTGTCCCATGATAGATTCAACCTAAGAACTTTGGTTACAACAGATTAATGAACGACAGCATATTTAGCAAAAAATACATAACGGGATCAAATCATAACCTTCACTCTAAACAAAAATTAAATTTCAAGAAGGTTGTGGAAAGAGTAAAAAAAATATAAGTAGACTTAATCCACTGAATTTAGAAATCAGAAAAGCCATAGTCCACCAGATAGCTGCGCTGGTGATCGTCTTCTTTAAGTTCCATCTTCTATCGAAGGTTGGAAATCATCATGGCTATGCGGACTCTGTTGACTGCCGCTCTAAAAGTTCTGCACTACTGCATTCAAACCATTCCCTTAAGTTCTTAAGCAGGATATTCTTCGTCTTCCCACATTTCGCTTTCCTCGGATTTTGCCCTGCATAATATGTTGTAATAATGCGTATTTTGCCCTCTCATCACATGTCCCAAGTACTCAAGTTTTCGTCTTTTAATAGTTAATATTATTTCCGCCTCATTTCCTACCCTTCTAGTTACTTCCATGTTTGACATTCTTTGAATCCATGATATTCGTAGGATTCTTCTGTAACACCAAAATTCAAAGGCGGCCAACTTATTCAGATGAACTTGTTTTAGTGTCCAAGCTTCCCAACCATAAAGTAGATTAGAGAACACGAACATCGAAGCATTCTCAGCCGTAGTTCTAACCTTATATCCCGACAACAAAGAAACTTTTTAAGTTTAATAAATGATGTACGTGCTATTTAAATACGTGTCTTAATTTCTTTGGTTTGGTCTACATCTGATGTTATCCATGTTCCTAAGTATTTATAGTTATTATCTACACTCTCAATTGCAGTATCTTCAATAGTCAATTGGATATTTGCATGTGCAGATTTAGTCATGATCATGCATTTAGTTTTCTTTAAATTTATCTTCAGTCCGTACTCATGACAGTGTTCATTAAGGCGTTACATTACGTTCTGTAAATCATTGTTGTTATCCGTAATTATTACTGTATTGTCTGCAAAACGTAAGTTATTCAAAACTTCTCCATTGATAGATATACCTTCTATTGAGTCTGAGAGCGCTTCTTGAAATACCGCTTCACTGTAGACATTGAAAAGTAGTGGGGACAGCACGCAACCCTGGCGGACTCCTCTCTGTATTTTTATATTTTCGGTGTACTGGCTGTCAACTCTTACCTTGGCAGTTTGATTCCAATATAAATTAGATATAATCTTCAGATCACGACTGTCAATATTTTTGCTTTTTAATGTATCTACAAGTTTTTATGTTGAACGTTATTCTAATGCCTTTTAAAGTCTACATAAAATAAGTAACTTATCTGATTCATGTCCATGAATCTCTGAGTGCAAGCACATTCAAGCCGAAGCAAAGCATCTCTTGTATCATTCATTTCTAAATGCCAAATTGTGTGTCCACTAATCTCTTATTCAAGAGTTTGGTGCGCTTGGTGTTCAGTAAACGACAGTTACTGAAGTATTTATCTAGGACTTCCAAATTTTCTCTCGGTATATTGTTTGAGCTTTTTAATTATGTTCTTGCGGGCGGCTAGGACTAGATCATTATCATACGCATATTTGTTTGCTATCTTTAAAGGAATTATGATATATACATATTGAAGAAAATTGGGATAAGCACCGATCCTTGAGGGAGTTTTATTTGCACCCTACATACTCTGCTTTTACTATCACCAGTTATACAGCATATTGTTTAATAGGGTAGCATTTCAACTGCAGGATATAATGTTCAAAAATTTAACCTCTTACGGTATCGTGCGGATAGACATATAATACATAGACTGACTGCTGCTATACAGTTGCGTTCTCCTAGTGCGACAGATAAAACTGACGCAAAGAAGTTTCTGCATCTCTGTCTGATGGGCCGGGTCTATCGACCAAGCGATCTTCTCATTGATCATTTAGGTTATGTGGTCGGTAAACCTGGCAAATTGGAGAGAGATACAGAGACTGCTTTGCGTCAGTTTTCTTTGTCACACTGGGGAAATGGACTGGTATTGCAACGATTAGTCTATCTTGTATTATATGTCTATGGTCGTACGTAGCAGTTAGATTAATCTAAGTTACCTTAGTTTTTATACGTTGTTGGAGCTATGTACTTGGTCTATCTTCTTAAGGAGCCTTCTCCATTACTAAAGGTTAGCTATAACTACAACAAATTGCTTCCTATCTTGAGCTGTTCTTATATCGAATGTATGTCTATACGGCTGCGATAAGGACGCAAATTAGTCTTTTCTATTAGGATGATTTCTGTGGCGGCCATAGATTATTGGAGAGGCCTACCAAGACAGAGGACCCGCGTTTGATCCCGGCAAACACCATAAATTTTTCAATTTTTAATCCGAACTACGAACGTGATTTGGAGGGCACGTAAAGCCATCGGTCCTAGTAAGTAGTCGTTAGCACTAAAACCGAGCCAAAAGGTTACACAAATGGGATATGTATACTAAGCAAATTTTTTGCAGCACTATCGGTTTTAAAAAACAAACGGTTTCCCAAAAAAAATGTGATTTTTTCTAGTATTGTTGAACTGAGTCTGTTAGTATAAAGTCAAAAGTTTGTAATATGGGCTTAGTAGCGCTAGTAGACAGAAGCTTTTCACAACGTTTTTAGGTTTATAGGGTTTAAGAATTGCAGTTATTTTTGCTTTTTTGAAATCTGCTGGCGGACAACCCGTTGTAAGATTAAAGGAAAATTTACCTAACTTAATTATTGCGTGTTTGCTACGATGTTTTAGGAATTTTGGGCCGATTCAGTCAAATCCTGGTGTTCTGCCAAATTTTGTAAAATTCAATGTCTTATTCACCTCCGCCATTTTTAAGAGTTTCAAATATTAAAATTTGATTTTAATTGCCGTACGGCCTTCTTGCACTAGCGAGACATTGGAGAACTTTATCACCCAGCGCTTGAACACCAGCGCTTGCCGTTTAAAAGTAACAGGTAAAAAATACTGATGCTAAAACAAATACTAGTAACAATATCATTCAAAAATTATACAAAACATTCTGAGGAGCAAATACCACTACGCTCAGAACATAAGCCTTTAGCCTGGTCTAATTGGCAGCAAATTCTGCTGTCCTCATTATGGTTTCACGACACATCAGCATTATAATAACCCACTGATCGACTCAAACTTATTTAAACCGTAAGGATCATCATTTGATGTAAATACTCTACTATCTGGCTCTATATAAGAGCCAGGAAAGCCTCCTAAGGTAATACAGAAAAATAAATACGAACCCCCAACTAACGATACCTATACATCATGTTGCAATAATCAAATATAGTGTACAAATTAAAAACAGTATACATCCAAACCTTGCTGTGTGCTGATCTAGGCATCGGTTGTTCTACTGATAATAATCCTGTAGAATTAAAATTATGATAGTCAATATCAACGGGAGAATTAGGATCGGTCCAGCGAAATCTTTCTGTTTTAGAAAATAAGGTAAAACATCTTTGTAACACCATCCCTTATTGCCCATAGAGCACCATTTGTCATAATCCTTTCTATTTCCTCTTGTGTAAACAAGAGCATTAAGTAATGATGAACCCCCAACACCTCTTCCGCGAATGTGAGGACATCTATTTTCTTTAAATCCTAAAAAGAGATACTATTTACAGTAAAATTATAAATACATAACACAGGTCTGCAAACATTTTTTTTAAAAGCTTTTTTGATAATTTTAACTGATTTGTATGATTTGTAATGCGCTGAATTCAAGCATGCGTTTTTTTACATATTGGATACCTATTTTTTCAATGGTATTACCCTACAGAGACAAAAGTGGTGTATATAAAAATTTATAGTCGTTTTAATAAATATTTTAATTAATTTTGAATTAAAGGAGCTTTGAATTACCTAAAATTATTTTTTTACTGTGAGGCTACTTTTAGTACATTTTCGCTTATGTCCTAGTCTGGAATGTCCTTTTATAGCATTTTCCAGTTATCTACTCATTAGTCATCAGTTAACGACTATCAGTCATTTTTGTGCTTTATTTTCCTTGATATCGTATTTCCATCTCCTTAAACAAATTTTCAGGAATATAAGTCAGATAGGAGTAGAGAAAATATTATAGGCTCACGAGACAACCTAAGTCTTAAAAGACTTTAGCATGCTCTTGAGTATATCTGTCTTTGTAATCAGAATCTCTACTGTTTCTTTAATATTTATCTACAATATTCTTAAATACGAACTATCATTCTTTCTGCAGTTGGCACGGTGTTGGAAAACTATTGATCAGCTGAAATTATATCCATCCCAACAAATACACTTCCTTTAATTTCCTCTAGAGACCTAAAATCTTTTAACCGGGGCTGCCATATGAAATATTCTTTGTCATGTTTGAGAGATTTGACAAAATATTTTAAAAGGTCTAGCTTTATAAGAAGGGCAGGAAGGAAATTTTTTTTGTGGTATCAATTCTGCAGAACATTGTTTTGTCTAACTTTAAGCATAATGGGTGCCAAATTTCCGTTGGCCATTGATTGTTTGGTCCACGAATAGCTCATAAATATAAAACAGGGAAATTTGTTGTAACCAGAATTTTTCCCAAGAAATGTAAGCTTCAAACCATCGCACATTTGCCGACCATGATCTTTATATCGTCATATTACTGCGAAAAGTCACTAACTGACATTTTACCTTAAAATGAGCTAACTGTATGGTAAGACTTATTTTTATATTTTCTTACTGTGCATAAAATCATTAACTACATCAGAACGCTCTAAAAGCTAATACTTAAGCGGTAAAAATCACTAAGTAAGAATTAGATAATAATAAGATATGCTAAAACTGTTTAAGTGAGTTAATGAGTTTTCGCAGAACTGAACTGCTGCAAATGATAAAAATGATAAATGCAAAATCTCAGTAACAGTAGTTAGTGACTTTTATCATAACATATTTATATAAAAATGTGCAGTCGTCAGGACAGTCAGCAGTTAGATAAAATTTAAGTCTTCAGTCGGTGTTAGGAATTAGTGGAGTGACTACATTGGTGATTAATAGATTCTAAAAAACAATAATTTTATATTATTACTAGTGCAACATTGTGTAAACACACACGGAATAATGACTTCTAGATCATTAAAACTGGTTCAGTTAGCGTTGACAAAGGTAAGTTAGAAAAATAAATATTATTGTAACGAGTTTGTATTTTATATCATTTACATTTCGGAGAATGTGGAGGTGGGAGGACCTGCAGACGTGACTTTAGAGGTCTACCCTTGTATTGAACCGCGGAACATAATTTGGGTAATTTAAATAGGTACACTGGAGTTTTGCTAATACAATGCTCATAGATTGTAATTGTGTGTTTAGAATTAAATAAATTCGTAAAATGCTAGAAAAAAAAAATATACAGGGTGCTTAAAAAAATACCACGTGTATTTATTAATATTTTTAATAAATTACCTACACAATTATTGTTAGATATCTAATTTATAGTGTCAAAAGAAAGCTTTAGCATGTACATCCTATTCGAATTTTCAATATTTTTTGAGACCACTCGATTCTAAAAGTAACATTTTTTTACACTTTGGAATGATCTAGTATCTAAATGGTTTAGGTTAGGGCAAAATAGTTTCTACTTTTCTATCATAGATTTCATCCCTCTTCATTAAAATACGAGTAAAAATATCAACTTTTTTGAATTCTAGAATGCAGTACATATAACCGCAGACCAAGAAATAAGTTTAGAAGACGACCGTAAGAATATGATAAACGCAAACAACTCCGAGATAAGGCCAAACCAAATGTGTGTTGCAGTAGAATCACAGGTTGATGACCAAATGGCCGCGGAAAAAGACATAGGTATAAACGACAGTTCCATAAATTCAAACAACTGTGAGACTGGGTTCAGCCAAACATATGGTGCAGCTGCAACAAAGGTTGGTAATTGTAATACTGACTGGACAAATTTATTTTCTTGTTCCAATTTTTTTTACACTTTAAAAAGAAAGTAATCATTATTTCAGGAAACGACCCGTATAATTGAGATGGCTTCATGCAGTAAATTTTCAAACCCTGAGGAACAGTTCGAGTACTCGACTTTACCCGTGGAAGACAATTATGCTGTAAGGATAATTTTGTATCTTATGATTGTTAATTACTAGAACCTGGTTTAAACACTGCTTTATTACGATGTTTTTTTACTCTAGGATGAAACGGATGACGACGACTCCGTTAAGGATAAAAATTGGGAACCAAATGAGGGGTCAGAAAGGACCAGTGAAGGTGAACAAGAAGATAATTTATCAAATATTAATTTAGAAGAAATCCCTTTACAAGGTCAAGCAGCTCCTCCCAAGAAAAAGCGATGTCGTTGGATGAAAGCAGATCCTTCTAATTGGAGTAGAAATATTGAGAGGAAAAAAATGTTTGATTGTTTGCCATATAAAACAAAAAAAGAAAGACCTGCAAAAGTTCCTCAAAAAGTTAAATGTGACACTTGTAAATTTAAATGCAATACACATTTTAATGATACGGATAGGCTTAATATTTGCAAATCATTTTGGGGTCTTTCTAGTTATACCAGGCAAAAGGATTTTATCTTAAAATTTATAACACAAAAACCACCAGCGCGACCTGGAGCAAATGTGGAACCTTCCAAAAAGCGAAAGCATAGCAGGGAATGCTACCTAATGAAAAACGAGGTAAAATACAGGGTATGTCAGAAGTTTTTTCAAAAAACTTTAAACATTAGCAATGGTCCTATAAATAGAGCTTTTGAAGGTAGCGAGAATGGAAATTTTACGGCAGCTGATAAGCGTGGTAAGAAGACTCCTCACAATAAGTGTAAAGACGATGATATGGCTTTTGTTAAACAGCACATTGAGAGCTTTCCTGTAATGGAGTCACATTACTGCAGGAAAAATACTCAAAGGCGATATTTAGACTCAAAATTATCCATCACAAAAATGTACTTCTTGTATAAAGAGTACTGTAATGAAAATAATCGCATTCCGGTATCACACTCAATGTATAGAAACATATTTTGCAAGTCGTATAACTTATCATTCTTCGTCCCTAAAAAAGATCAATGTTCCACGTGCCATACCTTTAGTGAAGCTAAGAGGACAGGGACATTAAACGACCAACTTCAAGTCGATTACAATAATCATATAAAGCGAAAAGATGAGGCAAATTTAGCTAAAGTACAAGATAAAGTCAGATCTAATGAGGATCCAACATTTATGTCTGTTACAGTCGATCTACAAAGTGTGCTCCAAATACCTTCTGGTGAAGAATCGCTTCTATACTATTGTAGGAAGTTAAGTATTTACAACCTAACAATTTATGAGTCTAGAGTTCCTAACGAGGCATACTGCATTGTTTGGTCGGAAGTAAATGGTAAACGAGGTAGCAACGAAATCGGTACTGCCCTAATGCAGTGGATCACCAAACTTCCGAACAGTATCAAAGAAATATCCCTGTTTTCTGACACATGCGGAGGGCAAAACAGAAACCAGCACATAGCAGCCCTACTGCTGTTTCTTACTCAAACCACAAACGTTGATATTATTGAGCAAAAATTTTTGGAGTCTGGCCATTCTTTCATGGAAGTCGACAGTATGCACAGCGCAATTGAGAGAGAAAAAAGGCATGTACCAGTTAACTCTGTTATGGAATGGATGACCATAATGAGAAAGGCCAGATCCAGCAGAATTAATAAAAAGGCTAATCCGTATCATGTTAATCAATTAAGTTTCTCCGATATAATTGACCTTAAAGACCTTAGTACAAGAATGATTAAAAATCGCCTTAAAGATACTGACGGTAATACGGTAAAATGGCTTAAAATAAAGTGTCTACGTTATGAAAAACAATATCCAGGTCTAATTAAATTCCGTTACAGTCATACTGGACCCTACATGACTCTTAATGTTTGTAAGCGAGGTCGCCAAAATACAATTACAAATATCAAAAAAGCTTACCATCAACCACTTCCCATAAGCATTCTGAAGAAACAAGACTTAATGAAACTTTGTCGTAAAAGTATTATACCAGAAGAGCTACATCCTTGGTATGAATCGTTAGCCGTCACAAACAATACTTCAGAATATACTGCAGAACCTGCTAGAGAAGACGACGAAGAAGATCAAGAAGAAGAAAGTGAATGATTTTTTAAAACCCTATTTTGTATTCTTAAAGGTATTAATTAATAAAGTAACTAACTGATACTTCATGTAATTTTGTTGTGCAAAAATTCACTAACTTCATATTTTTCTCAAAACATTATGAAAAAATAAACTTTATTTGAAAAATGATGGCACAACTTTTACAGCAGGTGTTTAACTTTGTAAAAAAATATAGTTCATAAATTGTTTTTTAAAAGATAATTTATAAAATCAATTTTCATCTTTAACTTCCAATAACTCGAAACTACAAAATTGTTAGTTAGTGACTTTTCGCAGTAATATGACGATATTCGAGTTTTAGAATTGAACAGGCGCCATATATTTGGATTCAGACTAGATGTTGAAACCTTTAATGTCAATCTGATTTTCTTTTTGGGCGAATTAATTTACATAATTGTTTTCAATACATCTCAACCAAGAAAAAGACACTCTAGATAGCAATCTTAATTTGGGTCCAAGGAACTTGGCAGATCTTTGGAAATATTCAGATATATCATAAAATTATTTATGTTTTCCCAGGACAACAATTTTGGTTTAGTTTTATCCTCAAAGTCAGAGCTTAAAACCTGATCTTTCTGAGGTAGTTTCCCATATTCTTTTGAGTCTGGTGTCACTACTAACGTAGCAGGGGGTTTGGCCGTATTTTTTGCATATTGAGGAAGACAACGAATGGCTGAAATGGGATTTGGATACGAACTAAAATTATTTGATTTTTGAACTGTTTGATATCACACGAGCAGAAGTAATAAACGTCAGTATGTTTCTCTTGCTCCTGTTATACTAGGGATACCTTAAAGTAACAACTTTTCGTTTTACCCTTAAACCAGTTTCAAAACTCCTATTTACATCTTTTGCATACTTTACGAGGATCTTAAACTTTGTCTTGATCCCCAAGTTTTAGCCCAAAGTATGCTAAATACATTTTTTTACAAAGTTTGTTATATTGTTGCTATGACACTTGTTACGATATTATTATGCAAACAAAATTAGAATACTATCAACTTGGTAAGTCACATTACACAAACTAGAATTGTAACGAAAATATTTTTTGCCTACCACATGGGATAATAATACAAGAGGTAGAAAATTGGGAACTGAAACTAAGGGGGTAAAGATAAGGCAAGCAAAATAATCGCTACTTGTGCGAACGGCACTCAGTGTTTGTTAGAAGAACTGGGGTCGTGGATAAGTAAATGGCAAAGGGGTTTGGATTGGGACAACTACAAAAAATGAAATAAAGGGGTCATTAATCTCTTGGAACAAACAAAATGTAAATAAACAGGAATCACCTCTAGTAATTTAGTATAGGGCGCCACTTTGAGGTGCCTAATTATAACTATTAAAACAACTAATTGTAATAGGAAAATAATTATTAAAAAATCAAAACCTATCTGGGCGACATTTTTGTAACGATAACTTGGGATACTATTAGAAAAAAAAGGATAAATTTAAAAGAAATAGAAAAAATGTTAAGAAACAAAATTTAACATTTATTTTTGTGTTATACCACAAACAGTTACATAAATACAGACAGCACAAAAAATGCTATATTAGTTACAGAGATTTTTACCAAAATAATAAAGAAAACTTACATGTGTTCTACTGATTTACAAACTCAGCTGATGCTATAAAAACTTACAAATGTTACTGACGTATAAACTGTGGCAAATATAAAAATTATTACACCTTGAAAACTCGTCTCCTTCAAAGACTGGAACAGGCACAGCACATTAGCAACATGAGGCCATCTTCAAAACCAAGGTAAAACTAATCAATACGAAGTATCCAACTGCTACTGTCACTTCATGTTACATTTCCATGACAAGAAAAGGAAAACGAAAAGATTTCGAATTTGAAATTAAATTCGGACTCCAACAAAACTGAACACGTCTTAATCAGCGGCTGGCTTTACCGAGAGTAATCTAATTATCATCAAAAATTGATCGCATAAGTTGGAATAAACAAACACTTTAATGGTTGAAACGGAAATCATTTACTACAAAAGGCAATTCAAGCAGTTCGAATAAAACATTAAAATAAATACGGAAGAAGTAACATCTGTAAAATATAAACAAACTATAAAATGGTTTATATTCTCGAGTCGACTTAAAGAAGGAATTGAAAACATATTTGGGTTTTAATACGTACGATAGAAAGATACATTAAAACTATTCTTCGATTTTTCAAACATATTTGAGGGGATTTCAATATATTACATATACGAGGGGATTTCAATATATTACATATACGAGGGGATTTCAATATAGTTTAAGGAATAAATGAATTGCAAATGCTACACAATAAATTGTATAAAAGAAACCAAGTTGACATTATTTCATCAAGGTTAGTAACAAAACTGAATAGACAAATTATATGTAGTATACCTTGTATCATCTACCGGGCACACTTGGCATTCTTCGATGCAAGTTCGAGCATCGTATGTAAGATAGAGAAAGGTTAAAAATACCTCTTCATCTGTGATGCAATTTGCAGTGTGTATTCTGTTTGACTTCTGAAACAGAAACTAAATATTTTTAATCTTTAGCTTTAAGGAACCAGTTCACATATTAATGGATAGTGATACGACTGCCAAATTTAATACTTTTTGTAAAAACATAGAAATGTGGAGCAGAAATTTAATGAGAATGTTATTTGCCAATAACATTCTCTCTAACTTCTCACATAAGCCTTCCAACGAAAAAACCGATTTTGATCTTATTTGTGAAGAAGCGGCCACTTTTCTAAAAAAAAAACACCCTGAGCTAATGATATTAACTAGTGATAAAGGTAATGTTACAGTCCTTCTGATGAGAGAGCAATACATTAACCTGAGCCAGCAACTCCTAGATGATGTCAAATACTATCAACCACTTCTTCGCAATCCCACTTCAACTTACATTAACAAAATCAACCGATATATCACTGAACTTAAAAACAAAAAAATTATTGACGAGAAACTAGCCAAATCTCTCCATAATTACAATGGATGTGCTTCTAGATTTTACTGTCTCCCTAAAATTCACAAACTACAACTAAGTATGCGACCCATATTATTGTCAATAAATGCTCCGAATACGAATACAGCTCAATTTCTAACGAACATTCTGTCACAAGCATACAGTTATAACAATGATTTCAACATAACAGATTGTTTCCAGTTCAGTGAATTTATTTATAATTATCAACTACCCAGGGGCTTTGTCTTAGTAAGTTTTGACGTAGTATCCTTGTTCATAAATCTTCCACTTTCCAATGTATTAACGTCTATCCGAAACCGTTGAAATCAAATTCAACCCCACAGTCCGATATCTTGGGAAACTTTTTCTGAATTATTAAAATTGATTTTTGACACCCAGTATTTAATTTTCAATGAAAATATTATTGCCAAATTTTTGGAACTCCTATGGGATCCACGATTTCTCCTATTCTAGTCAACTTTGTACTAGACGATCTTATTAATGAGAGTATCAAGAAGTTAGATTTCCAGGTTCCCTTTGTAAAGCGGTATGTCGGCGATCTGATTTTAGCAACCTCGTCGAACAAGACGGAGGACACTTTATCAGTTTTTAACTGCTTTGATCCTCACCTACAATTTACATGTGAATTGGAGGTTGATAACAGTGTCCCGTTTTTAGATATGCTAATTATTCGCACACTGGATAACAGATTAGTCACTACCTGGTACACGAAAAAAATGGCTAGCAATCGTTTCTTAAACTACCATTCGATACACCCAATCGGATATAAACTTAACCTGGTACAATCCCTCAGCCTTAGAGTACACATCCGCTTTACAAAGAAGAATCTATCAATCTTCTGGAGTCCATTCTCATAGGTAACTCCTATCCGGCATCCATCATCAATAAATTTCTATATTTCAAAAGCTATGGGCAGTCCATTACTGAAACACCCAACGGGCTAACATTAGCGTCGATTTCTAACAAAATACAGATGAATAAGTCCCCTCTCACTCCTGATCAAACCATAAAATACTTACGTACTTCCCACAAATCACGAACCAGCTTAACAAACTATTCAAAAACTTATCTGTCACAATAGCCTTAAAAAATACCAGAACCGTAGGAAAGTTATTTTCTAAGACAAAAACTCCATTGGCCCCACTAGAACAAACTTACGTCGTCTATTATGTACCCTGTGCAGAGTGCAACTCTTGCTACATTGGCCAGAGCAGCCACTCTCTTCAAGGTCGTCTAACGTCCCACAAAAGCGACATTAGGATTTCAAAACCATCTTGTGCCCTTGCCCGACATGTCATTTCAACCAAACAGAGTATCGACCTCATGAATACCAAAATACTGTGCAAACAAAAAATTATCATAAGCGATCCATCCTTGAAATGTGTCAAATTCTAAAACATCCATCTTCCTTAAATAAGAGAACCGATATCGACAACTTGAGCCAGATATATCACTCTTTCATCATACATAACAAATAAAAAACCACTTACATGACAGTAACTTCATTCCCATTCTTCTTTCCTATATTTGGATTGTTTGTTTTTAAAAGAACAATAAAAAATAAATTCTTTAAAAAAATGTCTGTCCCCGTTCCGTTCACTAATTCCCTTAATACTTGTACCTCCCTGCTTTCCAAAGAAACACATGTACGACACAAGCTACATGTGTAAATTATGACCACCTACAACTGATAGAAAACAATCGAAGGGATTAGTGTGGTTTGACCCTCGAAAGAGTTTAAACAAACATTCAAATGAAGCCATCGGTCAAAATTAAATGAACAGTAGTGCTCTTACAGTTTTTCGTGTGTTTTTTGTTTCGTTTCTCTCGTTTTAATGTTAAGTTATCATAGAGTTTTTATAACATGTCAAAAACCTACAAATTGTTTTTGTAAGTATGAACCTTGTTGGCTCTTTACTTATATTTTAAAATCTTTTTGAATTGTAGTGAACTGATGATGGTTTTAAAAATAAAAGCGAAACGTATTCGAATAAATCAATGAAGTAGTTGACGACTTTCATTGGCCAATTATTGACTGATAAAATCTCTGCTATTCAACCATTGAATATATTTTAAATTTAATCAACGGTCGTATTTTTTGCTATATATATATATATATATATATATATATATATATATATATATATATATATATATATATATATATTATATATATTATATATATATGTATATATATATATATATATATATATATATATATATATATATTATATATATATTATATATTATATATATACATATATAATATATACACATATAATAATGCAATTTGTTTTAAAATCAAACTGCACTTATTTAACATATATTTTAAAATTATGTTAGTAAAAATAAGTATATATTATTTTAATAATTATAAATTCATATTTGCGTATTATTTGTAACTATTCAGCCTGTTTTAAAATGCATATTTTAAACATTTTTTAATGCATATTTTCCAGTTTTTAATTATCATTGTAGTAGAGGGTACCACGAGACAATAATGATAGGAATTTCCAACTTTTCCGAGTAATATTTTTCTAACTGAAGCCGAGTTATGTTGGCGCCAGAATTATTCACAAAAAATATTATTGTATTTTTATATTTTCCTATACGCTATGTTATACATTCCGATTCGTGACACTTTTGGAAAAACAAATTGATTTTTACATATAAGAGAAGGAGATCGATATAATATCGATAATATAATATAATCGATAATAATATTAAATATATGATAAATAATGCAGTATAACTTGAACTAATACGTAGAATAGGGTTGACATGGGCAGCTTATGGAAAGCTAAGAGATGTTTTCCAATCAGCTCTTCCCATCTGCTTGAAGAGAAAAGTCTTCCATCAATGTGTGCTGCCGGTTCTAACCTATGGTGCGGAGACGCTAACACTTACTAAGACGTCCGCAAACAAAATTCGAACAACACACAGGGCAATGGAACGGTCCATGTTGGGATTAACCCTGAGAGACCGAATACCCAACACAGAATTGCGCCGTATATCGGGAGTAACCGACGCAATCAAAAGAATATCAACCTTAAAATGGAACTGGGCAGGGCACGTCGCGAGAACGAAGGACGGCAGATGGACAAAACGCATTCTTGAGTGGAGACCCAGACAAGATGCCTTTAGGAATAGAGGACGACCACCAACAAGATGGACGGATGACCTGAAACGGGCACATCAAAATTGAATGCAGGCGGCTCAGGACAGAAATTTGTGGGGTGAACTACGGGAGGCCTATGTTCAGCAGTGGACGAGTATGGGCTGAATGATGATGATGATGAATGCAGACAAATAATTTCTATTGGGTTAAATCTTGTGGTAGAGTTGGGCGGTTTTTAGAAACTGTATAGTTTTTGTGATGTCAGTAGGGTTGTTAAGCATTTCGTTAAGAGTAGGTTTCTTGTCCAGTGCTTTATACAGGTTGGTGAATTCACAGTCAGTGTGGATGTGTGTCACAATCAGGTAAATATTGCGATGGTGACAAGTTAAGCGAGTTTGTGAGGACATCAAGAATCCATGAGTAAGCTTGGTGTGGTTGATTCAGAGTCTTAATAATCGATGCTTTTCGTCTAGTTAGAAAGTATAGGTAGAGATGACCAATAAACGGTTAGAGTTCATCAAGAGTTGATTTGCTCTTTTGCCATAAGTTTTGCAAAGTATTCTTTGCTTCTTGCAAAGTAGCTTCTTAGGTAAAATTTTCGGCTGTTTCATGATCCGTAATTCCAGTATAGTAAGGTATCTATACGAGAGAAACTGCTACATCGTTAGCAAAGAGATTTTGGTATATGTCATGAATGTTTTGAACTAATGGGTGGTCAGTGAAAATTGTAGAGATTTATTGTATAGATGAAAGGGAATCTGAACAAATGGCAGTATATCTGTTTTGATCGAAGATGCATTTAAAAACCAACAGAATATCATATAGTTTATCTGTGTAAACGCTACATGTTAATGGTGACCGAGATGATATTGTAAGTTTGTGTTTAGTGATAACTGCACAGCCAGCATCAGTGGTAGCTTTACCAGCATCGGTATAGAGAATTAAATCATATGATGTTTTTTTGTATAATTTCTAAAAATGCTTTATTTATAAGCATGTTGGAAAATTCAGGTTTGTTAACTATGGTGAGTGAGGCGTCTATTGAAGGAAGGTGCTTAGTCTAGGGGAAAAATAAAGTTAGAGGAAGTAAACAAGTCAGACAGAAGTCTTATGACACGGTGTTGGATATTTTTGATTAAAGAAGACGCATTGTGGTAATTAACCGATTTAGAGCCAATGGTGCGAAAACGCACCATTTTTTTGTAAAATTTTTTATTGGCAATACGTAAATTTTTTTTAATATTCGCAGTTTTTGAGCAACCAGAAGGTATAAGTGTAACTAAATTTAATTTTAGTTAATCTCCAAACTCATTTTTTATTTACAAAAATATTTTCTGAATATCCGACATTTTCAATCCTTCGACACCACTTTATTTTTAGTGTAGTAATTTTATTGGTAAAACACTTTTCTGGTCAAATAAATTCACATTTGATTTTTTTAACCTATGTGTACGTGAATTGTTATAAAAATACAAAAAAAAAATTTTTTTTGTCATCAAATCTCGTGTTTGAAAATAATGGTTCGATAACGAACCATTGGCGGAAGTCGACTTCGAATCTTATCTGGTCAGGACTTTCAAGGTGACGCACACGCAGTTATTTCACTGCGCACACGTGCCTCTCGTTTGATGGGATATTTATTTATTATATGTTGTGTTAGAAAAAAGGATATTCTGGTATTCAGTTTTGTTATAATCTAGGGGTGGAAGGTTGTGTAGTGTTGTAGACAATATGTCGATTTGGAAAATAACCCTAAAAGGGCTCTAACTTTATTGGAAGTAGAAGCCGAATGGGAGAATCTAGTGCTAGCACAACAAAATCATATTTAGGCTTGAGTGCTGATGTAGTATTAAAATTACTAAGTATTGTAGAAACTCCCTCTAACCACGGGATATTTTTTGACAACTTTTTTTCATCTTATAAGCTGTTCACAATATTGAAAGAAAAGGGAATTTATGCAACTGACACAGTGCGAGAAAACAGGATTGAAAAGTGTCCACTGGAAACATCTAAAATTATTTCTAAAAAAGATAGATGGTCGTTCGACTTCCTTTTGACAAAGAAGCTGAAGTGTCTGTAGTTAGATGGAATGACAACTTAGTCGTATCAGTAATCTCCAATAACTGTCCGGTCCGTCCCATAGGTTTTGCAAAGAGGTACGATCGCAAGCAGCGTAAAGAAGTAAATATATCTACTTATTCCAAATGTTATTCAAGAATACAATAGATGTATAGGCGGCGTTGACTTAGATGACAACGGCACAGCGAATTACAGGATTGCTGTACGAGGAAAGAAATGGTGGTGGCCACTTTTTAAAAACGTAATTGATAGTTCCATTGTAAATGCCTGGAAACTTTACATATTGGCAAATAAAAGCCCCATTTCCCAAATCGATTTTTGGTCATATATTGTTGTTTGTCTAATGAAATCGGAAGATGAAAAACAAGAAGAATGAGACCAGAATGAGAGTGAAGAAGATGAAAAGTCAACTGTACCGTTGACAGTAAACATGGGTAGATCGTCAAAAAATAGCTTACCAGATGAAATCTGAAAAGATAAGATAGGTCATTTAGTAGTAAAGCATGCAGAAAATGCAAGAAGAAGGTGCAGGGAGTGTTCTAACCATACTGTTTTTGTTTGTCAAAAATGCCAGGTCCATTTACACTCTAAATGTTTTGAGACTTTTCACAAAAAATAAAAATGTGTATTTCAATTTTTATATCTCACTTCCGCCAAAGGTTCGAAAACGAACCATTTTTTTGTTGTGACACCTGTCATTATCAAAGTGTAAAACAATTTTTTTATGTATTGTTCTGAAGCTATTTTCTTGTGGCATTGTAAATTAATTACTATTTATAACTGGGAATAAGCCACAATTAAAGATAAAAATACGTTTATTGACGTTTCAATTTCCAATTCGGAAATCGTTCTCAAAATACAAACAGTTTTATAAAAACTTATTCCCAGTTATAAATAGTAATTAATTTTTTTATGAATGTTTAAGTTTATTCCACCCTAGTTAATAAAATATATTATATATTATTGCAGTATTTCTGTGCTTGGCCGTTAATGGGTTAAAGAATGAACGTGATTAGACGGATCTGCGGATGTTGAAGCAGTATGTAAAAATAGAAGAGATTGTCGTCTTAACGTTAGAGCAGCTTCATTGGATTCACGATATATGCTCTGGATAGGAGTAGAGCAAAAAGCACCTAGACATAGACGGAGCGAGCTATTGTGAACAGAGTTTATTAAATCTATGTCACATCGAGAGGCAGGGGAAAAGATAAAGCTATCGTAGTCGAGCTTAGATCCGATCAAGGCTCTGTAGAATTTTAATAAAGTTATTTCATCGGCACTCCATTGAAGAGGACAGCGAAATAGGTCGGAAAATGAGTTTGCATAGTTTTGATATAAATCGAGTTTGATGTTTCCAGTATTAAGATAGACGTGACTGCTGCAACTAGTTCTACAATTTTTGCATAGCATTTTTCATATAAAAAAACTTGCACGTTATTCAAGATTTACGTCGCCAGGACTCCACAGCGTCGCCAAAACATCAGAATAGGTATTAAGTGAGCAATTTTTAAAATGTCATTTATTTGTCAAACTATTATATTAACAGTAAATACACTTAGTTTTAAGACTACTGCAACACAATAAAATAAATAAGAAAACATTTTAATACCAAATTGTATATTCTAAATATTAAACTTACCTCATTTAGGGCTTTAATAGTAAAAACGTCCCGCCAGTATTTCTTGTTCACAATATTTTATCTTATATGAAAGGTTACCAGCTTTCTACAGACTATTTATTTGTTTTGGCATATCACAATCACAATAAACAACAATAATTCGTTTTTAAAGCTAATAATATAAATTTCATATGTATTTATAAATACAATTTATTAATATAAAATATATTATGACCAAAATTCCTACTCTAAAAAAGCGGCAACACTTAATACACTTTTGCCACTGGCTGAACTGTCAAAAAATTTGAAGTATTTCCGTATCAGTTGCGTACAATTGTCTAATATATTTAATTAAAATTATTAATTTGTGGAATATTAGACTTAAAGAGTTATTTCATAAAATTTATATTATTAATATTAACAAATGTTTTTGGATATTTAATCAATATATTTCTAAAATTTCCCATATAATGATGATTACATTTTTCTGTAGCGTTCTACGTCACGCTACATCAAGTATACGACTGCACGAAGACACAGAAAAATTCAGCTTAGGTCGAGGAGTTAGACAAGGAGACAATATTTCACCAAAATTGTTCACGGCAGCTCTAGAGTCAATATTTACGGGTACTCAATAGCTAGATATGGGCATCAATATAGATGGAGAAAGATTAAATCACCTAAGGTTTGCAGATGATGTTGTATTAATCGCAGATAACTTACATGATACAGTTTCTATGATGAATTCGCTTAAAAGTCTGTCTGAAAGAGCAGGATTAAAGATAAACTTTGAGAAAACTAAAATTTTAACAAATCTCGTAATGAGTGAAAATATAACTATTGACAATAATACCATACAACAAACAGACACTTACAAATATCTGGGACACGAAATCAAAATAAGCATAGACAATCAAACACATGAAATACAGAGGCGAATAGGTCTAACATGGGCAGCATTTGGCAAATTAAGCCATATTCTAAAAAGTTCAATTCCCATGTGTCTCAAGCGAAAGGTTTATAACCAATGTGTATTACCTGTACAAACTTATGGAGCAGAGACATTAACACTCACGCAAAAATCTGCGAATAAACTTAGAGTTACACAACGAGCCATGGAACGTGCAATGCTGAACGTGAGCCTTCGAGACCACATAACAAACCAACAAATTAGGCGAAGATCAGGAGTTCAAGACGTCATCGAAAGAACCACGACGCTTAAGTGGAACTGGGCAGGGCACTTAGCCAGAATACAAGATGGACGGTGGACAAGACGTATTATGGAATGGAGGCCCAGAAATTATAAAAGAAGCCGAGGACGACCACCGACTAGATGGACCGATGACATTAAACGTGTAGCGGGAAACTGGCTACAAGCGGCCCAGTGTAGAGAACACTGGAAAGAACTGAGGGAGGCCTATGTCCAGCAGTGGACGCGATTGGCTGATTGATGATGATGATGACATTTTTCTGATTATTCCACCATGTTGGCGCCATGAAAGATCGAGCAGTTCCGTATGGGTTTCGTATTATTAGTTGTGTTAGGAAAATTTGAACTCTAAGGTTGATGTTCTGAAAATTTTAAATACAAGTAACGTCACTTTATAGGAATCGTGACGTGCAAGTGTTTTACTTTGAAAAATGGTATATGTAAAAGTCAAAAATACTTCATTTGTATTCATTTTAATTAGGGATGGAAAAACCTACCGGTTTTAACCGAAAACAGGTTGTTTTATCTCGCAATAAACGGTTTTTGGGTTGATTTTTTGTCCCGGTTATAACCGGTTTTTTATTTTAAAGTAAAAACCAGTTATTAGGATTAGTTAGGTATTATTTTGGATCCCAATCATAATTATATTCTCAAGTAATTATTCCAAACAAAACCATAATTTAAATTTTATTTTATTTTATAAATACAGAAGCAAACTGAAAGTGAAAACTCACATCAGCCAGAAACAATTAAGTTTTCGTTTTTTCGTTGGCCGGACATTCGGTGGCATCAGAGAGACTGGTGTCATCATTGAATGATATTTTGTCAAATGAGAGAAGCCGCTTAATCGATCAACCTATTTGTAACCTTGTAACCTATACTTTTTTACTTAAAATATCTCATTCTACTTATACTTATATTACTTATACTTTTGTATATTGTATATTATTGCAATATGTATAATATTAATCTTACGCAACATTATATTTAATAATAATCAATAAATATATATAATAATAATAAAATATTAAATAAATATAATAATTAATAGAATAAAATGGTTTTATTTAAATTGATATAGATGTTCTTTCGATAGTACTAATTTTGATTATATTGATGTCGCGTCGAATGAAGTATCGCAAACTAAAGTGCATTTTTAACTTTGTAACCTATTGGATTAAAAAAAAAAACCAAAACTGGTTTTTTGAAAAATCGGTTTTGGTTTTTGGAAAAAACCAAAACCGAATAACTGGTTTTGGCCGGTTGTAACCGCCAGGTTAAACCGTAAGCAAAAAAAACCGGTTTAACCGAAAAACGGTGTTTTGAGTTTGTTTGTTTTGGTTTTACAATAATATTTACTTTGAGAAAATTTGTCCAATTTGTGGTAAAAAATGTGCAATAAGGATTAAGGACCATTAGTCCTTCAATATTATTCCATAAGGGAACAATAGATCGCATTATATTGCAAAAATTATAAGTATAATATTCACATATTATTAGTTGGGGATAAACATATTTCTTTACGTGATTAACATACTTAAAAATATTAAACTTAATTAAATACAATTATTAATATAATAACTTTTCCTAGACAAAACTTCAAATATTAATTAAATGCTTCGTGTCATGCTGTCTAGCTGTTAGTTGAAAATGAAATCATTAGGACAGAAATCTACTACGTCTGTTTTAATACATAGAATTTAAAAAAATACTAAACAAAATTAAGGAAATAAACCAATAAGTAACAAATCATTTAACTCCCGATAAAAAACTACTTACACGACTTTTTTAATGTCAACAAACAAATTTTAATATTTATTACAAAATATTGACTGAAAATTAAAGTATTACTACGTGTAACTAATATAGAGCGCCTATAAAGTATACGTATACTGTTGAGTAGCAATCCATATCTTAATTCTTCACGATATAAGATAAAGCAAACATAAATTACTGGAATTGAAAAAGGATGGACATTGAAAGAGGGCCAATGAATGATGGATTTTTTTTATCAAATATTATAATTATAAAAATGTATAATTTTATAATCCATTGACATAAATAATTATTGTTTTCAAAAAACTGAATGGAGTCTAGGACCATAAAGAAAAGAAATAAACCTAAGATAAATTGGTAAAATGAGTCAAATTTTAAAATACAAATCTCATACTTACCTAAACAAGAATTTTTTTGTGGAATACTGTAAAATCCCCAGTTATAATCGCTCATCATTAAAGCTTTGTAACTGATCCCAGTAACGTCGGTAATATTATTTCCATAGTCACCAGCTTCCAGCAGCAATATTTTCCAGCCAGAAATTTCAGATAGGCGGTTTGCTAATAGAGTTCCAGTAGATCCAGCTCCAACAATGATGAAGTCATACTCTCCACAATCTAAAATAATATTAAATCTTAATTAGTTGTATTATCTCTTTAGATACATTGTAATTATCGATCTCTATTGAATGAACTGACAATAAATATTCAAAGATTGAATGCTGGTAGAAAGGAAAGTAGAGGAAGTTTAAGAACACAATAAATGACTAGCATGATTTAAAAATGTTATAAAGACGTGTACACGTTCCTTTAAAAATTAACTGCCCATGATGCGCCAAAAAAAAAGTTGTTTCCCTTTTCCACTAGGACCACTTGTCATAGAAAACGACGTCATTGAAGCAGTGGACGAATTTGTATACTGGGAGCGTTCCTTAACACTGAAAATAAGACTTTCGCAGAATTTTAACGGCCAACAGATGCTATTTTGGGCTCAATGTCCTCCTTAAATCCACAATTATATCGAGAAATACAAAAAAAACTCTATACAAAACAATAATACGTCCAGTCCTAAAATATGGTTCACAGACCTAAACTCGAACAAAAAGGAATGAAAACATATTAGGAGGTTTCGAAAGAAAAGTACTAAGTCGAGTCTATGGAGCCGTGAATGATATTGGAGTATGGAGAAGACGTCACAGCTTCGAACTTTGAGTATACCAGGAACCAGATATCTTAAAACATATTAAGATATGACATCTGGGATGGATAGGGCATGTAATGCTGATGAAACAAAAAAAAGGACCCAGTTAGAAAAACGCTATTTGTTGGTAAGAGAAGAAGATGAAAACCCAGAACAAGTTTTCTTGATAAGATCGATGAAGACATGAATATGGGAATACGTGCTTGGCAGAGGAAGGCGATTGATAGAGACGACTGAAGAAAAATTCTTGAAGAGGCTAGGACCCACGCAAGGTTGTAAAGCCAGAATGATGATGACATATTTGTAATTTATTTTAGTTAATAAAAGCAATTGTAAAAATATAAAGCATAATTAAAGAGAAATTAACACCGATACAAATCATTTTCAAATAAAAAGTTAATTTTTTTTGTAAAATTTATTTTTAAAAGGGCTTATTGATATTTATAATACATAAATATTTAAGCTACCCATCTTGTTGAAAATTTTTCTACTACTAATAGTAACAGAAAAGTAAAATTTTGCAAAATAAATATTTATTTTAAATTCTTTAACCCAATTACTCAGTTAAATAATTCACAACTTCACTAATTGAATTTTTGTAATCTGTGAAAAGAAGTATTCTAAAAAAACATCATTTTTCGTTGATTAGAACCAGAAATATTGCGACTTTTATTTTGGTTTTATGAAATCAGTTTTTGACGTAGTAAAATTGAGAGATAAAAAAAATCTGCTAGCTGTGATTCGAAGTGTCGTAGAATATTGAATTTTGTTTTAAAATTCAAAATTAAGCAACAAATTAACTAAAACAACTTTACAAACTCTCCTTTTTAAGGACTTTCTATGTATTTTTAGTAAAATTTTGGCACTTTTCCATATAATTTGCCGGTCTTCTTCATCTTTAGTATTTAAAATCAAAAAGCGATTTTTTATTGTTTCTATATTGTTTATTAGTAAAAAAAAGACGTTTACTCTTTGGCATATTTTGTTCATCACATATTGTTATTATCAAATTTATCAAAAGCAGTTGTTAGATAGCTGTATTAAGTAGTGTCACAAAAAAGGCTTTTTATTTGCTAATTTCTCTGGTCCATTAGTGAAATAAATTGGAAATACTGGAAAAAGTTCGAAAAGGTGAAACAAAGATAGTAAAAGAAACAAGAAAGTAAAAAATCAAGAAACAAAAATAAAAACTCAACCAACAAACAACTACAAAATACCAAAGAAAAAAGTTAATGAACTAAAAACTAAAAAAAGTAAAACAACAACCATGGGAAATGTATGGAGAAAAAATGAAATAGACTGGCAAAGGCAGGGAGCTGTTCTACCAAACAAAAAAATTCTTTAGACAAGTAAAATAATACAAATGTATTGTTTCTAAGGAAATATAAAAGCCAAATAAGACGAAATATTAATTGAGAAAATCATGACCAAACCGAAGGCGTATTTTTAAGGATCTGTTAACAACTAATCAATTCATCATATTAATTTCAAACATTGATGGTAATAAAAATAAATATTAATAAATAATAAAATAACAAAAATAACAATAACACATAATAATCAAGGAAGAAATCACATAATATTTAAAAAGGTTAAAACGTTGAAAAGTTAGCTGGCCACAACGGATTTACAGCAGATATAGTAATATATCTACATGAAAAGCTATTTAAATTATTCATTTTGAGTAAGTCTTCTACTAAATAAAAAATTATCATAAACAGGGGGATAAAAATCATCGTATACAATCTACAATTACAAAATTTAATAAAAACAAATGAAAATAGAAATGGGTTTAAAAATGGATTAAATTTACTTAAACAGCTAATTAAAAAATATTTATCGCTATAGAAAGGTACTCGATATAATGTAAATAAATAAGTAAATAAAATTCTATTAACAACAACAATGCAAAATATAATAGAAATTTTTTATTTAGCGTATGGACTTTCACAGTATGATAAATATACAAATACAATAATATATACATATATATTAAATATATTATTTATACACTAAAGATAGAATGAATGACACTCCGCCTCCACGTAGTGCACCCTGGGTAACGCTAAATGGTCTATCAATTTTTGGACTCCAAACTAGTCGCTGAGCTCTCCTGGCAACCAGTACGATAAAGAAAATAATAGAAATATTTAAGAAGAGTAAAAGGTGTAATACAACGAGATCGTATCAGCAAAAAGATAAATCAGAAAATACAGACGCACGACAACTAACAAAATTGGAACACGAATAAGCTTGACAGACAATATGCAATTAAATGAAGTTTGGCAAGCTAGTTATAATAAAAAGAGATCCAGAGGATAGTCCAGGAAACAGCTGGTAAGAACTAATAAATAGATTATAAATAGATAAATAGATAAAACAAGTACCCCTTTCTCATTATTACAGTAACGTTTGAGACAGAGAGAGAGAGAGAGAGAGAGAGAGAGAGAGAGAGAGAGAGAGAGACAGAGAGAAATAAAGGAGAGAGAGAGAAAATCAGCGAAATATACTGTTTGCACACAATAATTAATTAAATAGGGATACATGGATAATCGTTATATATCACATTTTTGAAGAGGCAATAGTACTTAGTTTAAATTATACTTTTTTGAAAAGAATTTCAATTATACCTTCTGGTGGGCTAAATCGTATAGCTCGGTATTTTTCTGCGCTAGTATCAGGTTGGTAGGTTTTTGAGTCCTCTATTGCTTTGTTTAGCTGCGTCTCGTAGTAATCAATTTCTTCTTCTGTGTACGATAATGCCGGGTGTGTTAAAAACAACAAACAAAAAATACTAGATAAGCACAACATTTTTAATGTAATAATTTAAGTTCCAAGTATAAAATGGTTTATATACCGTATATGTTACACGTATAATTGGTTAATTACACATTATAAAATATGAATTATGTATTTAGAAAGATAAGGAATATTATTTGCTTACAGTTTTGGGAATTTCGTTATTGTTTTTCCCCAAGGCAGTGTCTATTGAGTGGTTATTACGATCGATTACTATTATTATTAATATATACAGTGTAATGTTTTTTTTTATTTATTAAAGAGACAATGCACTGAATCCTTTGATTAACCAGCATTTTAATTTATCCTAATTTGTTACTTTACTCTCCTAGTTATTTCCAATAGTTCACCTTAGAATTTAATACTAATTGTTGCTTACCTTACGCTTGTGGCTAGGTTCACTGCCCGAATTTAAAGAAACATTTTATACCGAGCTGTACCGAAAAAAAACTTCGAAAAAAAAAACTAATTCTAAATTCTAAAAATGTGACTTTTACCATTTTAAATTTTTGAAAAAGATTAAAAAATCCTTTTTCCTTTTTTTCCCGAAGACGAACTTCCTGAGATCTGATTGGTCAATTCCTTTTCGAGATACGTATAATTGTTTATTAATAATCATTAAACTTCTATGAAGTTTACAGGGACAGAATTTTTTTCTAAAAAAGATAGAGATTTAGCTTTAAACGGATTCTCTTGTTGGTTAATTATATTTTTATTTAGTAGTAAAAATAATTGCTCAAAAAGTGTTTCAACTCTGTGTTTATTGATTTGAACTAGGGGCGTTTTTTGCGTTATAAACTAATTAAGCTACAGCGCTCCCTATCCAGTACACACAGTTTTAGCTTATTGATTCTTATGGCTGAAATCAAAATAAAGATTAAAAAAAAACTGTTTTACGTATGACCAATGAAAGGTGAGTTAGCTTAATTTATTTAAAAAATTACAGCTACTGTGTTTATAACAACTGAAAATTAAAATTAGGTCTATTCAATAGTTAGGGGCCTATATTTGATGGGTAAATAATTTTAATTTTTAAAAAGTTGCTATTTATAGTCAAAAACACGAGTAAAGTTGACTGTTTTTTCGAGTAGCCGAATCAGCTCGGTTTTCCTGATTCGCCTGTCGGTCCGGACGGTACATCCTAGCTGTAGAGATCAAAAGTAGGGATGTGTAGTTCACCATCGAAATAGTTCAAATGAACGATTCTTTCAACTGAACTAATTGAACTAGTTCATTAATTTTCATAGAACTAGTTCACTGCGAACGATTTGCAATATAAATTGTGTCTCAACTTCTAAAGAAGAAAATAATGAATGAATGAATTAGAACATATATTTATTATTTTGTGAATGGATGGACTGACTAGTTTAAACAAAATGCCGGTTAGTCTCACATAACAGATTCATAATTCTTATGAATGTGACAATAACATAAAGTCTTATCTTAATGCCATAATGGTTCGGATCTTATGCCCATGTATTGGCTTGGATATTGCCATGCTGTGTTGTTTCTTGTATTGTAATATTAAAATAAAAATTTTAGTTGTGGTTAAAATGATTGAGGCATTTACATAAAATATAATTTTATGTAAAAGTGAGAATGAAAATGTGTTATTTAATGTTCCTAGAAAATTCACTGATTTTGTTTGTAAAGGTTCTTTTATAAATAACCTAATTATAAATACACATGAGTTTAAATATACGTAAATATAAAAATAAATCATACGTGAACCATATTTATATTTAAAACGGGTAATAAAAAACAAATCTTAATAATTTTTTGCAAATAAAAACTAACTAATCGTATAATAATTTAAACCATTTAAACCTAACCATACGATTAAAAGAAATAGTTCCGAACTACTTGTATGGTAGTGAACTAGTGAAAGACTGACTGAAAACCGAAGAAAACGGGCGGCCGGCGCCGAGCTTGTGTGATGATTGAGACGAGACATCTGGCAACCAGTTATGTTAGGGTTGGATTTCGATTTCGGTCCTACAAATAGTTCTTTCGCGAACTAGTTCACTGAACTAGTTCATTTTTGTGAAATAGTTCTCTTGAACCTTGAAGCACACCTCTAATCAAAACTGTCTTACATTTTGAGCATTATTAAGTGAATTTTTGAAACCAGCATGGCGTTATGAAGTGCAATCCCTGAAGTAACTTCCAAGTCCGTGTAACTCCAAATTGTTGTTTATATTTTTTTGATGGCACTTTAAAGTACAAAAAAAAACACATACACTACGCAGACACTTTTGTGCAGATAAGTTTGTAACTAGAGGTATCTCAAAAAACTTCAACTACTTACTACTTAAAAGATATGCGTAACTTTAATATTAGATAAGATTTTAATTTAATATTGGTATAACAAATAACTCCCATATTCGTTAAAAGTTATAGGAAATTGACAAGATATGAAGACCAATTTTATAAAAATAAAATACAATTTATTTTCACTCAACCTAATGAGATTCTCGTTTCCGAGGTAATAAAAATATATTACATGGATTAAATCCTTTCAGGATGGATTATAAAAAAAAGTAAGTAACATGAAATGGCCTATATTTCACTATATTTTCACTGAAGGCTCCAAAATTCAAAATAAAACGGATTAAACAATATACTGCTGGAATTCTGATTCCAAAGAAATCATAATCATATTCAAAATATTTTCTACAACTAACCACAACATTTTTCAAATAAGAGATATTTTAAATATGAGTCAAATAGATTATTCATAAAAACAATAAACATAATAAGATCAAATCATGCACTTCCTTCAGCATACAAACACAGAATAGGTATGACTGATAACCCATATTGCTCTTGTGGTAAAATGGGAGATATACAGCACCGTGTATTGGAATGTGAACAGTACAAACAAAGTATCAAAATAATGTATGAAAAGCTAATTGAACTAAATTTTCCTTTACCTTTCAATTTAATACAATTATTTTCCAAAAAATAAGCAGACATTAAAAAATATCTACGCATATATAACGTCCTATAAATTTAAATCATAAATAGGCTTAGTTAATCAAATTAAAAATCAACATAAAAATGTAAATATCTTATAAAAAAAATTTAAAAAACATATCTACTAACATATAACTCCCTATAAATTTGTATTATAAATAGGCTTAGGAAATACAGTGGTTTATCAAATTATTATGATCACTTATTTAATAAAGAATAAAACTGCATAATAAGCGTCTAATGATGTGGATATAATATAAGAATAGTTCAAAAACACGTTCTTTTACAAAATAATAAAATATTTTTTTCTTTGACCCCCTTTAGCTTCGATGACAGCTTTAATCCTCCTTGGCATGATTTGAATGTTTCTCAGGCAGTGTTCTTTTATTTTATCGTTTCTGTACCAGATAGCGATGAGTCTCTCAATTTGTGACAGTTTCCTGGGAAATTCCCCTCTTCATAAGCTTCCATAGATCGGATTGAGGTCCGAGGAATTACCTGGCCACTTCAGTACTTTGATTTCCTTTTTTTCCAGGTACGATGTTACTTTTTTGCCTTATGGCACGATGCTAAATCGTGCATAAAGGTGAAATCATCCGATTCGCCAAACCAGTCTTTGATTTGTGGCATAAGTTTCTTTCCAGAACTTCAATATACTGATGTTGATTCATCATTAAATTCACAATGTACAGCCTTCCTGTGCCCTTACTGCTGATGACAGACCATACCATGATCTTGAGAGAATGCTTTACTCGCTCCACTATGCAATCCTTTTGATATTTTCACCCACTCGCCTTCGGACGAAGGCCCACTTATCCACGAATATCTCCACTGTAGACTCATCGGAGAAACAAAACTGTGAATAAAAAAAACTATAAGATATTTTTTTAAGATAAAAACAATGGTTATAGGGATTTAAACTTTGATAATGATGTAATTTACCTCATTCCAATCCACAACTTTGGTTTCTGGCAGGGCGACATGATTTGAAACCTTGTTCAGCAAGCCTTCATGTCAGAAACTGGTATCCCAGCTTCACGAATAAGTCCTATGAGGATTCTCTTTGGCTTCTTTCTATTGTTTAAGAAGCGATCCCTCATTTTTCTTTTGTCTCTGGGTGTAGTGACACGCTTTTGACCACATTTTTGGGCACGCTGGTAAGTTAGGGGTTTGTTGGTATCATTTTTTTTTTGATATTGCTCACTGTTGCTTGCACTACTTTGCATTGTTGAGTTTTCTGACGTTGTGAAAGCTTTGTATTCAATAAAAGTATCTTTATCTCCACCATTTTAGACACAGGGACGTCTTTAGTCTTACCCATTATGATTTTCTTCTCAAAAATCGAAATGTTTTGAATATGTCTTTAAAATTAAAACTGATAGTTTTTTTTTCACTCACAATCTTCACTAATACATTAATAAAACATACTACAACGATAAATCGATACTAATCTTCCAAAAACAATACAAAAACATACAAATTCAGTTGTAAACTCCAAGCGCAAATTCACCACAATGTGTATGTTGTCACGTAATTTGACACAAATGATAGTTCTAGAGCTGTAAACGTTAAAAAAGTAAGGTTATTAGTCACAAAAAATATTGGCATACCTTAATCGTATAGCAGCATATGATTTTATAATAAAATTTTTGAACAAATTTGAAAAACTTAAACTTTTGTGACTGATCATAATAATTTGATCACCCACTGTAAAATCAAAAATTGTAAATATGTCACACAAAAAAAAAAGAATAATAAAAAAGCATAAATATTGCATGCAGTAAATACATGTTATAAAATAAATCTAATATAAATATTTACTATTTAATATAAAAAATATATCATCTATGTAATATAAAGATGATTATTTAAAAAGAAATGTTAATTGTCACTAAGGTGTAAATCGCTAATGTTATAAATAAAATAATTGTTCCAAGAGCCGCGAATTTGAAGTGTGCCGGGCCAACAAAAGAACCAGTCAAAACCGAGATGATTGGTCTACTCGAAAAAAAACAATCAACTTTACTCATGTATTTTAATAACACATAGAAGTTTTTTAAAAATAAAAATAATATTAATTAATCTTCTGAAAATTCTCTCAAATCGTACGTGGGGAGCAGATACAAGAACCCTATTAGACTTATACCAATCAAATCATGAATGTGTTGCTTGTGTGAGTCCATTTCAAATAGGTAAAGAAATAGTAAATAAGACTTACTCACAATCAATTTAATTTAAATATCAGACGACCGGTTTCGCTTTCTACAATATGCAAAGCATCCTCAGGTCTCGATACAAAGTTAAACAATGTATTATTATTTCAGCATTTGTTTAACTTTGTAACGAGGCCTGAGGATGCTTTGCATATTGTAGAAAGCGAAACGAAACGAAACACACGTGGGAATCAAGGAAAACGAAGCAGTGGACAAACTTGCAAATGAAGCTGCACTAGATAAACGCATCCCTGTGTCACACATGATAACAAGAAACGACCATAAAACCTCCATTAAAAAATATATTACCAACTTATGGCAGTGTAACTGGAATACCACATCCAATAAATTAAAAGATGTTATAGAAACTGTCGGCACCACCTTACTACTCCCACTTAAACGTTGTGAACAAGTGATAACTCGAGTACGAATAGGACATACTCATCGAGTAAAAATACAAAAGAGGGAATCTAATCCTTATGAAAAGGAGACCAAAAAAGTGGCCTCTGATGGCGGACATATCCGGAAATGCGAATGGGCCAAATTTAAATTTTCAGACACTTATCAACAGTAGCTGTATAATATTTTTCAGAATGTGTCTTAGGCGAGAAAGTTTAATTAATTATTAACGATAATAGTCTAAAATGCGACACAATTGTTAAAAAACTTCAATATAAATAAGATTTCATGTGACATTTGGGACAAACAATAACATAACCCAACTAAATTTGATGTCAAACAAGCAGAGAGACTCTCTTTCCTTGTTTAATTTGGCCTCTAAAGATCGCACTTTCTGAACAATATTTGTGCCCCCACTACCTTTACATTCCCTCTTTTGTCTGTTTGCTTGATGGACATACTATACCAACCCATATTCACTTAATAAATAAAGAAGCCATCCCTTTCTGCCACAACTGGAAGATAAAAATAACTCTGAAACATATTCTGTTAGAATGCAAAACATACACCCAAGAAAGAAGAAAAAATAACCTCTCTACCAACATGAAGCATCTACTAAGCTATCAGTTTAACAAAGTGCTGATATATTTGAAAAAACATTTAATTTTACAGTGTTTAATAGAACATATTTAAGTTATACATATATATATATATATATATATATATATATATATATATATATATACATTGTAAGAAATTGTACTTGTAATTTGTGTTTGTACCTCCTGCTAATAACTCTTAGTAGTTGATGCAGGGTTATTTTTGTTTAAATAAAAAAAAAATAATATTCTTATAAAATATAAGCCTTTGATTATTGAAATGCAATTATAACGGAAAAGTTGCCTCTTATTCAAAGCAATAAATAAGGGGCTGAAAAACTTTTTTGGCAATTATTTTTATTTCTACATAAAAATATAATTAACCAACAAAAGAATCCGTTTAAAGCTAGATCTCCACCTTTATTAGAAAAAAGTTCTGGCCCTGTAAAATTTATAAGAATTTTAGAATTTTTATAAACAATTAAACGTATTTCAAAAGGGAATTGACCGATCGTATATTAGAAAGTTTCATTCGATTTGTAATTAAAAGAGCTGCAATATGGTACTTTTTGTATAAAAAATAATTTTTACAAAAAGTATTTCAAAAATTAAAAATGGCGAAAAACTCATATTGTTAAAACTCCACTCATTAATTTTAAAATTATTAATCTATTTGGTCAAATTTAAAGTAGCATAGCTCAAATTAAAGCTTTTTTATTTAATATTATCCTCATTTAACCTAAGATATTGATTTGATATAATAAAAATATTTAAAAAACATCGTTCTTTTCACCTTAAAAGTAAAATATTAAAGAATTGTAACCAACAGTTTGAAGTTACGAATACTTGGAGTTACTCCAGTTATTTCTTTTATAATTCTATGCTAGTTTTAAAAATTCACTACAATTAATACTTAAAATCATTTATTTTTGCCTCAACAATTTGTACTAGCTATATATTAAT
This sequence comes from Diabrotica balteata, assembly GCA_918026665.1. Classification (NCBI taxonomy): domain Eukaryota; kingdom Metazoa; phylum Arthropoda; class Insecta; order Coleoptera; family Chrysomelidae; genus Diabrotica; species Diabrotica balteata. The sequence continues at coordinate 70,373,460 of OU898281.1, forward strand.
TACTATCAGACAAGTTCGAAAGGGTTAGTGCGTTTTGGTTTGTGGATTATCTAGCAGTTCTAAGAGTTTCCTGTTTTTATGTATTTATTTCTTCTTTAATTGTTACTATATGAAGTTTTGATGTACGTCTTTATTGTGAATATACTACAGAGCGTTGACTATGTTTCTTAGTATTCGGTAATCTCACTAGTACAGCCTCATGTTTGTAGATCATAGGGCCATAGTAGTTTGGGCATCTGTTTGCAAACTATTACCTTGTTCTTAAATTAAGTTATATGCTTATACCTGAGAATAAATATAATTTATTTTATTTCAGTTTTAGTTGTTCAGTTTATTTTCTGTTTTGTTCTTGCCACTTTAATTTGCTATCCAAAAGTAGCCCTACGTATTTAACTGTTTGTACGGGACGATTTTATTGTTTAGCCTTACTAGGTGATTATTTATTTTTTTTGTTAGTGAAATCGTAATGAGCAGATTTCCCTTTATTAATTTTTATCGTGTTTTTTTGTGCCACACAACAGCTGACTGACTATTTAGTGCAGGTTCCATCAGATTGGTGATGCCCACTAGCACTAATGTTCTAGTATAATATTTGGTTTTTTAATCTCACTCTCAATAATTAATGGTATAGCTGCTCACTTAATTTCTTATTATTTAGTGTCATTTATTGTGTTTCAGTTGTTTGTTGCTTGTTTTATGTTGTTACTGTTTATTATCATCTTTTCGGCTTGAAAATTATTTTACGTTTTGTGATTTTAAAAAATATTTTCTAAGTAACAAGCGAACAGATTTGTTTTTTGTTTATCGGCACGTGCATGTTCGATATTCTTTTCTAATCGGTTTGATCTATTTATTTATTTTTTGCATTTTCACAACTAATAGTCAGTGATTTGGTCAAGTGTCAGATCGTTTAGGTATTGATTTATTAATTTATTTTTAGTTATATCTATTTCTATTTTAAGTGTTTGATATTGTTTAATGCTGCTTGGTGTATATTTATAGTTAGTTTCTTTGCTTCTTTGATAACCCCTTAATGAACCATTTATTTTTCCAAAAATGGTCCAAAAAATCACATTTTTTTTATTAATGCACTTACTTCTTTACTTCTTGCCGAATTCAAAACTGTTACCTACAATATTTATTTTTACTTTTTTTTATTTCTTTTAACGGTTAAAGATATGTGTAATAACTATCCCGAAATATTTTTTTACGGGTTTTTGGTTGATAAATAAAACTTGAGCTCAAAAGGTCTCGTTTTATTCCCTGCTTAGATCATCGTGTGTTCGTTTTTCATCTAAAAGCCGTTCTCAGCTAACCAGAGGCGTCATTTGATAGGGTCAGGGGCAGGGGAGGCATTTGTCCCCCCCCCCTAACACTGAAAATGACTTAAATTTACAAAAAATACTTAAATTTTATTACTATGGTGATTTATTTGTATTATGTTTGCATTTAGTATATAATAATGTATTGTATATATAATACTTGTCCCCCAATCAAAATTTCAAATGACGCCCCAGCAGCAAACTAAGCAACAAAAGTTTTTATGCACGCTCTAGATTATACAGAAAGTATTTATTTAAAAGAGCCTATAGTTGCTTTGTAGCGCAAAAAGTAAGTTTATAATGTCTTTAAGCAGGGCGTCACACAAAGTCCCACATCGCAATCAGGACAGTAGTACCTTGATTCGCACCTCAACTTCTTTCCGGATACATTCTTCGCCTTACTGCATACAGCACACACTCTAGTTGGATGAGCTTTTTTCTCTGTGATAGGAACAACTTCTGGGAAGGGTGAAGGTCTTCCTCTTGACACACCTCTATCTTTGTAGCAAACCAAATCGGTAAATTCTAGTTGCGTTTCTAGCCCTCCGCTTTTCTTGTAGAGCGCAAAAGCAGTGTACCAGCATTTTTGAGAAGGTGGAAGAATATTTTTTTGTAATACATCTTTTCACGCTTCCTGGTTATAGGGTAATCAGCAATATGTTGGTCGACTCTGTCGACGTCACCCATAATATTGTTGTAGTCTTGAACAATCCTAGGTTTTTTTATCTCCTTTCCTCGCCTTTCTTCAGTATCCGTTTCAGCATTATTCAGCGTTGACAACAAACGAACCTCCTGTTTATCCTTCCACTTCATTACCATTGCCTTTTCTTATGAAACGCAATAACCTAATTTTTCTTAAGTTTGTTCTTCATTTCTAGTGGTAGACCCTTTTATCTGTGCGAACTGCTAATACAAGGTCAGTTAGTTCAGGTCAGTTCATAAAAGTTGTATGTAGTTAAACAGTGACCTTTCGACAGTAGAGGTTTCAGTAGCGTCATAACAATACATGTTGACACTGGAAGATCTTTGTATTGTTTGTCAAACTTTGTATCCTTTCCCGTATAAATTATGTTATGCCAAATATATCTGAAAGAGGATTCACGCAGCATGTAGTTCTTTACACCAAATCGTGATCTTTTGTTTGGAATGTATTGAATCTATCCGAGTCTGCCTTTGTAGAGAAGTAAGCTCTCGTCAATTGTTACATCCCTTTTGAAATTATAAGATTTATACTTAGAATTTTGGTATTCATAAACCTCTCAGATCTTATACAGTTTCAGACTTAGGTAAGTATTTCTGTCGTAACATTCGACCTTTTATAACCCATAATCTTACGAAACAGGGCGTTTCAATTATTGGTTTTTTGGGCCAATAAAGTCAGTGCACTGGTTTCTTTACCAAAATTAGCAGTAATATAATTGCGAAAAATACTCGCATTTCATCCATTGGTATGCATTTGTATTCTTTTATAACTCTGCAAAAGCCTGATCGCCTTTTCTGATTGGCAAAACGATTTGTTTTTTTTTGAACAACTTTGTCCACTAGTTCATCATCGAAGAACATATTGAAAATCTCGGCCTTATTTTCGATATCCTCTATATTAAAATGACACTCTGATTTCCCAGTAAATCGAAACCTCGGTGAAGCCGGGGCTGGACGGTCTCCATCCACTCTAACTCACTGCCGGACTGCTTGAAGTAAACCGGTTGCACTGTCACCATCTTCATTGGAATCTGAGTTACTTGATAATATTTCACTTTCTGATGTCCCGTATACATCTCGCTTAAAACTATCATTTGAATCTTCATTACCCTGGCTAGAATTCATAGTGAATAAAATAATGATTTTTTTTTTATTATAATTATGTTTATTTACAATCTACATCAAAAAAGAGTATTAAGTAAATGTGATTACAGGTTTTGCGCGTGAAGGGGAGACATCCAATGATGTCTCACCTTATTCTACTTTGGTTTAGTTCTGAAGAAGGTCTTGAGGCCAGGTTCTATGTAATCTTCTTGTGGCTGGTCCATTGTTGTATAGTTCCCTTACTAGCTCATTTTCGTGGTGAATGGTACGTTCATTTTGTGTCTCCGTGGCTCGATGAATTTCTTCTCTGGTGAAAGGAACCTTTAAGTCATTATGGAGTGTTTGGTTACTTACGTACCATGGCGCATCCACTATCGATCTTAGTACTTTAGACTGGAATCTTTGGATGATATTCAGCGACGTTGGTTTTGCACAGCCCCATAGGTGTAGTCCGTAGAACCAGATAGGTTTGAGTATGGCTTTGTATAGAAGAATTTTGTTTTGGATGTTAAGTTTTGATTTACGTCCAAGAAGCCAATACATTTGTCGGAATTTTAAGTCGAGCTGTCTTCTTTTGGTCTGGATATGTTTCTTCCAAGTGAGTCGTTGGTCAAGATGGAGGCCAAGGTATTTAGCGTCTGTTACTGTTGGTATTCTTATATTTTCCATCCTTACAGGTGGGCATATATTGTGACGGTTGGTAAATGTTATTTGAGTTGATTTTGTTTTATTTACTTTTGTTCTCCATTTTGTATACCAATCACTGAGTATGTTCAGATGATGTTGCAGGTTTTGTGAGGCTTGTATGGGATCTTCATTTACGGCTAGTATTGCTACATCGTCAGCAAAAGAAGCGATTGTAGTATTATTGGTCTCTGGTATATCGGCTGTGTAGAGTGAGAAAAGCAGCGGCCCTAGAACACTACCTGCGGGACTCCGGAGTTGAAAGGACAGAGGTTGGATTGTTGGTCTTTGAATTTTACAGAGAAATATCTATTTGATATGTAGGATTTAAGTAGGAGGAAATAGTTACTGGACAGTGCTATTTTTACTTTGTAAAGCAGACCTCTGTGCCAAACTTTGTCAAACGCTTGTGAGATGTCTAGAAATACAGCGTTGTAGTATTTCTTTTCTTCAAGACTTTTTGATATTTCATTTATCATTCGATGAACTTGTTGGGTAGTGGAGTGATTTTCCCGAAAACCAAACTGATGTTTTGGAAGTAATGTAAGGATTTCATGATCTGCGTATATTCTTTGAAGTAGCAATCTTTCAAAACTTTGCTTACGGTTGGGAGCAGGCTGATAGGTCGATAAGATAATACTTCATTGGGCTCTTTTCCTGGCTTGAGGATCATAACGACTTCAGCAAATTTCCATATTTTTGGCAAGTATGATAAGCTTAGCATGCGGTTAAATATAACTGTTAGCAAAGTTATGGCTTACGAGGAAGTTGTTTTAGTACTTGTGCCGAGATTAAATCATAACCTGGGGCCTTTCGTGAATTGAGTTTGTTTATTTCTTTCCTAACTTCTATAGGAGTAAAACTTTTAATTGGGAGGGACATTTGACATGCTGCGCTAATTAGTTCTTCCACTTCTTCATCAGGGTCTGCTGGCTCTGTTTGAAATACGTTTGTAAGATGTTCAGCAAAAACGTCAGTTTTTTCTTTGTTGGAACAGGCCATTCGCCATTTGATTTACGGATAGGAGGAATGGTTGTGTATGGTTTCTTTAGCTTCTTAGTGGCCTTCCATAACGTCTGGTCATTTGCTGTAAGATTTGTTATGTAATGTTCGAAGGTTTCGTTGTTTGCAGCTTTGATGGCTACTCCAAGTTGCCTTCGTAGTATTGAATATATGTAGGTCTATGTTATTTCTAGATCTTTGCCAAGTTCTCCTCGCACGACGTTTTTCAGCAATGAGTTGGCGAATGTGCAGGGGAACATTTGTGGTATGTGTTGGTTTGCGTTCAGTTCGTGGTGTAGATTGCCATGCTGCTTTTTGCACAAGTGTGGTGAAGTATTGAGCTGCTGTATCTATGTCATGTGTAGACTTGATCCGCTGATTAAGATGGGTGTTTTTTTGACGTGAGAGAGGTGGTGGGCTGTTTATAACTGTGGTACTCAGGCTCATAATAACCGGTGTATGATCCGATGAGAGATCATAGCTGGATTCTATTAGACAGTTGGTTCTGGGCACTCCTTTGCTTATGTAGTAGTCAGTAGATCTGGAAGTTTTCTTGGATCACTTGGCCAGTACATAGGGATTCCGTTGGTGTGGCAATCATAGTTGTTGTCGGTCATTGCTTTTAGAAGATTACGACCTTTTGTTGTTATGAGTCTTGAGCCCAGTGTATGTGTTTCGCATTCCAGTCTCCCCGGCAACAAATTTGCTGCCAAGTAATTTGAAGAAGGCTTTGTATTCATCTGTGGAGATTGTGTGACGAGGTGGGCTATACATTGCAGATATGTTAAAGTGCCATGGTGTTGAATTTACTTGAACGATTGTTGCTTGTATTTTTTCTGTTGCATAATTCGGCAATACATGATGTGATATGCAGCTGCGGATGATTACCGCCGAGCCACCATGAGCTGTACCATCAGGATGAGGTGTGCTATATGTGGTATAGAGCGGAATAATGAACGTAGTCAGATCGGTAAAGTGAGTTTCTGAAATAAGCAGAACGTCAATTTTATTTAAGTTTAAAAAAGTAATTACTTCTTGCTTATGGTTTAGCAGGCCGTTAGCGTTCCATGTGGCAACTCTAAGTATGTTTAAGAATTTCTTTGGTTAATGACTTGTGTTAGTAAGTTTAATATCATACTGTTTTGACTCATGAGTTGCGAGAACATGTTTTTGAACTCATTTAGGAATGTTAATAGTTGTTGTTCTATATTAGTTTTAGGTTCTGAATCGTGATTTGTTTGATTTGCTGTCACGTTTGCATATGTTCTTTGATGGTTTTGTAGAGTATTTAGTGATTTGTTTCAGTATATACATGTGGACTGTTGAATGTTGGTCTTTGAGGCTGTTGGTTTCCTCTTTTCTGCAAATGTCTGTTTTCTACTAGTTCCCTGTAGACTACACAGCCTTTATAGTTAGCAGGGTGACCTTCTTTGCATAGTGCACACTTAGCTGGAGTGCTTCTAGGTTTTTTACAATCTTTTGTATTGTGTTGTCCTCCACATTTAACGCAGTAATGCGGTTTAGTGCAATATGTTTTACTATGACCATATGCTTGACATCGCATGCATTGAATGATTGAGTTTCTCTTATTTGGTGCCTCGACTGCTATTTTCGTGTGACATAAGAATTCTAGGTTGAATATGTCTTTGTTGTTACTGTTGGGTTCAAGATCTATGAAAAACAAAGATAAGGGTTCCTTTGTTTACCTGTGTCGAATGTTAGTTACATTGCGAACTTTATGGCCGGCTTTTTCTAGTTCCTTTATTATATCTGTTGTGGGTATAGAGTGATGAATATGTCTTATTACCACTCTATAGGCACGCTCTTCCTTTATTTGGTAAGTGTGGTGAATGATTTCTTCTTCTCGTAAATGTCTTATCAGTTTACGGTATGTATCTATTGTATATGTTGTAATCTTGACAGTGTCGTTTGGTAGAGTTCTGGTATAGTAGGTTTCTTCCTCCACAATTTGTGCAAAGTTATCGACCATATCTTTAAAGTTTTTGACGCCATATACGAATATTGGAGGTGGTTTTGGTATTTTCTGTTGTTTTTCTGTTTCAGTCTGTTCAGAGCTCTCAGCGTTAGATAAAGCACTGTATCGATTTTGTATTTTTGTTGGTGGTGAGCTTGGAGAATTGGGATCATTATTTTGTTTTGAAAATTTACGTTTTTTGACTACTTGCCATGAGTTTTTATTTTGGGTTTCTTGATCGTCGTCTTCACTAGACTCCATATCCGTGTTTTCTGAATGACTAATTGCAAGTTTTAGCTTTGTGTTTGAGGTCTGCCCTACAGTAGATGGGTTGCTTGGGTTGTAGTAAATTGGTTGGGGTTGTGGGGGAAATTGTTGTGGTTGTGGTGGAAGAGCGAATTGATTTTGTGGAATGTTTGATATAGGAGTATTTGCGGGTTGCCAGTATATGTGGTTTGGTGCATGTTCGGATGTGTATTCTAGTGGAGAATATTGTTGAGGAGTTGGGTACATGTTCTTAAATGTTTGTTAATAGTGGACCTGCTGCTTACCTGCAATTTCTGCTGATACTACAATAGACACTGATTGTTTGTCTTCCGTGTATGTGAATTGTTCATTGTAGAAAACAGAATTTGCTACGCCACTGCCACTTTACTGTTTATTTTAATAACTAGAATTTTTAATAATTAGATTTTAATTGTTCTTATCGGTGGTCACTTTTTGCTATCGCACTCGGCGGAATACGTCCTTACTCTACGATATACAAGTGAACACTAAAATAATGATTTAATTTCATAAAATGTCTTTTCGTGGACACAACCGGACGCAGCACGTGTTGTTTTCACACCGAGGTCGTTTCCAAGCCTCCTTTCCCCTTTCACCGTTGTATTGACGCAATACAACGTATACAACGCAATACAACAATTGTATTGTAATAACTTCTTCTTTGTGTACCACACTTCTTTTCAAGCGTTGGCTATCGTCGTACGCAAGCGATGAAATAATATTTCTCAGTTAGCAGGTATATTATACAAATCCTCCACCGTTCGACCTGTCCATTGCCTATAGTACACAGCCAGGTCTTGTAACAACTACTCCGTCTAAATTCGTCCAAATTCCGAAAGCGTAACTCGAAAGAACAAAATAAATCGCTTAACCCTTAACTTGACGGTGTGCACTCTATGATACGTTATTTTGTAAAAATGTACTTTCTCTCATAAACGTAAGTTTAACGCTAGCATTTAAACGTACCATCTCCATATAGCATTCGGCTAACCAATAAATTAATTTGAATGTCATACATAGAGATTTGCACCAATCAGAGAGTGTTTATGTAGACGTGCTGAAAATGGCTTCCAAAGAAGGTGCTAGTTTGTGTCATCGGTAAGTAAATTAATTTTTTGTATGTTATAAGTTATTGTATGGATTGGTAAACTATAATTATAGTTAATTAGGTCTTCAGCACATAATTGTATAAAATAATATTCATGATATGTCTATAAACAAACAGATAGGATCACTTTGAAAAGTAGTATATCTGAAGACACATTGTCAGGTAAGCGGCAATTTAGATAGTGTCCTTGGATATACATTGGCAGGTACTGACAAAAATGGAATGAGTATCTTTTTTAATACATTATCCGGTATACGGACAAATAATAATTGTTTGTTATTAGATACTTTGCCCATTAGAGGATTAACACAAAAGTGATAAAAACATTTGGTATATTATGCTTGTAATGATTTTTTGTACAGTTTTGCGATTTATGGTATACAGCCAGCTATGGGAATTTATTTTCCTTTTGTATTTTTTATTTATTGTATGTACCTATCTACTCCAAAAGCTTGTGAATCATATACATAATATGTCCCGTCGACATTTCTTGAAATTATTAGTACATAAATAAAATTTTGCATTTTGTTTTTATATTATTTCATATAATATATATACACCACTGAAACAAAATTGCTTTCAATTTGGTTTGAACACTCACCTAGTGTCCCCTGGTGACGACTTGACGTGAGCCGAAATGCGTCGGGGCACCGGTAAGGTTTGAAATGCAATTCACTTTTATTTAAACATAGAAAAAGGAGATCCGACGGAATTAATACACCGAAAAAGAAGGTTTGTAGTAGGGATGGGAAAAACCTGCCGGTTTTAACTGAAAATCGGATTTTTTACTTCGCAATAACCGGTTTCATCGGTTGTTTTTTTGTCCTGCTTATAATCGGTTTTTAATTTTTAAAGTAAAAACCGATTATTAGATTTTTACGGTGATTAGGATTAGGTTAGGTATTATTTTAACTCGCAATCATAATTACTATTCTCCAATAATTATTCCAAACAAAACCATAATTCAAATTTTGATCATATTGATATCGAGTCAAATGAAATATCGCAAACTAAAGTGCATTGTAAATGTAACTTTGTAACCTATTGGATTAAAAAAACGAAAAACCGGTTTTTGGACCGGAGCGGGTTATAACCGCCAGGTTAAACCGTAAGCAAAAAAACCGGTATAACCGAAAACCGGTGTTTTGTCAAAAACCGCCATCCCTAGTTTGTAGTCACGTCCAGAATATACCTGAAAACGATGTTAGAAAAGATCTTTTCGGACACTTTTTAACTTTTACAACCAAAGGACGATGCCTAAACTGTTGCAAAGGTTAAACAACTACGAGTTGTACAAAATGTAGAGCGAGATTACGTTTAGTGGAATTGTTTCCTTATTTAGTGGAATTATCCCATACCTAATTGTTTTTATGATTTTCATAACTAAATTTTTTAATTTTTTAACAACTTAATAAATTACTTTTTACTTTTATTTTTTTGAATGTTAAAAGTGTTATTTAAAGTTTTGAATTTAAGCTGTAAAAATAAATATTTGATCATCTTTGTACTTTATTTATACTTTTTAAATGTAAATGATTGATATTAATTGGTCCAATATTATGTGTATGGTTTAAACCCCTACTTTATGGAATCTGTTAATAATAAATGAAGTAAAACACAGTATTACATAATGTAATGAAAACATTAAACAAATCCACAATTGTTTTGCTAAAAGTAAAAATGCTAAAGACCGTTAGCGAAACAATTGTAGACTTGTTTAATATTTTCATTATATGTTGTGAAAATTTGATAATTTTCATTTAATTGAATGACCCAATATTTTTTAATATATTGGCACAAACTAAAAATGTTCATTTTTGCAATGTATCTTTCTAGATACGAAGGTATTTTTCTAATAACCTGACAATGTATCTATTGGTCATCAGTACTTGTTTCATAGTATTCCTGACAATGTGTCTTGCGAGGTACATTGTAATGTACGGTACGCCAGTAACGTATCTTATGAGGTACAATGTCAATTAAATGTCCAAAAATTTAAAATAGAAACAAAACTGTAATTGACTCTAAAAATGGAGCCCTCTAAAAATGATATTCAGTAAGCATAAACATTTCTCTTGTAGCGGTTATGTGCGTGCCAAGTTAAGGGTTAAATAACCACTAAATAGCTCAAAACGAAACATCTAGGGTTGGTACAACAAGTGCAAGACCAAGTATCTTGGGATAGTTTCTTAAGGGGTTAAGTTGTTCATTAGTATAAACTGGTACATTTAGGACAATTCTGTCACACAACTTGATAAGTTTTTCTCCACGCGTTTTAAGCAACAGGACGTAATTTTCTTGGTTTTAGACTACATAGTAGTGAAAAATATGCAGCTGCTATCCTCTTGTTATATTTTTTGTTTTGACCTATGTGGCTTCAGTCTCTATACTTTCTATTTCAAAGTAATATACTTTTTCTATTATCGCTACTCCTTATTTAGTTTTGAAGGGATGAAGAACTTAATATATTTGAAATCTTCACAATTGAATATATGTTTCGTTTTGTAAAGTTTGTCTATGATATTAAACAAATATCGATTTTTTGGTTGGTGCAGACTTTAATGCTAAAAAAATCTTTTTGGTAGTCTTTAAGTTTGATTGGGTATTGTTTATTTTTAATTGTCGTTATCATTAATCGTTGTAGTTATTATTAATCGACAGTATATTAGTTATTAAACGACTAATAAATTTGTAACATCACCGTAACAAGATATTGCTATTATAGGTAAATGTGTTACAAAATTAGGAAAATATATAATATATACAGAATGACTAAAAATAAAGAATAATACTAGACATATTTTCTAACTTAATATTAAATTGGTATCAATCTGCTGTCCCAAACCGCAAATAAACAGCCTTCGATTATGAGACACCCTGTATAACGATGCTATGCTATTATAATATTTATACCAGAAACATAATATCTCAATATCTATATTACGCTGAAATTACAAAATAGCTGTGAACACAAAAACAATCAAACATATTGATATAGCACACATTAAGATATAAAAATTTTAATTGTTACAAATGTAATATAATAAAAATATTTGCAACAATAATTGCAATAATAAAAATACATTCATGCAAATATTCGCATGTGAGGTGAATGTATTCACTTATTACACATAGTAAAATATGATTAGACATAATTATTTTTTGTAAATTTTTAATTGCGATCGTTTTTTATATTTTATATTAATTTCTGTTTAAAAAAAGGGTACTGAAAAAGAATCGTGAACTCTAAGTTCAACAAAAGTAACAATAAATTGCACTAAATTAAGGTACGGAGGCAAAACAGTATTTGAGTATTTATTAGAAATAACGAAAGATAACTAAGAGCAAAGGAAAAAGAAGTAACATTATGATGTAAATAATATTTTGAGTACTACTAAACTATGCTTGGTTACAACAGCAAATTTACTAAGATGTAAATTAGAACTGGAAGGTCAGATAATAGAACAAGTGATGGGAGTTTAAATATCTAGCATCACATTATCTAGCTATGGAAAGCTCCAAACTGAAGTAGAAGATCCAGTGAATAGAGCGAAAAGAGCCGCAGGCTACCTAAATGAAACAATATGGGGAAATAAAAATATCGGAAAAAAATGAAAGGCAGAATTTACAAAACAGTCATCAGACCAATAATGACATACGCAGCAGAAACCAGACCTGACACAAAGAGGAGAAAAAGGATGTTAGAAACAGCAGAGATGAAAACACTTAGAAAAATTGATGGTAAGACACTATGGAACAGAGCTAGAAGTACAGATATACGACATAAATGCAAGGTGCAGAACATCAAAAACTGGGTAAGAAATTGAAGAGTAGAATGGAACGATCATATAAGCCGAATGACAACAAATATAGTAGTAAAGACGCCAAGAGACGGTTCCTCAAAAGGAAGACAATCAGTAGGAAGACCACGAAAACGATGGAATGACAACTTACTGAAGGCACATTGAAAAAACAGACAGATTCATGTCTATATAAAAAGAAGAAGAAGAAGAAGAAGAGAAAATATTACTTAGTTAGAAATCCAATAAAAGCAAAGTGAGTATGAAGTAACTACAACAATGTTTAAATGTGGAGATCAGCAATAAGTAATATATGTATATATATATATATATATATATATATATATATATATATATCTATATATATATATATATATATATATTATTTATATATATATATATATATATATATAAGACAGCAAATATTCAGCGCCTATGTATCTGTTGATACGTATTTCGACCTAATAGGTCTCATCAGAATTGTGTTTCGAAAACTATTTTACGAAACTATATATATATATATATATATATATATATATATATATATATATATATATATATATATATATACATATATATATATATATATATATATATATATACATATATATATATATATATATATATTGTTATGCTATTTAAATTGTATTATATTGCTTATTTAGAAAAAATCCTGTCTATATTTATTAAATGATCTAATCTCCAATTAATCACAATAAATCAGCATTAATTAATTACAATCTCAGGCTATTTAACTTGTACTATTTACCTTTGATCGTGGATTCAAAATATTTTCCAATTGGCTTCCTAATTGGGATAGGTAATATGACCTGAATAAAATACATAGAATTTCAACTGAACTATATGTGAGATGTCCTTTATTTTAATGAAATTTTATATAACAATCAATCCTGTAATATTTGCAATATACTAACTTTAAATATATGAGAAGTTGTTTTCTATCATGGACCCAAATGTTATTTTACATTGATTTTTAATATGTGTTATAACTAAGCTCTTTTTATAATTTTTTTTTAATGATCGCAAAATTAACTGTCTCTATTATTTATTCAATTTATTTAATTAATAAATGAAAACCACACTCCTGCTCTAATGAAAATTGACTGACCTTTCTTTCTCTGCCGTTGCAATTCTATGGCCACGCCAAAAAAAAACCTTTCTCTGCTTCTGCTCCTATTGTGGTCCAGATGACGTACACCTTTCTCCTATCTGTCCTTGTATCTGCAACCCAACAACTCGTGTTATTCTATGCAGCCTCCTTTTGAGCCAATCTCCGCGCCTGTTTATACTCCAAATGTTTCCGGCTTCGTCTGATATTAATATTCTTATACCCTTTGGTTTTTCTATCTCTCTGTACCCCGTTCCTCACACTGGTCAGCTTTTACACAGCAAATAAACACACCCGGTAAATTACGTCTTCGGGACTTCAAACAAACACAAATCACAAAGCTCCTTCCTTCTTGGACGACGAAAACTGACTAACTAACTTTTTTCCTCTCTCCTATCTCATAGCCAAAACCACCACCTCCTTGCATTCAAAAATTGACCAATAAAAATCATCCACCTCTGTGACGTATATCGTTACCAACCAACTCTCTCTATAAAACGTCATTCGGGTAATTCCAGAAAACAACATTCTTTAATTATTCTAACTAAATCTATCTGCTTTACAAATATTTCTTACTAATAGCTACAAACGATACCTGTTTCTTAATTCAATGTCTTTTGTTAATAGACTTTTACCGATATAATCTTTCGGGGAGAAAAACCACCGCAAATCCCGGTCTATTGTTTAAACACTTTCTATATACACTTTCATTCCGGGTAAATCCATTCCACAATAACCGACTTATTTAAATTTCTTATCGATAATATTTGAAAGTCTTGTCTCTGAGGCCTAATGAACAATTCTTCAAACAACTTAAAATACATATTTTGTCTTATACAGGATGTTTGAAAATTTATATGCCCGTGTCTTTATGAAATATCAATAATTTTAATTTTTATTGAAGTAATAAAATTTGTATATCGGTTTTTTATTGCTTATGGGCATTCAAAAGTACAACAAATCCCCGCCTTTGTAATCGATAAAATTTATCCATCTATGCAACTAAATTTTCTCGAGGCAAACTAAAACGCACTTCCTGTATGCTAGCTGTACTTATGCTACGTATTATCCTATCCTACTATCTACTTTATACAAATTTAAATCTTCATTCGTGATATTTATATACATCATGGATATTATAAATACCTCTGATCTTTTCAGAATCCATATGTTTCAACTCGTAGCTGTTTACTCCATCTTCGTTGTTTACTATGTATGTCCCTTCGAAAACAGGCATCAATTTTGCGCAAATACCGCTCTGAAGATTTGACACTCTTAATGCTCTTACCATTACTTTGTCACCCTTTTGGAAAGTTACTGGTCTTCGTTTCCTATTATGACCCTGTCTCTGGATGTATTTCTCATTGCTTCTTCTTATTCTCCTCTGAACCGTTTCTATAACCTGTCGATACTCTCTTTGTTCTGGATCTTCCCACGGTCTTATCGGCATGACGCCTTTCATGATGTATTCTGGTGTTTCTTTCGTTACTGTACTTGGCATGGAATTTAGGTATTTCTCCCAATTTTCTGTCCCATCGCCGATGTTGACCATCGAAGTTTTTCACCTCAAATGAGTGCTCGTATTTTGTGGCCACTCGGTTTTCCTCATTTATCGGCGTTTCGTAGTCTCTTAAAATTATACGCAAATCATTTTCTTTGCCTTCTCCACATATCAATTTTTTGTCTCTCCCATCAAATTCTTCGCACATATTCACCGTGTACTCCGTGTCTTCTTCAAACACCACTGTCTCCATTGTGTCCTCTTCATTTTCCTTTGTTTTTTTTTCTGTTGGGCTCGTCTCTTCTTTTGAGGAATCCCATATGTTCTTTTCAACTGAATCCTTTTCCTTTTCTTTCATTTCGTTTGTTTCTTCTTCTGTTGGGCTCGTCTCTTCTTTTGAGGAATCCCAAGTTTTGTTTTCTTTGATCTTTTTCTGACCTTTTCCCCTCTTTCTTCCTTTTCCTTTCTTCGTCACCAGGTTCATTTCCACCGTTTGTTCTTTCTCTGATTCGTCCGTAATTTGTTTCTCTTGTTCCTTATCCTGTTCTTCTTCTTTTTCCTTTGTTATTTTTATCGTATTGGTTTTGAAGTCGATCACTACATGTTTTTCCGTTAATTCGTCAACGCCTACAATCATGTCATGTGACATATTCGGCATTATTACACATTGAAGTGCATACATATTTTTTTTCAATCGTACCCTTACTCGTATACCTTCATTTATTGTTGCCAATGTCCGTTTATTTGCGCCCACTAAATTCACCCTAGGTATTTTATAAATTAGACTTGTTAAATTTACTTCTTCGATTAATTTTCTGTTGACCAGTGTTATTTCAGAGCCTGTGTCTATCATAATTTTAATTGGTTTCTCATTTATAAATCCATCCACAAATTTTAAATTAACTCCATTGTTTTCATTGTTTCCTGCCAGTTTAATAAATTCCTTGGGGTGACAAAAAATTCCTGTTTGTTTCTTCGTTTTTAGTGAGCGCCTTCTTGAAAAACACACCTGTTGTTCTTCTGTGTTTTCTCGCCCGTCATCTTCTCTCTCATATTCATTTTCTTCTCTTTGCATATTATTTATTTCTCTTCTGTTCTCTTTTGGTCTATCATTCCCGTATCGGTTACCGCGAGATTCCTGTTCATTCCGTGAGTTATTGTATCTGTTTCCTTGGTATGGGCGGTTATTTCTACTCTGATTTTCCCGATCCCTGTTTTCATTCCTTCTCTGGGTTCTGGGTTCATAATTCTCTCTTCCGTTCGGTCTATTTTCGTATCCCCGTCTAGGTATGAATTCTCGTCTTGTATAATCTCTTCTAAAATTTTGACCTCTATCTCTATATTCTTGGTTTTCTCTTTGTTTATAATTATCTTGCGGTCTTCTTTCTCTTCTGTCATGCCTACGTGATTCTCTCATTTGCAAAAATTGACATAAGCTGTCAATGGCCTTGTAATTTTGGAGATTTATGTGGTCTTCCAAGGTATCTTCAAAGTGTCGCGATATCAACTCTACCAATTGTTCTGATGAATAATTATATTGCAAATGTTTTGCATTATTATAGAGTTGTAATGCGTACATCTTTTCTGATACGCCCATCCTCTCATGGTATTTTCCATTTTGTAACTCTTTATTTACTTGTAGTTGCTGGATTTTTCCCCAGAAATAATTTAAGAATCTTCTCTCAAAATCTTGCCAATTGTCAAATTCTTCTTCCTTGCTGACAAACCAAAGATTTGCCTCTTCTTTGAGATGGTTTCTGATGGTTTCCTTTGCTGTTGCAAACGGTCCTATGTATTTGACTTTTTCCTTTAGGTTATTTATAAAAGTCACTGGGTGTAGTTTCCTTATATCCCCACCAAATCGTACTTTTACGTCTTCTGTGCTATGTACGATAACTTCCTTTCTTACTACTCCTCTTATCTCCATCTCTGCAATTTGTTTAAATCTCCTTTCCGTTTCTTTGCGGTCTTCTTGTAGCGCATTTTCAAATTTTATTTCTATCTGTTCTAATTCCCTTTCTTGCATACTCTGAATATCCTTCATTTTAGTTTCGATTTCTTCTCTCTGCAATTCTAGTTTCCTCTCTGTTTCTTCCCTACTTCTTTCTAAACAGACTTTTATTTCGTTTTCATATTTGTTCATACGCGTTTCCTTTTTTGTTCTATTTTTCTTTGGTTTTCTTCCAAATTGTCCAATTTTTGTTCCGTTCTTTGTTGTGATTCATCCATCTTCTGTGATTGGAGTTGCATCATCTGTATTAATTTTTCTATTCCCGATTCTTGTTTTCTGTCTCCATTACTGTTGTGTCTAATACGTCTTCCTGGTCTGAATATTCTTCCTGTTCTGATTTATCTTCTTGTTTTTTGTTCTCTTTGCTCTTGTTTCTTGTGTTTGGCATTTATTCTGTTTTCATCCCCGCCAAATATAAAATTCTACTGGTCTGTTGCAACAAACGGGACTTTTCTTGTTCAAATGTAATAACTCTTGAGTACGAGTATCAAATTTCAATATCCCACAAATAAATCAAATGGTAAAATATCAAATGTCAAAATCAATCAAATAAATCAAGTATGGTAAAATTATCAAATGTAAATATCACACAAATAAATCAATTATGGTAACCTATAAATTGTCAATATCACGAATAAATCAATTATGGTAAATTGTATCTTAAAAAAATATATAAATCTTTATGTCCTCAAATTTTACATAATATTTCACTTTATCCACGGCATATAAACTTTCAAATATCTGCTCGTCTACTCCTATCCTTTCAAATTTGCCAACTAGAAATATTTTTCAAAGCTTTACACGTTGGGGGCCATTTTGTTATGCTATTTAAATTGTATTATATCGCTTATTTAGAAAAAAATCCTGTCTATATTTATTAAATGATCTAATCTCCAATTAATCACAATAAATCAGCATTAATTAATTACAATCTCAGGGTATTTAACTTGTACTATTTACCTTTGATCGTGGATTCAAAATAGATAGATAGATAGATAGATAGATAGATAGATAGATAGATAGAACGTTTATTGACCACTTTACATAAAGTTTGAAGTCCGTATAAAAAATACAATAAAAGATATAATAATGTAAACTTAAAATTAACTTAACCATATTGGCTAAAGTAATATACATATGTAAGTATTAGCAGAAGAATTAAAATTAAAAATTTAAGATAAAAAAAAAATCTAACCAAAAAAAAAACCTAAACTGTCACATAAGAAATCTTTGAAATATGGAAGTAACAAAAATGTACAAATAATTAAGAATATTCCCGAATCGATGACTAAATAAACTAATACATAAAACTTAGTACATTTTAATAGCAATAATACAATGTGATATGTAGATAGTAAATCGAGAGTATTCTGACCAAACTGGGTACACGTTATAAAGGTGTATTGAGGTATTCTGTCTTTGAGTAAAAACAATATGTTAAAAAATGCTTTCTGATCCTATTTTTAAACAGTGGTGGAGACAGAATTTTTATTTCGTTAGGCAGATAGTTATACAAGTGAATATCAATTGAATTCTTTGTGCTCTTTGATAGTCTGAATCGTTGTGACCTAATTAAATCCCTCGATCTTGTTAGATGGTCATGTAATTGGGAGTTTATAGTAAACTTATTTTTATTATCGTGAATTTCCAACAGTGTTGCATACATATAAAGCGAAGGTAGAGGCATAATACCCATGTTCAAAAATAATGGTTTACAATGATCCCTTAAATCCACTCCAGCAAGTATCCTCACCACTTTCTTTTGTAATTTAAATATTCTGTCGGCATGACCAGAGTTGCCCCAAACAGCTATTCCATATTGTATATGACTATGAAACAATGAAAAGTAACACATTTTAAGGGTACTTTTAGGTACCAAATAAACCAGGTTATGCATTACAAATATTGTACTGGCGAGTTTAGAACTTAAGTTGTCTATATGGATGCCCCAATCTAAGTTGTCATCCATAAAAATCCCTAACAATTTCATGCTATATCCAAAAATGTGTCTTCGATCTGAACTGAAAACTATATTTTGATTTTTATCCTCGTTTAGTTTTAGTTTATTATGTGTAAACCAGTTTTTAATTTTAATATTTTCCAATTGGCTTCCTAATTAGGATAGGTAATATGACCTGAATAAAATACATAGAATTTCAACTGAACTATATGTGAGATGTCCTTTATTTTAATGAAATTTTATATAAGAATCAATCCTGTAATATTTGCAATATACTAACTTTAAATATATGAGAAGTTGTTTTCTATCATGGACCCAAATGTTATTTTACATTGATTTTTAATATGTGTTATAACTAAGCTCTTTTTATAATTTTTTTTTAATGATCGCAAAATTAACTGTCGTTATTATTTATTCAATTTATTTAATTAATAAATGAAAACCACACTCCTGCTCTAATGAAAATTGACTGACCTTTCTTTCTCTGCCGTTGCAATTCTATGGCCACGCCAAAAAAAAATCCTTTCTCTGCTTCTGCTCCTATTGTGGTCCAGATAACGTACACCTTTCTTCTATCAGTCCTTGTATCTGCAACCCAACAACTCGTGTTATTCTATGCAGCCTCCTTTTGAGCCAATCTCCTCGCCTGTTTATACCTCCAAATGTTTCCGGCTTCGTCTGATATTAATATTCTTATACCCTTTGGTTTTTCTATCTCTCTGTACCCCGTTCCTCACACTGGTCAGCTTTTACACAGCAAATAAACACACCCGGTAAATTACGTCTTCGGGACTTCAAACAAACACAAATCACAAAGCTCCTTCCTTCTTGGACGACGAAAACTGACTAACTAACTTTTTTCCTCTCTCCTATCTCATAGCCAAAACCACCACCTCCTTGCATTCAAAAATTGACCAATAAAAATCATCCACCTCTGTGACGTATATCGTTACCAACCAACTCTCTCTATAAAACGTCATTCGGGTAATTCCAGAAAACAACATTCTTTAATTATTCTAACTAAATCTATCTGCTTTACAAATATTTCTTACTAATAGCTACAAACGATAGCTGTTTCTCAATTCAATGTCTTTTGTTAATAAACTTTTACCGATATAATCTTTCGGGGAGAAAACCCACCGCAAATCCCGGTCTATTGTTTAAACACTTTCTATATACACTTTCATTCCGGGTAAATCCATTCCACAATAACCGACTTATTTAAATTTCTTATCGATAATATTTGAAAGTCTTGTCTCTGAGGCCTAATGAACAATTCTTCGAACAACTTAAAATACATATTTTGTCTTATACAGGATGTTTGAAAATTTATATGCCCGTGTCTTTATGAAATATCAATAATTTTAATTTTTATTTAAGTAATAAAATTTGTATATCGGTTTTTTATTGCTTATGGACATTCAAAAGTACAACAATATATATACAGTAGTCTCTCTTTATAACGATTCCCTATATAACGATAATTCCCCTATAACGATGAAAATAGTAAAAGTTGGTTGGTTCGTCATAAGCACAATGTATTAATTCTTTCTCTATACCGGTATCATTCTCTCTTTATAACGATGACTTTTCAGCATTCAATAGTCGATGATAAATGTATTATTGTGTTTGTAGTTCAGACTATCTGAGTCATAGGTGGCAATGTTTTGTTTTGTACTTAAGGAATGCGGCCACCCATTCTACTCATTCGTATCAGAGGTTTAAGTGACTCGCTTTTATTGTTCGGGCGGCGTGCCTAACTGTTATCACACAGTTGTTGTCATCTATTAACTACTTTTCATTTCCAGTTTGAATTGTGTCTCAGTGTGTCAACAGTCAACATGTTTTCGAAAAAGCGTAAAGTGCTCTCTGGTGGAGGAAAAGTTATCTAGAACTCGAGCAATAGAGAAAGGTGAAAAGCAATCGGATGTGTTTCGCCATGTGGGGCTGCCACAGTCAACTGTGGCTACAATATCGAAGCACAGAAAAAATTGGCTTGAAGTGAACCATATTCCACTTTCTGGGCATGTGGTCAGGACAAAAGCTGAGTTTTTTGCAAGTGAGCTTGAAAACGTGTGGCCTGGACTGAAGGCACGATATACGTCAGGTGACATTTTCAATATTGATGAGACCGGATTTTAAAATGACACCAAACAGAACTTTAAAATTTAAATCGGAAAAGTGCGTTGGTGAAAATCACTATACGGAACGCATTACAGTTTTAGTGGCCGCTAACATGACAGGTTGGATGAAGCGAAAATTGTTAGTGATAAAGAAGTCGAAAAACCCACGTTGCTTTAAAAACATAAAAAATCTACCGGTGACCTATAAAGCAAACAAGAGTGCGTGGATAAATTAGGAAATTTTTAAAGAAACGATAAGAAAGTGGAATATCGAGCTTAAAGGGAAAAAAATTCTTCTGCTTGTAGACAATTGTTCTGCTCATCCTGTACTGTGCATACTGTTCAAAACATTGAACTTTGTTTTCTGTCAGCAAACACAACGAGTGTCCTTCAGCCAATGGACCAAAGTGTCATCAAGAGTTTAAAAAAACATTACAGGAGAAACTTTTGATGGAATTGGTTGAAAGCAATGGCGATCTTAAACTAAACATTCTTGACGCCATCCTAATAATTAGTAAATCCTTGGACGAGGTAACGAACAATACAATAAAACATTCCTTCAAACACGCAGGATGGCTGGAAGATCGAAGAAATTGATGAAAATGTAGCTACAACATCTGGACTTTCTGACGAGGACATCCTACAAGCAATTATTGTAGAAGAAGAAGAAAACAGTGACCCGAAAGAGGAAGCAGAGCCAGAACCATCTTCGACTCCTCAGCAGGCATTGGATGCGACAAAAGTACTGCATCGATTCTTCATCCACCATAAAGCAATATAAGTGCTGGGAAGATTATATGCGTCTTCAGGACAAGGTCAGGTCAACAGACCAAGGTGACAGACTTTTTGGTAATGTAGGCTAAATATATTTTCCAGTAGCATATTATTTTGTTATTGTACAGTACAGATGTTTTAATTGTACAGTCATTTTTTTATACTGTATTGCTTATATTCTTCTTTAATAAATCTAGGTGGTGTACAATACAGTTTTAATTCATTTATATTTGTTTTGATATATTTTTTTTTAATTAAAATAGGTTATTTAGTACAGTATTATTAATATTACATTACCGATTTTTATCTCTCTCTGTATAACGATCTCTCCCTATAACGATGGAAATTCCCGGTCCCTTGCATATCGTTATAGAGAAAGAGGACTGTATATATATATATATATATATATATATATATATATATATATATATATATATATATATATATATATATAGACCCCGACCTTCTCAAGCTTTCTGCTCCATTTTGCTCTGTCCCTATCTTGGATTTTTTCAGTTGGCATTTTTGATCTTCTCAGCATCCTGTATTACCCCGTATATTCACCGCAGTTTGGATTTGACCCGTTTTCTTCTTCAGACCGGCTGCGGTATTAATTGTTTTTAACATGTTGGATTCTAGGGCGCGGGCACATGTTCTGCCCACTTCAGATGGATTCTCTTGATTTTAATCAAGATATCAAGGTAATATAGTTTTCACCAAAATTATGCTTGTAAATATTTTGTAGGTCAAAGTAATTATTTGTAAACTTGTGTATGCTGGTAAATCTTGTTTTAGATTATGATGTAGGTATTCTTGAGAAGAAATCTACTTAATTGTTACTTTACTTTTATTGCTTTGTACAATGTTTTTGTAATGAGTGAACGACTGGGAGGTACCTTAAAGCACCTATTGCCAGAAAACAAATTTAGTCAGGTGCAATACAATTTTTTTTTATTTCAATTAACGTGTCTCGACTACGAGGTCATTGACACGATGACAGTATAATACAATATAAGGTATAATTGAATGTCTGTTAAATATTTAAACAAGTTTACAAATTTCTGAGTTTCACTCAACATTTCTTTAATATTATCTCCCAATTGGTGTTGTTTTCTTTTAGCAGAAAGATGCGGACATTCTTTAAGGAAATGTCTGACTGTCAAGGGACTGCTGCAATGGCCGCATGCAGGTGGATCGGTAGATGCCATTAGAAAGCCATGTGTAAGACGAGTGTGTGCAAGTCTTAATCTTCTTAGAATAACCTTGTGTCTTCTGGGCATAGATAGTAGCTCTAAGGAAGGTATAACTGGTTGTATATCGTGTAAGTGACTTGGAGTTGTATTCCAATTGGCTTGCCATTTGTCATATATACGCTTTTTAAACATTATTTTAATATCGTTATGCAACTGGATATTTGATATAGGTATATAAAAAGTAGAAGCTTCTTTTGCGGCTACACCTGTAGCCTCATTTCCTACAACTCTTACATGTGAAGGTACCCAGACAACAGTGACAATTACTCCATAATCCGTAAGTTTATTGTATACGTCATGTATAAAATTTACCAGAGGATGATCTGAGAACGTGTTTTTAATTACTTGTATTGATGATAAAGAGTCTGTGCAAATCGCTACATTGCGGTCAGTTGGTTCCAACATACGAAAATCCTCGACGATGCCGTATAGTTCTGCAGTGTATACACTACAAACGGCAAGAAGTTTGATAAGTTTTGTAGTGCTGAAAGAGGAAACAACAGCACTACCCACCCCTACATCATTTTTAGAGGCATCTGTATAAAGAACTTTATGAAACTGATTTCGATTAAATATGTCTAGGAACAATTGTTTAAATATAGCTTTAGGAGTATCATGTTTATTGAAAGAGTAAAGAGAGGTGTTGACATTCGGAAGTTGCTTATGCCACGGAGGATGTGTAGAGATATGAAAGGGTGAAGTTGCAGAAAGATCAAAACCGTAGAGAATAGAATTTATTATAGAAGAGAGGGGTTGTGCAGCTCTAGTGGTCTGAGAATGATGAATGAGATTATTTGGTTGTATAAGTAGTTGATAGACTGGATTTTGTGGATTGGCTTATAATCTAGCTGCATATAACAAAAGAAGATGTTGTCTCCTTAACCAGAGTGGTGATTCATTAGCCTCACAGTACATACTTTGAGCTGGGCTAGACCTGCAGGCACCTAAGCAGATCCTAAGACCCGTATTGTGTACGGAGTCAAGAGCTTTCAGATGTGACTTGGAGGCAGACATATAGACAAAACTACCATAGTCTATTTTTTAGCGAATAATGGACCTGTAAACTGTGAGCAATACCTCTTCGTCGGCTCGAATTGAAAATGTGTTAAACTTTTTAGGATATTAATATTTTTTAAGCAGTTGCCTTTCGTTTGCTGTATGTGCGTATTCCAAGTAAGTCTGGAGTCGAAGGTAAGTCCTAAGACTTTATGATGATCAATAACATCTAGAAATACTCCGTTGTATGTCAAAATTGGATTATCTTTTGTCGTTTTTCTGCTAAATTTCATGATTTTAGTTTTTTGAGATGAGAAGGAAAGCCCAATATGCCTCGATTACTTTTCTATATTATCAATGGCTGTTTGCATTAGTCGACAGGTTGTTTCGGTATTCTTTCCTCTGCAAAAGAGTATAAGATCATCAGCGTATAATGCGTGTTTAACTGGAAGATGAACACTTTTACCTACATCATTAAATTCCAAACTAAATAGAGTTGTGCTTATAACAGAACCTTGTGGTACTCCATTATGTTGAGTACGAGTAGATGACAGCTTTCCGTTTAAAAAACTTTAAAAGTTCTATCATCTAAAAAATTCTACACAAAATAGTATATTATGTTTCCACCAAGTCGACATTGTTGAAGATTTTGGAGTATTACAGATTTTTGAACAATGTCAAAGTCTGCTTTTACATTAAAAAAGTTGCTAATAAATCTTGTTTACAGGCCATAGAGTCAGAAATATGTGATTATAAAATTACCAAATTGTCTGATGTAGAACGATGAGATCTAAAACCGGATTGTACCGGGGAAATAATTCTATTTTTTTTTCCAAAAACCAGACCAATCTTTTGTTTACCATTTTCTACATTAATTTG
This sequence comes from Diabrotica balteata, assembly GCA_918026665.1. Taxonomy (NCBI): domain Eukaryota; kingdom Metazoa; phylum Arthropoda; class Insecta; order Coleoptera; family Chrysomelidae; genus Diabrotica; species Diabrotica balteata. Next base: position 70,398,068 of record OU898281.1, read on the forward strand.
CACATGGTGCACGTCAGCGATATTGGTCTATATGAATTAGATAAACTTTGTGTTTGGTTGTAAAACTTTTTTAATTGGTATAATATATGATTCTCGCCATCGCTTAGGAAAATTATAACTGTTTCAAATACCGTTGTAAAATTTTAATAAAACAATTATGCAAGGAGTCGATAATTTCTTTAAGAATATGAAAGGAATGTCATCTGGACCAGAGGCTATGATATGTTAGGTGAGTATTGTCTTTTGGATTTTTGTTCAAACGCATCAGCTAGTAAATTGGCAATGCGTTGTGTGATATTGATTACGGTGTTTTGATAACTTATACTTTGAATACCAAAACTTGTCTTACTGCCCTGCATTTGTCGTATTTTCGTCCATACTTGGACAGAAGGTATGCTGGTTTTTAGTGATGAATTATATTCTCTCCATGACATTTTCTTGCTTTCTTTTAGCATGTATTTTGCTCTGGCTTTTAGTTTTTTAAATTGCATAAAATCTTCGTTATTTCGAGTTCTTCGATATCTGTTTAACGCTTTTTTGCATTGACGAACTGAATATTCACGGTCCTTATTCCACCATAGTACTTTCTTCCGAGTATAGGTTGTAGAAGTTTTGCCAATATGTAGTTCAGCTGCAGAGATAATGCAGTGGATAAAAAGATTCAGAGATTCGTCTACGTCATCAGAAAGAGACAGAAGTGAAGTTGTTTTTCGAGATACGAGCAGAAGCCAATCCAATCTGCATTGGCGATTCGCCATTTCGGTACATTATAATTACTAGATTTATTCTCACTATTTGAAATCAGAATTGGAAAGTGATTGCTACCAAAGAGACTGTCGAGGACATGCCAGTTTAATAGAGATGATGACTTTGGGTCAGAAAAGAATCAATTGCTGAAAATGTGGCAGAAGATATATTGCAGTATGTACTTGATCCGATATTTAATAGGTAAGTGTAATTTCGTAATTTTTAAGTTGCCAAATTTTGGTGTCTTAAAGTTTGTCTCTTGTAAACAAATAAAATCTGCTTCTGTTCCTGCGATCAATTATTGGATTCTTTCATACCTCGAATAGAATCCGTCACAATTCCTTTGAATTAATTTGAAAAGTAACTAATTAATTAAAAGGTAGATTTTTGGGACTTTTGTGATGTATCTGAGAAATAATCGTCATCAGTTGATGATTGTAATACTTCAGCGTTGCTATTATCAGTGGTTAAATATTTCTTTATTTTTTCATTGTTCTAGTAACTCTATCCTTAACAGATCTTTTTGTTAAAGAAGGATATATCTTATACATATCATCCAATAGGACCTGTATATCTGTAGTAATTTGCAGAGCTTCGATTATTGGGTTGCCGTTGCCAAATGAGTTCTCGAGGAATGCAATAATCTGATCAGCTGTTAATGAATAGTCATTCGGATTTGTGTTACAGAGGTTTTGTTTAATTCTCTTGTTGTCTGATAGAATAGCTTCGTTGGTGGACTGCATCCTAGGTTTCTTCTTAACTAATTTTGGTTTATCAGTACTGGAAGAGTGCTCAGGAGGAAGCATTACATCAACGTCGGATGTCTGGTCTTCAAGAGAATTTGTGTCATTAGTTGATGAATGCAGTCGTTTGACACCTGGTGCTGGTAATAATGTAGTTGCTTTAAGATTTTCAGAATTTTTATCAACTATTGTAGGTTGTATGTGTATTTGTGTTAGGACATTTGTTTGCTGGATATCCAGGCTGTGACGTTTGAAGCTCATAGTTCTCAGTAGTTGGAATAACGTAGACTTGACGTCTGAAACTCACAATATGCGAGTACTCATCTCCGGGATACCTGCTTTTAATAATGATATAGGTGACACCATTTGAAGTCCGAAATATTTGAGTGCCCGTTCTATAACCTCATTAGGTATGGATGGACAGACATTTGACATTAATATTCTCTTAGCTGGAGAAATTAGTCTTCTTATACTCAGTTCAATGGAATTTACTGTTACAGTGGAATGCTCTAATATAACTTGGTCTACAAGTTCGGTTCTTGATAAGTAGATACACACTCGGTTGTATGATATTTTCGATGCAAAACAAACATTTTTGGATTAATGATGTTTCCAACTGCTTTAACGTAATCCAATCACACAAGATTGGGATAAGAATGTATGATAATTGCTTGTTCTTTTTTTGTAAAAAATAGGTTTAGGTCTTGTTTTGGCTGCAGCAACGTATGAAATGGTAGGTGTATTGTAGTCAAAAGCAACAGGTTTAGAATTATCCATAATGATTGTAATTATTGGACAATATCAAGATAACAACAACACACTATGTCGTATTACTGGTTGCCTATCAAATTGGCGTTAAAGCGAAAGGCGATTTGAAAGATACTAGTATTTCACTAATGAGCACAAAAAAGTTCAGAAATAAACAAAATAAACAGTTCAATGCAGCAATTATAGTCAGATATTAAATAATACCTTACGCTTACTCGTAGGCAAGAGTTAACATCATTTTCCAATACACTACACCTTTATAATTATATGTTCAAAATTTAGTAAATTTACAATCCAAATATTCACTTTAAAACTTAAATAACGATTCTCAACATACAGAACGACCTTTACACGTTCAGACACCGGAATCCACTCCCACTACAAAATTAAATTATACTAAACAGTAATATCTACATCTCCATATTCGGATTTCACAGACCTCTCCAAATAATATTGGACCTTTCTTTCAAATATCGATAGAGGATTCACCTGATTTGGATAGGGTCCATACCTCTGATTCATATGAGAACTAGGGCTAAAAGTGTTCTATACAGTTTTATATGAGTTTTTTGAGACAGACGTTTGTTAGATACATAATATGTAGTTTTATAGACAATGATAACATCTAATTGCAATTACGATGAGCTTTTTCATTTCCCCTGGTGTATTATTAGAGCGGTTAACCGATATCCTTAGATATATTAACTTTTTGACCTCTTTTAAGTTTTGGTCATTGACAATAATTAGGTCTGCGTCATCATTTTTAACTCTCGTGTTTGTGTTAGTCAGCATGGACTTGGTTTTATTTTAATTTATATGAAATCCAATCCGATCTTCTCTTGCTAGGAGCTCGGTTAGTATTTCAGAGGTTCTCGCCTTGGTTCTTGTTACAATATACACGTTGTGAGAATGTGCTATAATTTGGACTGATCTATTAAATATAGTTCTTCTGCTATCTAAATTATCGTCCCATTGACTTTTTCTAAGGCTATGCTAAAAAATTGACACGCATCTCCTTGCCTTAACTCCCAATGTATTTCAATTGGGGTTGACGAATTGTTCTGAGTTTCTACTGCTAATAGCACCTTCGCCATCGTCACATTTTCTTGTATATGAGTTTTTTTTTGGAATTACTAGTTCATTCTTAGCGTTCTAAATACTTGGTATTATGACACCGTCATATGCCATTTTAAAATCGACAAATTGATAGAACACATCTACATTAAACTCTTGCGCTTTTTCGAAAATTTGACTTGTGAAGATCAGGTTAAAGTTAAATGTCCACGCCTAAAACCTACCTGATATTCTCCTAGGAACGCTTCGGTATACGTCTTCAATCTTTCATGTAACAAGTTTGTCAATGGCTTCTATGTAGTATTTAGGAGAGTTATTCCGCGGTAATTATAGACCAGGGCTGATCTGTTTTGAGGTAGATGTTAGAGGTGGCATTCCAATTATTGCAGAAACATTTGTGTGATTGCAGTAGTAATATTTGGCTTCTTTCTTGGTAATAATATAAATATAATAATATAAATATAATAATATAAATAATAACGATCTTTCTCGGTAAATATTAGTTTAAATTACAATCTCCTTCTTTTTTTAAATCCCATGTAACTACCAGTAGTGTCACCGAGTCTTCAAGTTGGGGGTTGGACAAGACAGAACAGCTAGTTTTACAAAATATAAAGACAGAAAAGCCGAACTGAATTCAAAAAGACGACCCAGGTACCCATTAGTACTTGGAATGAAAGAACAACTAAAGTTGCTCCAAGATCAACTCCTATAATATCGAACAGACATTGAAGCCATTCAAAATATGCCACGGACGGAAACCGACATTAGGCATAAAAAAGAACATGATATCTACTATAGCTGCAGTCCGCACCGACACGAGTTCGGAACCGCGTTTCTAGTATCAAAGAAAATAAAAAATTATGATACTGTTTTAAAGCCAAAAATGATCGCTTATGTAACCACCGCATAAACGAAAAAAATCTTAACGTATGGCTGATCGACGTTTTCGTTTTCAAATAAAGGGAGCGGTTGGAATTTATATAAATATATTTATTTATAGTTTACAGTTCGGTAATATCTTAACAACTCCACTAAACTCAACATCGTTACATATATATATATATATATATATATATATATATATATATATATATATGTATATATATATGTATATATATATATATATATATATATATATATATATATATGTATATATATATATTATATATATATATATATATATAAATATATATATATATATATATATATATATATATATATATATATCAGTATGTTGGAAATATCGGGTATGTGGTCTATATTAAATAAAAATTTTTGTTTTTCTAAAACTCAATATTTCGCCATTTATTTAACAGCTTCATCAGGAGTAACTGTAAAAAACAAACATTTCAAAAAACTGACGTACACTTAGATTTACATTAATTACAGAAATTAAAAGATTTCACACATAAATAAACTTGACATTAAAATAAACATTTTTGATCCATGCATGTAAATGCAAACATGTAACATGCAAATGCATGTTAATCCATGTAAATGCATGTTAAATGCATGTTAATGTAAATGCATGTTAACATGCATTTACATTATCAAAAATGTTTATTTTAATGTCACGTTTATTTATGTGTGAAATCTTTTAATTTCTGTAATTATTGTAAATCTAAGTGTACGTCAGTTTTTTGAAATGTTTATTTCTTACATGTTTATATATATATATATATATATATATATATATATATATATAATATATATATATTTATATAGATATATATATATATACATATATTATATATATTTATATATATATATATATATATATATATATATATTTATATAGATATATATATCATATATATATATATATATATATAATATATATATATATATATATATATATATATATATATATATATATATATATATTGGAATAATAATTAGATATACAAGGAATTAGCATAGTAATATTATGATGTTTTAATCTTAAATAGTGGTTAAAGAAATAATTTATAAGTCATATATGTTTGAACTTCAAATTACACGCCAACTAGTAAAGAATTAGCACATTGTAAATGTCAAAATAAATAATGTCAGAATAAATTGTTCCTTTCAAGTTGACAAACACGTTTTTCATTCGGTCAAAGTTTTAATTAATTTATTCAAGTTTATTTCAACAAGAAGTTAATAACCAGCGCAAAATATACAGTCCAACCTTTATGGTTTCTTCTAATCCCTTCAATATACTAGCGAATATTATTTAAAAATAATTATATGAGGGTATTTTTAAGAAGTTAGCATATTAATACATGTTAAAAGTGTGTAAAATGGGGTTAAGTATTAGTTTGGGATTTTAATTTAAATATAATTACAGATGTAAAATAAAGAGACATTTAGTTTATATATAATAGTGCATTCTGATCTGAAAGGCTAAATGTCCATAAGATCCTCACTAGACTTTTCTGGAAAACATCTATATACAAGGCAGTTAGGCCTATTTGCATAGTCGATGATTCCAGAACTTTTATCTATGGATGAGATGAAAAGTTTCGAACATGATTTATTGCTGGAACAGTCTGGAATGATAGAATGATATAAATACCAGGTAATTTGGAGTAAGCAGGCATTAAGTTACAGGAAGTCATTAAGTTACAGTCATTTATTAGTTACAGTCAATAAATCAGTTACAGTCAATTATTAAGTCAGTTACAATTGATTAAGTTAGAAGAATTCATGAAGTGATTAAGGTAAATTACATACTAATTCTTTGAGAACCACGATAAAAACCCTCCTATACTCATATATTTTATTTTAAACACTCATAGCTCATATACAAACAAAACATCATAATAATTTATATATATGACGGGATGACGGGTTGTTCTTCCTCGCACTCGATATCGCTGTCGCTTCTAGTCGCTTTCGAGATGCAACCGTTAGACCGGCCACCTGAATGCATGTTCGTAACAATATGATAACTGCCAAAAATGATAATAAAATATTATTTATTGCGGACATGCACGCCCAGAGAGGAAAGGAGATGTGCTACAAAGAGTATATTGTAAAAACAGGCTTCACGATGTTTGTTATTAATGATAAGAGGCTGGGTCTTACTAGTCAAGTTTTATTATTAGTATTAGTTCTTGGCAGCTATAAAGAACATGATTGCGTGAAGCACATTTTTAAATCATAATAATATAATTCACAAAGCAACCTGGAACAAATTAGCCATGGTATAATTGACAGAAAGCATTTTGCACACGTAATGGACGTCATAAGTTTTCCTTCTTTATATTTAGCTTGTGTTGTATTTACTCCTGGACAAAGGCCTCCCATAACATCTGAACTCTTTTATGTTTTTGCTTTGATATTGTTTAGCCACTGTTTTTGTGGTCTTCCGTTACTACGATTTTCTTTGGTCTCCAATGTACATTATTTCTCGTCCTGTCATTGTTTTTTCGTGCCACATGTCCTACCTAGCTCCAATTCTTTCAATTACATCTTCTACTTTCGCACATGCCCTTACACGATAAAACTAGGGAAATCAAACTAAACGGCAGAAATAAATAGAAGAATCTGAATAACATGGGCAGCAGTAGAAAGACAGAGCGTTGTATTAAAAACAAAAAATACCAATAAATATACCAATAAATTCAAAGAAAAGTGTAACAACAGTTGTATTCTACCAGTTATAATTTACAGAATGGAGACCATGACACTTACAGAGTTATCAGCTAATAGATTAAATCGAACAGAATATTGAACGAACTATGCTAAGAGTTTCTTTACGAGAACATAAATGTCAGAAATTACAGGGGCACAAATAATGACTAAGACCATTTTGTGGTAGATCTAAGTATCGACATAGAATTTTCAACGCCAAAAAAGAAAGGAGTGCTAGACAAATAAAACTTAAAAGAAACCCTAGAACAAACCTAGATAGTCGACCAGTCAAGCACAAAAATATGCAACAACTGCAATACGAGCAGTTCTTGCGTAGAAATAAGCTGCCGAAAACACATATATCTACAAAGATAATAAGTATTTAGTCACCAAAGTCGAAAGGAGTGTAAAAAAGATGGAAGGCAACTATACACAAGTATTTCTGGCTATTTGGTCGTCATTACTTTAGTGCAATCAAGTTAGAATAAGAGAAAATTAACTTGGGAAAGGATCACTACTACAAGAGCAATACAACCAATTTGTGGCAATAATGTTAGAAGACCATGAGTTTAACGAATACAACTAACACATCCACGGAGAAAGCTACAGCTACCTGGGGAAAGAAATGCCAAAAATGCTTTATAATAAATAAAGGTTAACTAAAGCGACTAGTAGTATAAACAAAGATAAGAAGTGATAAATGGCAAAACTCACAACGATAGTAAAAAGGAAAATAAGTAAAAAACGGTATAAAGCCAAAGCAACCGTAAACTACGTATTTCTAATTATCATGTCGTCCAAAGATTACATTTTAATAAATTACCGAATAAACTTTTTATATTATGTTCTCTGTTCAGAAATTCAAATATTTATTATCTATACAAATGTGTTCAATAACGTCTTACCTATGTATATTGTTATTGTTTATGATTTAATTAGCATTTTTACCGTATTTACCTATTCAGATGTTTGTCTATTATTTAAATAGCATTCTGCAGAAAGTTATTTGTTTTTGTATTTTTTCTGAAAATTTTTCTTCCGTCATTTTTAATCGTGTCTTATGCATAGTAATATATAGAGTGATGTTATCTAGTACACAAATAGTTTTTGGAATAAAATTATTTTTTAAACGAATGAGTCACAGTAAGATGATTAAAAGCAAGTTTATGTTCCTACCGTTTAATATTAATGGCTCCAGATGACTCAAATTTTTTCTAATCCGATCACATTGTCCTAGATATACAACAAACATAATCTTTGTACCTATAAGTTAGAAGTAACTTTTTTCTAATCTTTTTAGATTTTGTCAACAATCAGATGTGAATTTTTTTACCAATATTTCTAATTACCGATATTTTACATCGTTGTTTCACGTAATTTTAATATCTATTAAGAATATTTTCTTATAATACAACCTCTCTTTACTTTCTCGTTTATTGATAGTGATTCCCAAGAGATGCACTTGTGTAGTATAGATTCCGTTCTTAAAATACTTAAATAATACTAGGTAAAGCAAGATCATGACCCTGATTCTAATTGAGATTTCGACTGAAAACATGTTGAAATCAATATGGCGACGTCGAAATGCGACTTTGCGAGCCTAGTGGATTTCAGCTGAACTAACCAAAGGACGTCACTAAATTTCGATTTATCGAAATTAATTTCAACTTCAAGAAAGTGGTTGAAATTTAATTTCGAGTCGAAATTAATCTGACATGACTAGCGGGACTGGGAGAAGCGAGGTTAGGTTTAGTTTAGGCGGTGTTGTTTTGTTTATTGTTGCAACGAAAACTGAGGCAAAAAGTATTAATATGGCTGCGTTTTATCAGAAATTGTATCGGCACATAATTGGTCGAAATTTTAACACCTATAAAAATAGAACTGCGGTACCTGGTGGCCCCAAGCCAGATGCTACTGATTATTTTTTTAAATATACTGTGGTGTAAAAATTAAAGAAATAAAATGTCCCAATATTAAAACTAAATTGGAAACCACAATTTTTGAATATATTCAACAGGCTGTAATGGAAGATAGAAATAATAAATAATTTGATTGTAATAATTTATTTTAATTCTACACTCTTATTTGGAGATATAAAATAATCTTTAAACTCATCAAGAATTTTTAGAGCGGTAATGTATTGTTTTTAGTAATACCAATATTAAGCTGCAGTAAATTTAAAAATATAATATAACCACTAAGTCAAAAGCCATCATAATTTCTTTTTGGTCCACAGACAATTTAGTGGCACCATCACCAACAGCCTCCATCCATTTTCTTTCAATTCAAAATATAATCATTGAGAATGGCCACTAAAAATTTAACAACTCAAACAAGAAACAAAAATCGTAAAATGTAAACATAAACATTTAACAAGCGTGCAACCAATAAACAAGACGGCCAGACGGCCAACCCAAATTCTGAGCAGTGTCAAAATGATAAAGTAAATGTCCCCACTTTTAACTAAAATCGAAATGAATGAGAATCGCTAGCGATTGCGACTGTCATGGCGTAGTCGCTTTTAAATTTCGACATCGAAATGAAATAGAATCAGGGCCCATGTTTGGTTTCATGAGGGTCTGTTCAGAAACTCTGTCAAGGCGGACTTGACTGTTAACGTGGTTAAAGAACTCACGTTTATCTTGAGTTTCCAATTCAACAATTTATTTCGTGCTTGTATTTTGATATACGTCGGGTTGTATAAGTTCTTATAATTCTTCTTTAAATGCAGCGACGAGCGAGGTATCATCAGCGTAGCGAAGGTTGTTAATTTTTGGTGCCATTGATGATGATTCTTCCACATCCTTGTTGAGAGAAAAACGCTAGGAAATTCACTTTCCACTTTGAGCTGGCTACTGTTAATGTCATATAGATCATTAATTTTTCTTCTTATTATGACGTCTTCTAACAAAGATTGGCGATCACTTTTTTAAATACTTCCTATCTTTTGCAACGTGAAATATCTGTTCGATACTGAGGTTAGTCCAATCTCTGATATTCCTCAGCCAAGATCTTCTTTTCAAACCTTTTTTTCCTCTACTTTTCCTTACATAATGACGTGTAGAAGAGAGTATTTATCGTTTAGAAGTATGTGGCCCAGATACGATGTTTTTTTAATATATAATTGTATTTATAAGCTTTCTGTCATGTCCAAATCGTCTTAACACTCCTTTGTTTAAGACTTTTGCAGTACAAGAAATATTTAGTAGACGCCTATATAGCCACATTTCGAATGATTCTAATCTTCTTACAGATTGGTCTTTTAGAGTCCAAGCTTTTACCCCATATAGCAGTTGTGATCATAATATATAACATTCGACAAACCTCAATCTGATAACCGTACTCAATTTCTTTGTATACATTGACTTGTATTTTATAAATTCTTTTCGAGCTATTTTAATTCTAACTTTTATCTCCTTATCTTGATCTAACTATGAGTTTATAATTTCCTCTTCTTCTTTTGGTGCCTATCCTCTGTGGATATTGGCAATCACGTTGGTCCATAACAAATTTGTTAACAGCTGCTCTAAATAGTATGGTAGTCATTCCTGCCCACTGTCTGGTGTTCTTTAAGCAAGATGTCCTTCTGCGCCCTTGAGATCTCTTGCCTTCTATATTGCCTTGTAAAATTAGTTGAATTAGTTGATATTTTTCATTGCGCATCACATTCGCTAAGTATGTCACCTTTCTGATTTTCACGATACGCATAATTTCCAGATCTTTATTCATACGTTGGATTACGGTGTTATTTGTAACATGATGGATATAGAAAATTATGAGCATGCTGCGATAGCACCATATTATGAAGGCTTCTAATTGTTTGGATGTTGCCTCCGTCAAGGTCCAGGCTTCGATTCTATATGAAAGGGTAGAAAATACATAGCATCTCAAGACTCGTGTTTTTACTTAAAACATACAGACATAAAAGACATATTACATAAAATCTTTCTGAGGCGATTGAAGACAGCTTTCGCCTTTTCTATGCGACTTATTTCCTGTGAGTGGCCCCATTCCTTATTTGAGCTGCATCCAAGATATGTAATTTTGTCGACTATTTTCAAGGGTTCATTATTAGCTGTGAATAGGTGATGTCTCACCTCGTTTTTACTTACTACAAGAATTTTCTCCTTTTAATTTCATGCAGTATCTGTCACAGGCTTCCACTATACGGTCTATCAATGTTTGCAGATCCTCCCCATGACCAGCAAACAAAACCGTATCGTTCGCATATCTTAAATGGTTTATGATCTCACCATTGATTTTCATCCTTTTTCTTAAAACATCAATATATATATATATATATATATATATATATATATATCTATATATTATATATATATATATATATATTATTGTGATATTCAAAGTTTTAGTGCGCCAATAAATTAATTAGCTAATTAATTAATTAATTAATTAAAACTATTTAAATGATATGACTATGATTCTATCACACTTTTTAATTCTCTTATCTCAGGGTTCTATTCGTGCTTCAATATCTATGCTATTACATGTGAAAGGTAAGGTCCAAAGAATACCGGAATAATAAAAAACATATGGGATCTAACATTATATATTGATATAAAATTAATGAAATAAAATTCATACTCAAATGTTTTCAATAAACAAAATCTCATGTAATGATTCTCAAAATTTTGTTCCATGTACGTGAACCTTCAAAATTAATGGTACAAACAATATTAGTTAAAATCTCAAAATCCCAAATATTATTCTAAATCTCCTAATCAAAATATTTATATCTTTCCTAAAGTAATTGTAAAATTGGGTTATCAATGAAAGAAAAACTGCAGAACAACAAAACTATCTCTTTATGATGATGAATGGTCCAAATCCTTGTTCCTTACTATCTACTCTTAGCAGCTCCCTAGGTAATCAGCAATCTTACAACAAATTGTTGCAAGTTTATTGTCCTTAATGATCTTCTTCAAATGCACGAATCGTTTAAATTATGCTAGCTTCTTTTTCTCTCAATAAACTGAATCTCTCGTTGGCCTGAGTGAAAAATGACTCTTGGAATATCTTCACTTTACGATAAAGTGAATCTCTCATTGGCCTGAACAGTGACTCTTGAAATATTAGTAGAAAATATAACTTACAATCTTTTACTGGATCAGCTTCTGTCAGAGACACTAACTATACGAAAACTAACTATACAAACTTTCACTGCTACTGCTTCCTACCTCTGGGAAACTACCCGAGAACAACGGCCGTTCGCCTTGCACCCTTGGAAACCAACTGACTATCTTTTTTTTTCCAAAACTAACTAACGTCTCATTCTCAAACCAACCTCCCACCTTTTTCAATCTCATCCAATCAAAACGCGTCATACATCTCCCATTTCTTCATTTCGATAACACAACAAATTTTTACCTACAACTGTATAAAATTTCCTAAAACTTATTTACAAAATTTCTTTTCCTACCAATTCTTAAGAACTAACAAAAACATATCTTTCTAAAATCTATTCTATTGTCCTAATTACTGCACAACATTTATTTGGAAAAACCGCTTCCATTGTTTAGAATTTCACTTAAGCTTATGCGGGTCACTTAAATATATTTTAACAAAGAAAATAATTTATGCATATCTTACGTTTTGTTCAATACAGGTAATCCAAAAATTTAAAGACTTTCCTTCTTCGAAATGTTTGTTGCTTATTATCCTACTTATCTGAATTATTTTAATGTTTTTGAACTTTGAAATATTTTAATCAAACCAATACTTTTCTCGATTTTACATATCATAACAAATCCCCGCCATTTGATCTGCCGAAAATTCTTTGTTACATTTTAAAAATGACAAAAGTTGTCCAGGATCAAATTATTTCACTATGTTATTAAAATCTACTCACGATACTGATAGATGTCGTGAATGTTAAAATACCCTGTATATTGCCTGTCTTTATTCGGGATTGGATATGTTTTCGATTTAAATTTTTCCAAGTATTTAACCTTAAAAGAATGTTCATACTTTATAGCCACTCGGCTTTCTTCATTAATAAGATCTCCATAATTTTCTAAAATCTTCTCTATTTTCTTTCCCCTGTTTTCTCCACAATTTATTTTTCTTTCATCCTCATTTTGTTCACATGTGTTCACTGTTCATAATATTTTTTCACAAAATTATGGATTCTCGTCCATCATTGCCATTTCTTCTTCTGTTTTCTTTCGATCCTCTAATTCCCTTTGGTATTCCGAGCACCATGTTTTTATTCCTTTCATTTCTCTGATGATAACTTCCTTTTCTTCCTGCTTCCTTTCTGTTTTATCGTCGGTTGCCAACAATTCTTCTGTACCTTCTATTTCCTGTTTTTCTCTTGTGTCCATCTTGTTTTCCTGCTTTCTTTTCGAACTCTTCTTCTTTTTCTTCCTTCTCTTTTCTCTTCTGTTTGATTTTTTTCTTGTACTTTCGGTTTATCCTCTACAGTCATATTGATTTCTTTACGTTTTTCCTGTGCATTAATCCTTTCAGAATTTGTTTTCCTATCTGTTTCCTTTTCTTCTTCTGTGTTGTCTGGTTCTGCTCTGATTTCCAGTTTATTTTCCGAAAAATTTATGGTGATATGTTTTCCCTCAATTCATCAATTCCCGCTATCATATCATGATTTAAATCTTCAATCACCACACTTTTCATAATATAGAATTTGTCTCCCACTCTGATCCGTACTCCCAAACCTTCGTTTACTGTCGTCAATTGTTTATTATTTGCACCCACTAAATCGACCCTAAGAATCTTGTACATCCAAATCTGTCAGGAAATTTTAGTCTCATTCGCAAACCAAACCTCCCACCTTTTTCAATCTCATCCAATCAAAACGCGTCATACATCTCCCATTTCTTCATTTCGAAAACACAACAAATTTTTACCTACAATTATAAAATTTTCTAAAACTTATTTACAAAATTTCTTTTCCTACCAATTGTTAAGAACTAACAAAAACATATCTTTCTAAAATCTATTCTATTGTCCTAATTACAGCACAACATTTATTTGGAAAAACCGCTTCCATTGTTTAGAATTTCAGTTAAGCTTATGCGGGTCACTCAAATATATTTTAACAAAGAAAATAATTTATGCATATCTTAAGTTTTGTTCAATACAGGTAATCCAAAAAATTTAAAGACTTTCGTTCTTCGAAATGTTTGTTGCTTATTATCCTACTTATCTGAATTATTTTAATGTTTTTGAACTTTGAAATATTTTAATCAAACCAATACTTTTCTCGATGTTACATATCATAACAATATATATATATATATATATATATATATATATATATATATATATATATATATATATACATATATATATATATATATATATATATATATATATATGTATATGTATGTATATTATATATATATATATATATATATATATATATATATATATATGTATATGTATGTATATATATATATATATATATATATATATATTATATATATATATATATATATATATATATATATATATATATATATATATATATGCATAAAGATGCATATACAGTACGGCAACAGCCTTTTAAACTGTTCAGAGCTACGTAAACAGACGTCGTGTATTTGAAATATTGCAAACTTTCAACTAGGATTAGAACTACTACTAGAAAAGAAAATGAAATAATTTATGTATTAATTTTGTCACAATTCAATATTTTCTCTTTATCTACTTTTGTTTTCTATCTCTTGTAATTTACTTCTATGATTATCTACGTATTTTTCAAAAATAAACGTTCTATTCCTATTGATATTTCTATTTTTAAATCTAAATTCGTCACAAAACAGAAAAACCGATGCCACCGAACCATACAATATTGATGTTAGGCATTTATAAAACCCATTATTATGCAATTATTGCTATATGTAGGTCGTCTAAACCACAACGTAAAAATACTCATAATATTGTTGGAAAATCAGAAAAATTAGGTACGTAAGGACATGCAAACGGTAAAACCGAATTGCTACTAGAAACTGAAATACTTTATTACGCTAATCTTATTTTAAATTTAAAATATTACAATGAATGCAGATTAACTATCCTATTAGTTCGATAATCGAGTTCTGTAATCTTACATTTATAGTATGGGACGTTGTGCAATATTTAATTGATATCTTTTTAGGTAATTTTAACATAGTTTTACAAGCTTTAAAATTTGGGAGGTTATTTATTATTATTTTTTATTTACACTTTTCCAAATTAGGGAAGCTTATATTTTAACACTAGAATACGTTCTACCGTTGATTTTGGATTATTCAATCAACGGTTCTACGTACGTTTTACGCAATAGTGTTTCCCTGAGAGCTTTATTTACATTTTTTATTTCGAAACTCTAGTTTTCCATCTTGTGTCGGATATAGATTTTAATGCAAAATTTTGTATTTTGCTTTTAAGCACAGACCTCTTAGTACTACCAGAAAAAATAAACAATTTTTGAATTGTAGAGAAAAAGTTAACATTTACAACTAACGTAATGGTAATACGTATAAGCTCTGTATAATGAACAAAAGAAGCTGTAGGATTAATCCCAATATTTTTTTGTAATCTGTTATGATTTCTTTTATATCTGCACCGTTATTGGTACCTTTGGCTCCAAATATGTATAAACGATAAATGAAAAAGACCTATTTCGGTAGTATCAGGTATGCGAAAACAATCTCAAATATTTTTCATAATTTCCAAAGATTGTTCAGCGGTATTAATATTTACAAAATGGATAATCACTATAATTATCTCTTTGTGTGTAGCATCAAGATGACAGTCTAAAGTTACAGAAAATATTTTCCTCTTTAAATCATAGATATTATTGTTTTATTTAATATTATCTGCTAAAAGACCCAATATTTGGTTTTGTATCCGATTTTTTTAGATAATGAGGCATATGATTTTCATGAACCATTTTTTAAATTAAAAATGTTTCACGTCACGATATATACAAACTAACGTCACTTGTATTTAAAATATTCAGGACAACAACTTAGAGTTCAAATTGCCCTAACCTTAGAGTAGGGAATTTTACACGTCAAAGGAGTGACCGCAACGATAACAAAAGTGAAGCTGAGTGAGCACCAAACGCGTGTGCCAACGGCTTCTTAAAGATTTCTTCAGACTACAGATTAAAAAGACTCGCACAAATGGTGCGAGGTATCACAACCCTATGGTATTCCACGTTTAATGGATAGTTTTTCAGTACGACTATCTCCAAATTAGATAGGATCTACTTGATAGTATTTTAGCATCCATCTTCTATAGTAGTAGTCAAGTGCTACTGTTCGCAGGCAGTTGTAAAGTGTATCGTGCTGTACTTGGTCGAATGCCTTCTCGAAGTCTATGAAACAAACATGACCTTCTTTCGGAACTTACAGGTTTTTGTAAGGCAACACACATACAAAATAATGCTCCCTAGTTTCTAGACCATTTCGAAGTTCAAACTTCTTATTACCCATTTTAATTTCACACAGAAGGAATACTCGGTTTTGTATAATTCGTTAAAATATCTTAAGTGTGTTTGTTGTTCAATAAACTAATTAGTGTAAAATTGCTCAATGCAGGTCCAACAACCTGCTTTTCTTTATAACATTATGTTTATAACATTATTAAAGTACAAAACAGTGTCTACCACTGTTGTATCTTTCCCATTCTTTGCACTCTTGTTCGTGATCGCAAATTTTTTCCATCTGCGTTTTTAAACTACGTGGGCATTTTTCAGTTTCAGAATTCCAGAAGTATATTTGAGTTTCTTGTGGAGGTTGAAATTGCCAAAATTATTTGGCTTGCTTAATTTTTTTTTATGAGTTTGTTGATTTCGCGGTATTTTTCTAGGACTTACTGTGATAACCACTTATTTTTTGCCAATATTTTAAGTGGTTTCAAAGACTCTCTTACTTCCTCTAAAATCGAGTTTTCTATGTCATACCAACATTCTAATGATTCTGTTTTCGTTGGGTATATTGGTTATTTTGTGTATTTTTATATTCATTTAACTATTCATATAACTATACTCTTCAATAACTACTGTTGTTGCGTGTTTCCCTGTTATTTTTTGCACTTTGATGGTAGATGTCTTCAATTTTCTGCATATGCGTCAGCAATGAGAGCATACATTTGGATTATATTTAAATTTACAGGTTTGGCATTTAGCTGTATTAACATTACTCTATCTGATATATTGGAATAAAGTTAGTGACATACTTACTAATGTGTTGTTTTATAATTATTGATACTCCGTTTCGATGCATATGATCTTGGTTTCCAAAATAATAAACAGCGTATCCGTTTACTATGAAATTCTCTGTATTTTGCCTTGTATCTTGTTTCACCTACCCTTATGATAGTAATATTTAATTTGTCGTTATCATCTGCTTAATATACACATACACACATATAAATATACACATCAGATCTCACAACTACAAATAATTCAACAATTGCTACATATGGCCATGACACAGTTATCATGGCTTCACATTCTACAGCAACTGAAACATTACATGTATTGTAAAATCATCTGCTTAAATTAGAGAGCTAGCTTAAACTGTGGCGAGTCCAACAGCCCAATAGCTTAAAATCATACAAACACAAATAACGTTTACTTTAAAAAGAGGTGTCGTACCAACAGTTAATACCGTCGTTATATACCTGGATATTCATTTGGAAATCAATTTAATTAGGGCACCCACATCAGGAAAACATTTCTTTAACTTGACTTAATCTACAGGAAAATGTATTGGTACATAAGTCTAAAATCAAATTTTAGCCTCAAAAACAAACTTCTGAATTATAAATGTGTTTTAAAACCGAGATGGCTGGGATACAGCAAGAAATACCAACATACAAAAACTTTTCCGACGGCACATGTCATCTAAGAATCATTTAAAAGGCTGACATTTCATTTACATTCATTGTACAGTTTTTTTTTGCTTTTTGAAAAATAAATAGAACTAGCTTAATAAGAATTTTTTTTATAATTTTATTACCAAATGATCTCTCCTAGTAGTGATACTGAAAAACTTGGTCATGGCTTAGTAAGCTGAAAGCGCTAAGCTAGGAATTAAAATGTTAACACACTTCAAAAATACTTGATCTTTATATTTATTTCACTATTTTATTAAATTAGTCAAATAAGTACCTGAATTATATATAGTCTACTTGAAGTAATCTTAGGCAAATATACAAAAAAAGTGAAGAGAATAAAAATAATAGGCAAGGGTTATTTCATATTAACCCTTTATCGGCCACATTCAAAAATATTTCAATAACTTTTACTGGATAATGGAACCATACGGTTACGTTAAATGGGTAATTCATCTATTACTGCATTGCAGTGATATATTGCTGTTATTTCTGTTTGGAAAACTGTAACAGCTTCAGATAGACTTATCGGGAAATGTATCGCTTGATTTGTCCCTACTATACCGGCTCCTACCGCTCCGATATTTTTTAACCATAAGTATATCAGATAGCTTTTGCTTGTATGAATACACCTTTCGTTAAATCTTCCCTGTCTGGCATATTAATTTTAAATCTATTGTCGAATCTTGTTACTATTGCATCGATTGGTTGTCCCATGACAATATCTGCTTTTAACTTCCCGATTAGCTTTCTATTGTCAACACTTATATGCTTCGCTTTTGTGTTGCTGACATGTAATATTGTGTGCATTACTGATCTGACTTTGCCCTGTATAAAGTTAAAAAGTGGTGGTAGATTCAGCAGGACTTCCAACGTCGTTGTCAGCATCATTTTAAGGTTAAGCCCCAAATTCTTACTTCATATTCTTCTACATCTGCCCAAGGACATGGTAGCTTTCTATGTGATTTTTAGTATGTGAGTATTCCATATAAGCATATATTTTGTTTCTTTTGCAAATAAAATCTCCGTCCTTTCCAGCACCGGTGGTTTTAGGTCATGTACCGCTTTTTTTTTGTGTGAATTTGACTATTTTTATTTTTGACTATCAGTCTATCTTGTTTACTTCAGTTATCAACTATATTTGGGGCTGCTTGCATTCTCCCTTAGGCTTATTGGTCCATATGGCCTTGGTGTTAGAGCTGATATTTTACCAACCTGAGGTAAGTATATGACTTTAACCTTTTGCCGTATTTCCGGTACGACCGCTTCTGCTAAATTGGCTTTGAGGAGTTTGTATATGTAACTCTAATCCCACATGCAAATGAATTTTATATGATAGTATTTTGATAGTGAACTTACAACTCATTTAAGCATAAATATATTTTTTGGTGTCAAATATCAATTTAACAGGGTGTTAATGTTAATACACAATTAACAAAAAATTATCTGTTTACTATCTTTCAAACTATCACGTGTAACATTGCGAAACCTTATATTTCAAAATCGAAAACATGAAGAAAAGTCAAAAAATGTAAAAATTTATAGGATGTTCTATTAAAAAAAGATGGTTCATATGGATAACCCTGTATATTTAATAATTTAAAAAACATGGTCCTATCTATGCTTTAATTTTCACAAAAAATATTTTTTTTCGTATTTCTTACGACACATTAAGAATTGGACTTCATCGCATTAATGCTGCACCCTGTAGAAAGTGGTTCTTTGAAGTTGAATGAAAATTAATAAACAAAATAATAAACAAAAATCAGTTACAATAACAACAACCAGAAAATCCAAAATTTTATTAAATTCGTTTATAATATATTTTAATTAAATCTGATGCCTTCTCACCAATCATATAACAAATTGCATTAATGTGACTAGAGGTCGACAGTGGAATAACGCTAGCATCTGCTACACGAAGTTTTTTAATACCGTGAACCTTAAGTTGATCATCTACAACATGACCAAGTTTGGGATCTGGCCCCATTTTGCAAGTACCGACTGAGTGATTATTATGAGAGACAATATACCTACTGGCACAACGCCAGTATTCTCTGCTCATAAATTGATATTGACTGCATTCCTTAATAGGTTGTAGTTCTAGTTTAGCATTTATTTTTCTAAAAGGTTCTTGTTGAGTAAGATTTAATGCTAACTGAATACCAACATAAACACTCTCTAAATCACATCCCTCAGGATCTGATAAAATATTTGGATTTATAGCAGGATATTCTAAAGGATTGGAACTCTTTAATCTAACGGTACCCAAGGATTTAGTGTGTAACGGAGTCACAAACACTTGAAAAGAACAAGCCGTTTTCTTACCAATTATTGCTTTTAGTATATCTTTTTTCCAATGTATATACCTCCCAGCTGCTTCAGCCGTTGCATTACTGTCTGAAAAACTAATTTCTATATCCGGATAGTTTTCGAACAATTCTAAATGAGTTTTGTAAAAACCTATTGCTTCTGTAGGAAGTGCTTTAGCTAAATAACCTGTTCCATATGTAAGCAACTCCTTAATAGATTCTCTTAAGGTTTGTACAGGCTCTGTTAGGTTACTTGAAAAAACCAATCCAAAAACTTGTAAGTGGTCTGAAAGGGCACTGCCAACCTCGAGATCTGCTATCGGAACTATATCTAAAACAATATCGAAAAGATATTTTAATCAAAAGAAAATAGTTATCAATTATTTGTTTATTGTTTAAAAAAAGATAAGCAAACATCATAAAAACAAATATAAAAGTACATTACAATATTACAAAACATTATTTTTACTTCTCGCAGAACATAATCAACCTCAAATGCTTCATTAAAACATCAGCTTGCTTATAATATTGATCATTTTAAATTATTCTTTTATATTAACCATCCGTATGCCTATATAAAATCATGAATTCAACCATGGTTTAGACATTTTAAACATGAATTGTCTTAAAAATAATGGTTGGACTTTTTTGTTAAATCCAACAATTAAAATCTATCTGAATATAACATAAGTAATTCTCCTCTGGTAGCCGTATCACCTTGTTGTTGGTGAGGAGCTCTTACCCTTCAGCCCAAAAGAGTTGGGTGGAACGTTGAGCAACGGCTCGACTTTAGTGTTAAGCATTGCTATTGTTGAATTTATACTTTTAACAAATTTATAATTCGTGACGTATAAATAGATATTGGGAGGTCACAGGCCATGATACTATAACAACAAGATATGCTCACTTGCTGTTCTAATTTTAATTGACTTTGCGCATGTCGTCATAGCGAGACAAAGCCAGAGGACTTGTATGTATCATATTTTTATTTATTTATGTTCAATATTTATGTTATTTATGTTCAATTATTTTAACGATGCATCATATGGCAATGTTGTTCCATAACTTCAAAACTAAAACTGTTAACAGTAAGTATACCTCGATGCCATATCTTGCACTAAGAAGTCATAACTAGTTACTTTCTGTGAAAACGTGTTTTGAAAATTAATAAGTAATTTGTAAAATTAATTAAAGAAATATATGAATCTACGATTTGATTGCGTGTATTACAAATAAAATAAAAATTGCTACAAAACATAAATTAAATATAAAAGGCCGGCAAAATGTAAGGAATTTGACCATAAAGGAAAACCGGGTCAAACTTGAGACTTTTCATTTAGACAATTATTTTACAATATTTGTGATTTTTCTTTTGTGATATTGTAATTATTTTTAATATTTTGATTTAAAATTCGTATTTTAAAATACATTTTACACCTAAACAAAAGCAATTTTACATATTCGCTAACATTTACATATTTTGTAGCTTCTATTTAGTTTTTTAAATAATTTTTTGTTATTTTTAATGTGTCGCCATTATAACTACGAAAAATATGTTACAGTTCACTACATACTACATACATTCAAAGTAACTTTTTTAAAGACCTATCAAAAATAAAGTATTACTTCGAGTTCTATTAAAATGGGCATTAGTATATATTATTATCTACAGAAACATTTATTATTATCCATAGAAACATTTGCTCTGCTGTTATTAATATTGAAATATTAATTCTCTGCTGGTATTTAGTATTAATTCTTTTTATTTATATAACTGGAATTGCATCAAATGAAAAATTTAAATTTAATTTTAAACTTTAACTTGCTGTCATTAATTTTGACAATTTAGCATTTTGGCAAGTTGTCTCGGGCTTACGTCACAAGAACATGCGCGTTGACTTATCTTGTTTTTTTTTATAGTATCATGGTCACAGGCAATGTATTTACCAATTATTTGTTTATATAAGAGTAACAAAACTCTTTTGTATATAAGAATACAGATTGTTAAAGTACAAAAAATATTTAGTGTATAAACTTGTTTTTGTGACAAACTTAACGTTTCAAAGAAACATGTCAAGCTTGCTATATTCTGTGAAAATTAAAAATAGTGTTTTGTTTTATGTCTCATATTACTTTATTTTGTCGTTAAATGTTTAAAACGTATATAAAAAGACCGTAAATCCAAAATTTTGAATATTCGAAGAAAATTGGTTGTTAAAATTTCATTTTTTATTTTTAATATTTAATATACAAATTAAATCAGAACTTTTTATCTCAAACCCTGTTCTACAGTGTCAAGAGCAATTTGTAATTATTATCAACCGATTTTCACTTCATAGTACTCTATTTTTGAATCGTATCCAGAAGAGTTGTACAGTAAATAATGTTACAATCAGTGTCGTTATTTTACATTTTTCATTTCAAGAGAGTTTGTCTGAATTTGTCAGGCAGAGTAGAAAAATATTAAGAGATAAGAAGAGATAAGAAGAAATAACCTGATTATTGATGAAATAATAAAAAAAGTAAGAACAAAAAATGGATACCAAATGGGAGAAAAACAACTTAAAATAATCTAAATAGCTAAGAGAAATAATAAATAAGACTTACTCACAATCAATTTAATTTAACTATCCACACGACCGGTTTCGCTTTCTACAATATGCAAAGCATCTTCAGGTCCCGATACAAAGTTAAATAAATGCTGAAATAATAAAACAGATATTAGGGTGTTGTCTAATAAAGATAAACAAAGATAAATGATATAAATTACAGTAATAATGCCAATATTACATGTCTGTGGTTTTTCAAAATAAATAAAATGTTTAAACAGACAAGGTAGGACCGACAAATTCTTATAAAATAGTCTATTAAATTGTAATAAATTAATAAATTAACAAACCAATAAAACATAACTTACATGCCTGTGCCGGTACTCTATTAATTGATGGTTGGAATAACATGGTTCAAACTATCCTGTATTGTTGAATGGAGAACTTAAGTCGGGTATTGTAATTGTTTGACAATAAACGGAGAAGTTCTTGAGGAGATAGATTTTATCCAATGAAGTAGAGATAGGTGTAATGTGATTGTTTGTAAGATGAATGTGATGTTCTATGACATTGAGTTATTTAAAAGTTATTTATATTTATTCAAGAGACATATTTATGAAATTTGTGATATTTATTGAGATTTTATTTTATGAAGGTGACAGTTGTATGACAATGAATGAGGTTAGATGTACAAATTGGGTGGGTGTGCAATTTTTTCAACTTGTAATTATCAAATTTCTTTGATAAAGTTCTATTGACATATATGGCAAATGATTGCAAAGTCAAGTATATAAAATTATTAAAGTTAAAACAATTAAGGACAATTTAAGACACACAGAAAACACTTAAAAGGGGGGACGAAATAAACATTAAATTTAAAAAAGGAAGGACTTGAATGCACTACATATCTTACTTGGAAACAATGAGTTTTTATGTTATCTAATAGATTTTAGAGGTAAATTTGACAAACGTAGGTTAAAGTGTGACAGTTCTTCTTCTATTTCTAAATACTGTAAGTTAAGTTATCCAGTTTTATGAAATAAGCTGATATTAATGAATGTGAAATTTTTAATTTTAGATATCAAAGTTTGTTGATGTGTTTAATATTGGCATAGTTTAACAATCATTAAATAATTAAATTTTAATGTAACAATATGAATAATTGAAATACATTTTCCATTATAACTAACTCAATTTAGTCAAAATTACAGAACAAACTTAACTGATTATTTGGTAATTAAACATGTATTATTATTACATTAATTGTAATCAAAATATATACCAAAGTTACAAACTTTCTTTGAAAATTATTGATGGTGTGAGTTATCTGACATGGTGTGTATAAATATTTTTAAATATTTTATTCTAGTTTAGATATGTTAATATGGAACTAAAGTAATAGTATATAAATTATTGATGGTAAATTAATTGATGAATTCAAGAAATTGACTGAATTATTAAGCATTCAATAATTAGTTGTTAAGTTTAATATCTGACAGTTTAGACCGGAAATTGGTTAAACCAACAGGTAAACGATTATCTATTTAAACCGGTGTAAAGCAAATTAATTCTTATTTCAATTTTTCTGTATCATGAACATATATATCATCACACTGACACGACCAATGGTGAGTTTCTATAATAATTTCTGTAACACTTTAACATTTTCAAATTTATAGCAGTTTATGGTTAATGTCTAATATTTCTATTTGACAATGTAAATTTTGCGTATGATTAGAAATAACAAAGATCCATTTAATTAATACTACTAGTCTGAAGAATGATATTTCCATCTTGTGTTGGAAACCCTCAAACCACGTGTTGAATTTGAAATCAAATATTTTGTAAGATTAGTATATTTCGAAACCAGATGCGATGTAATAATTATTACATCCCAATTATTCATATTGTTGTCACATCAACAAACTTTGATATCTAAAATTAAAAAATTTTAGAGACATTCATTAATATTAGCTTATTTCATAAAACTGGATAACTTAACTTACAGTATTTAAAAATAGAAGAAGAACTGTCACACTTTAACCTTCATTTGTCAAATTGACCTCTAAAATCTAATAGATAACATAAAAACTCATTGTCTCCAAGTAAGAGATGCAGTGCATTTAAGTCCTTCCTTTTTTAAATTTAGTTGTTTGTTTGTTTCGTCCCTCCCTTTTAAGGTGTTTTCTGTGTGTCCTAAATTGTCCTTAATTGTTTTATCTTTAATAATTTTCTATACTTGACTTTGCAATCATTTGTCATATATGTCAATAGAACTTTATCAAAGAAATTTGATAATTACAAGTTGAAAGTAAATGCACACCCACACTATTTGTACATATAATCTCATTCATTGTCATACAACTGTCACCTTTATTAAAATAAAATCTCAATAAATAACACACATTTCATAAATATATCTCTTGAATAAATATAAATAACTTTTAAATAACTCAATGTTATAGAACATTGCTTTCATCTAACAAACAATCACATTACACCTATCTTTACTTTATGGATAAAATCTATCTCCTCAAGAACTTCTCCGTTCATTGTCAAACAATTACAATAGCAGACTTAAGTTCTCCATTCAACAATACAGGTAGTTCTCCAACCATCACTAATAGAGTACCGGATGCTTGAAGTTAAGTTTTTATTTATTTGTTCATTTTTTCATTTGTTCATTTGTGGGTCTTACCTTGTCTGCTTAAACATTTTTATTCATTTTAAAAAAACCACAGACATGTAACATTGCATAATTACTGTAATTTATATCATCTATCTTTGTTTATCTTTATAAGGCAATACCCTAATATGGGTTTTATTATTTCAGCATTCATTTAACTTTATATCGAGACCTGAAGATGCTTTGCATATTGTAGAAAGCGAAACCGGTTTTCTGGATAGTTAAATTAAATTGATTGTGAGTAAGCCTTATTTATTATTTCTCTTACCTATTTGAAATGGACTCACACAAGCAACACATTCATGATTTAAAATGATCTTCTATGCAGACGACTCTCTCAAAGTGAAGATGATTTACAACGTATGCTACACCAATTTAATATAACCGCTAGAAAATTTAACATGTTAACTTCCCCAACAAAGACAAAATGCATGGTTACAACATCTGGAAGGTCATATAATACAACAAGTGATGGAGTTTAAATATCTAGGCATCATTATCTAGCTATGAAAAGCTCGAAACCGAAGTGGAAGATCAAGTGAATAGAACAAACGGAGCCACATGCTGCCTAAATGAAACAATATGAAGAAATAAAAATACCGGGAAAAAAAACGAAAGGCAGAGTTTACAAAACTGTCATCAGACCAATAATGACATACGCGGCAAAAACAAGACCTGACACAGACAGGACAAAAAGGATATTAGAAACAGCAGAGATGATAACACTTAGAAAGATTGATGGTAAGACACTATGGGAGAGAGCTAGAAGTACAGATATACGACATATATGCTAGGTGGAGAACATAAAAAACTGGGTAAGAAATAGAATAACGGAATGGAACGATCATATAAGCCGAATGACAACAAATAGAGTAGTAAAGACGACACGAGACGGTTCCCCAATAGAAAGACGATCAGTAGGAAGACCACGAAAACGATGGAATGACAACGTACTCGAGGCACATTGAAAAACAGACAGAGTCATGTCTATATAAAAATAAGAAGAAAACGAGTAGAAGAATAATAATTGTTTGGCGAAATTCGTATCGTTATTCTGCACTTATAATTCCAAACGAGGTAGTTTTTCTGATCCTTCGAGCCAAAGATATTACAAATGTATCTGGTTCAGCGTCTGGACATACTTCAAGTTTTCAGGTCCTTTGACTGGACATACTTCATGTTTGGCTGTTCGTTAAGAATTCGAGATTCGAGTAAAAACAAACCACTTGTTTAAAAAGTTTTGGCACCGATTTAAAGTAAGTATAGATTCAGCAATTGAACGTGGTGGGATTTAGCTAGACCCACCAATCTAATCTTGGAGGATCTACTAGAGATCGTAAAAAAGGACGCAAATATTTTTGAAAGTCTTGCCATAAAAGGAAATAAAAATATGAAAAAATTCTCAAAAAAATAATATTGAAAAAAAAAATTTTGAAATCTTTCGTTTCAATTCAATTTAAATCTCAACTGTATTAAAGTTGAAAAAGAAAAAAACCGAAGAGGCAAACGGTTCCAGGATTAGCTTAAACTGTTTACATTCAGGGCATATTAGTAACAGTTAAAAGTATGGAACGTGTCAAAAGTGTGAACTGAAACTTTTTTTGCTACTTCATGTAGATACTATTGAAAATGTAGGTAATCCACAAAGTTCCGTTTCTCAGGTCACTTTTCATACTTCAAGCTCTTCAAGTAATCAAAACCGTTTTCAATTATCATAAATGATACTCAAGATCAGCTCAAGGGTGCTTTATATTGACAGATACACGATTTACTTTTAGCTGAGCTGATACAGTGGCCCGTAGAACTAAGTCACTAAGATACATTATTGTAACATGAAGTGGTATTTTAAAAAACAAAATTTATTTCTACTTACTATGTTCTAGAAGATGGTCTTTCGGTCCAATTCCTGAAAGCATTAGAAGTTGGGGACTATTAATCGCTCCAGCACAAACAATAACTTCTTTTTTTGCTCTAGCTTGATAAAGAATTCCATCCCTCAGAAATAATACACCATCTACTTGTTTTCCATGCATTGTAATCTTAATTACCAATGACCCAGTTAGTATCTCTAAGTTTGGTCTATCTAGTACTGGTAATATAAAAGCAGTGCCACTATCTTGACGTATTCCATATTTGGTGTTTATTTGAAAAGGCATTGTTCCAATTTGTAGTCTACCATTAAGGTCTCCGATAGGATATCCCATTTCTTCGTTCGCCTTTAGAAATACCTAGTATTGCAAAATAAATATAAAATAGTTTAAAAAACTTTAGAGACAAACTAATATTTTTATAATACGGCACGCAGATTTCCATTTCAAGGTGAAAATCAATGTCGAAGTACTTAGGATAACTGCAGTCAACGAAAGTAAAAGCCAATACCTAACTAGAGATAACAGCACCACTTATTCAATAAAATATACGACACGGGTAAATTATTCTCAGACTGACTAAAATCAATATTCGTAACATTACCAAAAAACCTCGATTACCCACAATGATGACTAATGAATATTAAGCTTGACATCTCATGTTCTTAAAAGTTTTCTCAAAATCATCCTTACACGAATTTGTAAGAAGTAAGTGACACTCAATTAAGATTCTGATACAGGTTAGAAACACGAGAAGCTCTTAAATTGCCTTAAATTTGTTAACACAACAATTTAGAGATATTAATGTAAATGTATATAAATGTTTGTATTGATTATCAAAGAGCATTTGAGTGCGTTAACCATTTAAAGATGATCAAAATTCTGAAAAAAACTGAAAATGACGAATAAGACTTGTCAATTATTTTAGAACTATATTGGCACCAAACGACAACAACTGAAATAGAGCACATAATATCCGATATACGAATCGGAGGAGGGGTGCAACAGGTCCAAGGAGGAAGGCAACATATTAAATGGAGTCTAAGGAGAAATCAAGATTAACAGAATAAGTGAAGACAACATCAGATACGCTGATAATCCTTTCCTAATCGTTTTCTAGAACTAAGAATTCAAATGATTAGATGTTACGTTTTTTCTGTTTTACTGTACAACTGTGAAAGTTGAACAATGGCATCTGAAACCGAAAAAGGAATATATGTCTTTGACGTGCGTATGTACAGACAAATTCTGATAAATTCATGGACACAAAAAGTTACTACCAATGATGTACTTTGACACACGAGTAAAGAATAACTCTTAGTAAGCATAATCAAAGTGAGAAAAATACAATTCTTGAGTCATGTGATGAGAACTAAAATATATAAACTACTCCGAATCATAGTGAAAGGTAACGAACAGGGCAAATCAGGAATACGACAGAACTCATGACTGAAAGACCTGAGGAGATGGAATGGATCGACATTTTTTGAAAGAAGATGGCGCCATAAGAAGAAGAAAACGTTTTTATATTGCTTTTTATTTTGTAACCAATTAATTTTCTGTTTAGTTTCGTCACGATCCAATTTTATTGAAGCTCTAATTTTTCTTATATTTCAATCGAGAATCTTATTTTATGTATTTTTATACATGTTGAAAAATAGTTAAAAGAAGCTGCTTATTTTAAAAATGACTGCCAATCTATAGACCAAAACTCGCCAAAACATCAAAGAACGTAATTTTAATTTTCTCATGATTTATATTCCCATTAATTCTATTGTATATCATTTAGTACATACCTTGTGATGCGCTGAGCGCGGCATGGGTTGCTCTACCCATAAAGGCCCAGAAAAATTGTGATATGGATAATCAATTGGCGCAGAAGGATCCGTATGATGCAAGTGTTCTGATTTTAAGAAATAGGGTAAAACATCATTGTAGCACCATCCTTTGTTGCCCATGCTACACCAAAGGTCAAAATCTTTTCTGCTTCCCCGCGTGTAGATCAAAGCATTAAATATGCTTGTTCCACCTACCGCCTTTCCTCTCATATGTGGACATCTATTGCCCTCATAACCTAAAAGATATGTAACAAAATTAAAACAGTAAGCCAAATGATAAACAAAAAGATTATTGATATATTAATTTTAGGAGAAAAATTAAACTAGATTATAACTAATTAGTTTAGAAATAAAATAAAAAAAAAACAATATTATAAATACCACATGGATATCTGTGCGTACCTAAACAACAATTCTTTTGAGGTTCGCTGTAGTAACCCCAGTTATAATCGCTCATCACAGTATACCTGCTACTCATTCTAGTAATGGCGGTGACACTATTGCCAAATTCACCAGCTTCTAATACCAAAATTCTCCAATCAAATATTTCAGATAAGCGTCGTGCTAGTACCGATCCCGTCGATCCTGATCCCACGACAATGAAATCATATTCACCAATATCTATAAATATATAAAATTAAATAAATATAACTCTGAATTTTGTTATTTTTCTTTTCGACAAAAGGCTTGAATAAAATAAGTACAACAATTATTTAGTAACATATAAAGCCTGCTAACGGCAAGATAAGTGTATCAATACATTATTGGCTGGCTCACAGTAGGAATTATGGTTTGTATAGAAAAATTTGAGCTTGTGTGGATTGCACTTTAGTAGCATTTAAAGTTTGCCTAATCGTGCTGGACGTAATGCTGATGAAATAGGCATTAAAGTATCAAATTTCCGAAATTTTTTTCAAATAAGACACACTGGGTCTCTGCGAAACTTATACGACTACGAGAGAAATATACGGTTTTAAAATTTAATTTAAAACGAAGTAAGAAAGTACTACCCAATTTTAGACAGGGTCATATACCCCGTAATTTTATAAATTTAAAGATAGAACCTACATATATTTTAGCCATAGAAAATATAAAGACCAATCTGAGACTCTTATCGAAGATTTAATAAAAGTAACAAGGCAACAATATTGTACTTCGTTTTAGTTACAGTAGCTTATAATCCAAAAATCGGTGGCAAAGTATACAGAGAGATACATTACCTCGGCTACTTTAGATTGCACAACAAAAACGATAGCAGAGAAGTGTCATACAATTATTTAAACAACGAAATCCTTTTCTGACTACATACTTCCTTTAAAACCCAAAAACAACGTAAATTAACTTGAATTATCCCCAACAAAAAAAAAACAAAAATTGTAAATAAAACATCTGCAAGCGACTCCTATAAAGTAACCACCGGCATATAACGACCGATTTAGGATTTTCAGGCATTAGAAATGGAAAACCCCGTTATTTTATACCTCTTTATATGGACCATTCTCTTTGACGACTCTGGGTAGGTGTCGGCCGATATGCGCTCGACCGTTTTGCTCCCTTACCTGAAATCGGCCGGTTTGCGCTCTAACACTTTTTTAATGGAGATGTATGGCTAATTATTTTCTTATATCGACCGTTTTGCGCTCTCCTGTAATCGACGTTTAATTCTATTCTACCATAAGGATCCGGTAACTGTTAGGCTAGTAAAATTAGTTTTAAAATAATAAAACTATAAAAAAATAAAAACAAACCATCTTCCCTTCACACTTTCATTCAGGCTTAGGACTGTCATAATTTATACATAATATAAACATTGGCGTGTTTAGAAGATGTTTTTTTTTATTTTTTCATTTTTTTTCGTTTTTTTTTTTTTAATTTGTTTTTTTTTAATTTTTTTTTGTTTTTTTTTTCGTTTTTTTTAGCTTTTTATACAGTACAATACAAAAAAATCTTGGGAATAAAAAATTGTCTATTTATTGCAGCTTCTGGATATATGCCAATGTCCTTAAACACAACCTTAAGTCCCTTGTATCTTTATATTTCTGTAAAGTTTTTAGATATTCTTTCATCAAGATTAATATATGTTTTCTTGCACCGCTTTAACCACCAATATTTTGAACATTTTTCCATATACATTGATTGAAATGAAAATTACAACCAGAAATTTTGGCTTCGGGAAAATAATTTTCTAAGGCACCAATCATTGTTTGTTCAAAAATCCAGTTTTATAAAAGATGGTTTCCAATTTGGTTGATTCTCTTTCATTGATGAAAATACCATATCGTATGTCTCTGTAGTTTTGCTAGGAAGTAACGCAAATATCAATGGCATTGTATTTGTCTCCTCTGACGTATTACCAATATCGATATGAACGATAAATATTTGACTAAATTGCTTACTGCTGCTTTTGAACGTTCCATCCATAAATACAGTGTCCTTACTGTTAACCAAAATCTCCCTAGCTTTGTTGCTGACAAACACCAAGATTCTGTATCCCGAGGGAGTGGTCTTGTCGATAAATAAAAAATTTTGTTTTGTCGCTCATTGTAATAATTTCTTTTGGAAATACTATTTCGGATGCTGCCACTGGATCTGTGAGCAGCCCACGTGCACGTTTTATAACAATCGCGTAAACCACTTTTCACTGAAGAGAATTTTGGGATGTCTGTCACGAAATCCAGTCCTTGACTATATAATATTTGAAATTCATCCCGATATATTTTTGACATCGGCAAATACCTATTGTCTTCCCTAGCTCTTTTTCGAGCATTGAAGACACACTGCTTCACTTCTGTCGCTGCAACACTCGGCTTACACAGATGTTCGGCTTCCTTAATTATGTGTGTTCATCATCATCATCATGGCTCGACAACCCTTTTTGGGTCTTGGCCTGTTCAAGGATTCTTCTCCATTCTGACCTGTTTCGTGCTTTTTTTCCAGTTTTTAATTTTTAATGTTGTTATATCATTTTCTATTTGTTCTACGTATCTCAGCTTCAGTCTTCCTCTTGTTCTTTTTCCTACTGGCACTTGTTTGAATATTTTGTTTGGTATTTCGCCTTCTTCTATTCTTTCCACATGTCCAATCCAACGTAGCCTTCCTATTTATAGTTATACCTTCTCCGCCAAATCCCGTTTTCTTTTGTGCCCTTATATATGTGTCGCAAGATTTTTCTTTCAAAGGTGGCTAATAACGTTTCCTCCCTTTTAGAGAGTGTCTTATTAAGGTTTTGTATATTTGGCATTTTGTTTTTCTGGAGACGTTATCTGATCTTAGTTGCCTAATTAAGCCATGGTAACATTTATTGGCAATAAATATTCTCCTCTTCATTTCCTCTGTATGTAAAGTATGTAAAGTTTTTTACCGCCTCAATGTTGTATTCTCCTATTAGTAAATTTGGCAGCTGCCTTAGTTGTGCTTTTTTATTTGCAGCATATATTTTGTTTTTGTCTGATTGATTTTAAGACCACTATTTTTTGCAGCTCGTTCTATTTGAGTGAATGCCTCTATCAATTCTCTTCTTGATCTTGCGATTATGTCAACATCATCTGCAAATGCTAGTACTTGCACGCTTTTATTGTGTTATATATAATTATTGTTTTATTATCCATAATTATGTGGCCTCGACATTTTTTAGTTTTCTCTCTCAAACAACTCCAAAAAAACCGAACCATCTTTATTTGTTTTTTTCATACGAAAACTGTACCCTTTATACAATGCACATGGTTTTCCCTTCGAAGTTTCAATAATTTTCACATCCATTTTTAAAACACTAACTCACACTAACTCACACTGATTCACAATAATTCTTGATCCTACTATCTCAAAGAACGCGATAGAAATTATTGACCATCAATATGGTCATTATCACCTAGAATTTTCAGTAATTTTTCTGTTACCGTACCCTTTGTTAATGACTTAAGTAGTTACCAGTTCGCATTATCAGGTAGAAAGAAAAGTTAATTCCAGCGATCTCTCATTTTGGGAATTCTAGATACTAATTATATGTAAAAAATTAACTTCCATTTAGAAGGATTATAAACAGAGGTGTTAAAGATTAAAGAACACTTTGTTGTTCGACAGTATTAGAAAAATTTAATAATTTCGTTAGTTTGGATTTGACATTTTTTTTTCAAATCTAAAGGAAAAAGATGTCTCTGTTTATTTGACATGTTAGTTTGTTTATTGCAGGTTCACGAGACTATTATTGTAGAATGAAATTAAAATTATATTGCAAGAGAGCGCAAATCGGCCGATTAAGGAAACTATAAGTAGTTAGATATTTCTATTATGAAAATTGCAAAGCGCAAACCGGTCAGTTTCAGGTGCTAGTTTGCTAGTGATTATTGACTTTTCTGCTGGCGCGTAATAGTCGACATTTTTTATTGTGATGTTAATGAGTATGACCATTTATTAAATAACCCGTTGATTGAATAATAATAATAATTTGGGTTATTCAACGGTATGACGAGACAAAGGAAACGAAAGCCTCTCTATCAAATAAAAATTGAGTATATACATATAACGAAAGTGAAAAAAGTGGCATAAGTACCAGGAAGATATTCAAAAAATTTCAAAATAATTCAAAAAATAAGCAAGACTAAAGTGACCGTATTGCTACAAAATAAAGAAAAGGTCAGTAGATTTTTTTAAAGATGGTAACGTTGACCAAAAAAAACAAAAAATTAATAAAACTGGAGGACTTGTGCAGATCAAGCAATTTTTTAAGAGTTAAAACTTGAACTTATCAATATCTGGAACTATAATTCAAGCCAAAGCCCTCGAAGTAACGTAATGACTAGGACTAGGTGACGTCAACGTATCAAATGGTTGGTTAGAAAGATTTTGGCGTTGACATGAAACCGTGAAAACTTGAAAAAACGTGAAAAAAAAGCTATGTGTTATTTTAAAGCAGTATTCCCTAAAAGACCATGTATAGATGAAAGATCATGTACAGATGCCGTATTTGTTGTAAGAAAAAGCACGCAAAGGCACTAGAATACTGTCGAATGGCATTACTTTGCTTAATGCACTCGAATGCTCTTCTGTCCAACTCGTTCGATGATGTGAAATAAATTCTGAAGTCATGGAGTAAATGTGTTATTGGAAGCTAATACGTATATTCGACGGAACTTCAAACAATGATTTCTGTATAATGTGAATATTCTAATTAGACTACGTGCTAAAAAGCAGTTAACGCCAATTGGTAATCTCACAAATAATGCGCCAATTTTGCAAAAATTGAGCAAGTTATCGAATTCTACCGAAAGATGAATATCCTCGTAATTAAAGTATATAACAGATTCTATCACAATTACACCCAGTAAAATTAGGAAGTTAATTAATATGAGATTACAAATTAAGGGTTTAGTTTTCGCTTAGTAGAAAAGCCTTTCGCAAAGTATGGCTAAAGGACGTTATGCACCTTTTATATAATAGACAAATTTCATTACATGTTAATAAAACAATCAAAGATATATCGGACAAGAAAATATAGGACATAATAGACAGTCAACTGATAGAGAAAATAGACACAGATTCAGATTTAAGCCAGAGAGACTCATCAAGCCTACTTTTTAATATCACAATGGATGAAAACAAACAAACGAAGATCGTATTTTAAGCAGACCATGCAATACTTAGCAAGAAATTACAGAAGAAATGAAGACGACTTCAAGGATTGGTTCATAAATTTAACATAATGGTAAAGAAGATTAACATATTCATTTCAGTCCAGGACATAATAACTAAAATCGCCAGAAAAGAACCTACAAGATATAAAATAGAAATTGACGGAATTAGCATTAAATATGTTATAGGAATTACACTATCCAGGTACGGTGATGTAGAAGCAGAGGAAAAATAACAAATACAGTAAGCCAATAGAGCAACAGGATGTCTAATAATTCAATATGGATGAATAAACACATTAGGATGAAAACTGAGACAACAATTTACAAAACCGCTATAAAGTCAATTATAACATCTTACTGAAATAAGATCTGGTACATCCAAAGCCAAAAGAATGATAGCGACAGTAGAAACTCAAATACTAAGAAGAATCACGGGAAACACACGGAGGGATCGAAAAAGAAATGATGAAATCAGAACATTATACAAGGTGGAAAAAATAGGCAATTTGATACTGAATAGAAAAAGAGAATGTAAATATTATATAACCAGAATGAAAGACAATACGGTCGTCAAGATAGAAAGAGACAAATCACCGTGGGGTAGAAGATGTGGGCTGACTACGGAAAAAATGGAGTGACAATATAACATAAAGGCTCAATCCAAGGAAACACAAACAGCCAGAATTGCCTAAAAAGGTATAACAAGAAGAAAAAGATCCACTTTATCAATTAAATTATCCCCAGTCATAAATGTAATTGATTATGAATGATCGAAAATGATCGAATTATGAATAAAACATTATAATAGTGAAGCAACTCAAATAAAGTTCATTAATTAGTAAAATGCTATATCAAACTTTAATTATATTTGAGTTAATTCACTTTAAAAATGAATGTCATTTACAAAATATACTTAATTAAAAAATACTTGAGTACAAAAAACATCTACCGTTAGGATAATGTTGATTTCCAATCGGTTTGTATTTGACAGAACTAGTTGGCAGCTCATAATTTTTAGCTTCCTCAATTGCTTCATTTATTAGTTTTTCATATGCATCTATAACTTTTTCTGACACACAAGTCGTTTGCTTGGCTACAGTAAACATACATAACAAATAAACCAGTAACATATTAGGTGTAACAATTTGTAATGTGAATATGAATAATAGTTAAAACATGACTGAACATACTTTCAATATATTCATTGAAACCTTTTCGTGTGTTAGCAATTTTTGATAAGGAAATTTTATTAAAGCATGTATCTACAATAAAGCTGTAACTTAAATTACTCAAGATAAAGTTTTAGAAAGCGTGTCAGATATAAACATTATATGTGCAATGTTTTTATCATAAATTTACTTAAATCGAGATATGCATGTGGACAATATTTTTTAAGATACATGTTTTGCACCAATAAATATGCCTAAACTTACTTATCCTTTATCATCATCTTTTTCTTCTTCTTCTTTTTCTTCTTCAGCCTTCATTTATCCATTGCTGGACATAGGCCTCCTCCAATTGCTTCCACGCTTCCCTATCTTTTGCAATTCTCATCCACTGTTTTCCAGTTACACCTGTTTTATCGTCTATCCATCTCTTTTTGGGTCTTCCTACGCTTCTTTTTGTTTCTCGAGGTCTGCAGAATGTCACTTTATGAGACCATCTGTTGGTGTCTTGTCTTGCTACATGTGCTACCCATTGCCATCTCAGTGTCGCTATCTTTCCCATGAAGTCGGTTACTTTAGTACTTCGACGTATTTCGGTGGTGTAAGGAATTTTGTCTCTGAGGCTTATATTTAACATGGCCCTCTCCATGGCCTGTTGAGTTACTCTTAATTGTTCTGCCATTTTGTTTGTTATTGCCATAGTTTCCAACCCATAAGTTGCAACTGGTAGTATACAAGTGTAATAGGTTTTTCGTTTTAAGTGTATTGGGATTTTTTTGTCTTTTAAAATGAATCTCAACTTAACAAAAGCAGCCCATGACAATTGTGTCCTTCTTTTAATTTCTAGGGTTTGGTTTTCCTTCTCGTTTTTAATTGCATGTCATATATATATATATATATATATATATATATATATATATATATATATATATATACATATATATATATATATATATATATATATGTATATATATATATATATATATATATATATATATATATATATATTTATATATATATATATATATATATATATATATGTATATATATAAATATATATATATATATATATATATATATATATATTATATATTTTACCTATATCTATACAGCTTCCTGTATAACCTTTTCTTATATTGTGCTCAACATTTTAGATGATAATGGACCTCAAAGCTATCTGTTATACTATTGTTTATCTTGACTTTATTATCCGATGTCCTTTGAAGAGTTAATGGTATTGTTGTAATGTGTTACTAGGAAAAAAGTGGGAAATTTAAAAAGTAGATAGATAGATCTATTGATGTAAACTTCTATATTATTACATTCGTCAAACATAAAAAATACGATACAATACATGAGACAGACACTCATTAAGAGAGAATAGAAACTGTGGTAAATCAACAATTCTTTAACACTATGTTTAAAAGACTTAAAAGATAACTGTTTATATCGTATTGGTATAGAATAGAATAAAATAGAAATATGCTTTATTGTCACATAAAATTGTACAATTTTATGGACAAAGCTTACAAAAAGTCAGAAAATAATATTAATTAAAATTTAATAGGAAAAATAGTTAAGATTTTATTTCACGTTTAGTGCGTCTTTATATCCGCTTATACATATTTCATCCTAAAAGGAATCGACCAAGCGGCTATTTACAAATACTCTGAACGTAAAAAACAATCTTTCCTGTCGTAGTAGAAGCAACTCCAAAATGGCTTGGATATGGAGGCAATAGCGACATCTGATCATAAATCCGGAAACTAATTGTCGAAACCAAATTCAGATTTCTGCTTTAATTTGTGCCTTCTATGAATTGCAAAGCAAAACAGACGTTGATAAAGATATAATTAGAGACATGGGTAATCTAAAATTGCATTCCACAACATATCTTCTCAAGTAAGCAAAAATTCTTAGCGAATTGGTTTCTAGTACTCATAAAGAGTATACCGAGATAAAAGGAAAGACGGTTAAGATTTGATTTCATGTGCAGTGTGTCTTTATATCCGCTTATACGTATTTCATCCTAAAAGGAATCGACGGAGCCGCTATTTACGATTCCTATTAGGATGAAATACGTATTTAAGACATTCTAAGATTTTTTTTTCTTTATTAACCACATCAACTACTTGGAGTTATTAGCGGGAGGACATAATATACAATTTACAATTAATTAAATTACAAACAGTCAAGATTACAATTAAGTGGGTAGGTTTGTAGTACAATATTTAAGTTAAGATTAATTTCACAATATGGTGTTATTAGTAACTAAAGTAAAACCTGTTTATATATTAATATAAATTAAAGTTATTTACAATTTGTTTAAAATATTAATATCCTTTAGATAATTAAAGAGGTTTTTCTGATTACAATTATCTCCTAAAATATCTTTGATATTTCCAGGTATTGAATGTTTGTTTCTTTCATTAATAAAGTTGGGACAATCTACCAAAATATGTGGTATGGATATATTAGAGTTACAAAGATCACATATAGGGCGATTTGATTTGGCGATAATATAACCATGAGTTAGTCTGCTGTGTCCTATACGCAATCGAGTCATTTTAACGAATACCCGGCGGTCAACGTTTATTTCACACCATGAATGTGTTGTAGGCTTAATAGTGTTTAGAAATGATTTTGATTGTTGCCATTTATTTCCCCATTCACTTAGCACTTTCTTTTTTACGAGTGATTTAAAATCCGACACAGACACTGTATTCACTGTTATTGATGATGCACTTTGTATTGCTTTACGAGCGTAATGATCCGCTTTTTCATTGCCTTCCAAACCAGTGTGTGATGGAACCCAGAAAAAACGAATTTGCTGTTTTGCCTGCTTTATAAGGTGTAATTGATGTTGTATTAGATGAACGATAGGGTTACTGGTATAGAGCTGTTTGATTGAATGTAATGCACTAAGAGAGTCAGTAATTATCAGGGTTTTTGAGATATTGTGGTTGCTTTATGTGAATTAATGCTTGTAGAATCGAGTACAGTTCTCCAGAGAGAATACTGCTAGTAGGTGATAGTTTGAATTGCAATGTGGTATTTGGAGTGACAATTGCTGATCCTACACCATCAGTGGATTTGGATGCATCTGTATAGATGTGATAATAATCAGA
The DNA here is from genome assembly GCA_918026665.1 of Diabrotica balteata. NCBI lineage: Eukaryota > Metazoa > Arthropoda > Insecta > Coleoptera > Chrysomelidae > Diabrotica > Diabrotica balteata. Next base: position 70,437,064 of record OU898281.1, read on the forward strand.
AAAACAGGAGAGTTTGCTAAGTGATTCTTGGTTTATTAATTTGTGGGGAGTTTTAAATTTGTTGTATTTGGTAAGAGTTAGATCGCATTGTAAAGGGGGTATTGTCCATGGTGGAAATGCAGCCGTAGTCGGCTTACTAAAGAAGTTTGGAAATTGAATGCTATAAGAGGATAAAAACCTTCGAATTCTCTCGTAGAATGGAGGATCTGTTCAAGTTTTTTAATATAAATATCTTTAAAATGATCCCCGATTGTGTTATGAAGAGCGGGATGTGATTTTATTGATTGAATATTTGAAGCATAAGCTAACGATAGATATGTTCTCCTGAATTTCAAAGGTGGTTCGCCAGTAAAACATTGTAGACTTTCAATTGGGCTGGTACAAAAAGCTCCTGTGGCTATTCTTAATTCTGTATTCTGTATAGTTTCGAGCTGAGCAAGTAATGTTTTCTTGGCAGAAGCGTAAACTATTGATCCGTAATCAATCTTTGATCATATAAATGATTTGAATATGTTAATAAGGCTTTTAAAATCTGAACCCCAATTGTTATTACACAGAGTTCGCAATAAATTCAGACCAGTTTGGCAAGTTTTCTTGACGTATATAATGTGCATTTTCCAAGAGAGTTTGTTATCAAAAAACATACCTAAAAATTTTATATGATCAACATATTCTAAGCTGTTTTCATATATGTGCAGATTTGGCTTTGTAGAATGTCGATTTTTTGAGAACAATATACATTTTGTTTTGTTAGTAGAAAATTGTACTCCCACAGCTTTTGACCAATTCTCAAGATGATTTAATGTACATTGTAGATTTTTTTGTATCGAGCGAATATTTTTTCCTTTTGCGTATAATACTAAATCATCAGCATATAATCTTGCTTTAACAAGTTTTGGTAAATTATCTAATATTTTATTTATTGAAATCAAAAAAATGTTGAACTGATAACAGATCCTTGTGGAGTTCCATTTTCTTGATTTTTCATACTTGATGTAACAGCATTTACACGTACTTTAAATTTCAGATTGTTTAGGAAATTACGAATAAAACAGAGTATGTGACCTTTGACTCCCCAGTGACTTAATGGGTTAAAAATATCATACCTCCAAGCCATATCGAAAGCTTTATTTATATCAACAAATACTGCAAGACTTTGTTCGTTAATTATTAAGTTATTTTCCTCTAGAAACCACAATAACCTTTTATTTACCATTTTTTCTAATATTTTGCATATTGTGTTAGTAAGGGAAATTGGTCTATATGACGTAGGGTCAGTTCGTGTTTTGTTTGCTTTCAATAAAGGTATTACTATTGCCTCCGCCCATTTCGATGGAAATTCATGACTATGCCAAATTTTGTTGTAAAGGTCAAGAAGGAACAGCTTTGCATTGTCAGGTAGATTTTGAAGAAAACTTACCGGAATGTCATCTGGTCCTGGTGCCGACTTTTTGGTGGTACTTAAGGAATGATTTAGTTCTTCTATTGTAAATGGTTTGTTGATGGGGTTATCTTCCATGCCAATAAAATCAATTAGTTGTTGTTCTGTAGGTATCTTAATGTTTAAAAAGTCTTTGGAATAGTTGTTGTTACTAGTGTTAATTTCGAATTGCTTAGCAAATAACTCTGCTATTTCAACGTCACATGATAATATTTTCTTGTTTCCATACAAGAACGGAATTTTTTTATAACTGTTGCATCCAGATATTTTTCTAACCTTTTCCCATACAGTACCTATAGGCATAGAATTATTAACAGACAGAAATTCTTGCCAAGATTTTTTTCTACTTGTTTTTGTAACATATCTAGCTTGGGCCCGTAATTTCTTATATTCGATGATGTTTTTTACAATCTGTATTCCACCATGGAAGGGAAGTTCTTTTCAAAATTTTTGTTTTTCCTACATAAATGTTAGCAGCGGTATATAATAGTGATGTAAATGAACTTAATATTTCATCGAGAGATTGATCTTTTGTAGTTTCTTCTAATGTTTAGTAATTGCATTGGATATAGGTTTTAAATGAAAACCAATCTGCTTTTTTCAGGTTCCATTTTGGAATCGGAGATTTATTGATCTTGTTGTCAATAATTGTCATAGAAATTTTAATGGGATAATGATCGCTACCATACAAAAATGGTATTACATCCCATGAAAGCTTTGGTGATAATACAGGATCGCAAATTAATAAATCAATGGCTGATGAGGAACCCATGTGTATATTATATCGGGTTGGTTGACCGTCGTTTAGCAGGTTTAAGTTTTTAGAAATTACTAAGTTTTCCAAGATTTTTCCTTTGGAATTTGTTCCTAGAGATCCCCACATTGGATTATGGCTATTGAAATCACCTATAATTATTCTCGGAGTTGGAATTTGATCCAATAAATCTGTAAGATCTGTTTCTGTTATTGATTGGTTTGGAGGAATATATATATATATATATATATATATATATTGCAAATACATATTTTTTGGGGAAATAGAACCGTTGCTGCTACTACTTCTAGATCACTCTTAATTTCCACAATTTTTGATTCGTAATTTTGGTTTATATACATAGCGACTCCTCCACTAGCTATAGTTGAATCGCTCCGATTTTTATAGTCTTCTCTTTTTCTTGTTTTTCTTTTTTATAAGCAAAATGCTTGTTCAATGTCAATTAATGCCTCTATTGAAGGTTATCACTCCATCTTTTGCGTGGTCGCCCGATACTTCTTCTACCTTTTGGTGATTTGTCCCTCGCTATTCTGACTAATCGGGTCTCTTCCATTCTGTTTATGTGTTCGTTCCATTCCTTTTTTCTGTTCAGTGTCCACTCATTTATTTCTGGTATATTGCATTTTCTTCTGATCTCTTCACTCCTCATTCGATCCCTCAGTGTGTTTCCTGTAATTCTCCTCAGTAAACGCATCTCCGCTGTTTCTGCATTTTTATAGTAACATGTATAATTCTTTATATGGTAAGTATGCTGTCCTTTAAAATTAGTCTCTTGTATACATATAATGGATGGTAGGATTTCTGAACATAAGTGTTTAAACATTTCGTAGTGAGTATAAAACCCGTTTATATTCCACTGTAGTATACAATCCATTTTTATTATTGTTATATATTTTTATTCTTGTGAGGACTCTATAGAGCTATCAGAGTCCTCTAGAATCAGTTTTATGGCAGTTGGATTCATGACAAGTTGTTTCATTATCTTTTTTCGTATTCTGGTACTTCGGTTTTTTATGACTCGATCCTTATAGTACGGGTGCATTTTTGACAATGTTTTTAAGAAGTCGTGAATATTTTCGGTGTATGTTTTCACTAGACTGAGAAGGTATTTGTGCTCATATGAGTTTTCAAAAAAGTCTACGATCTGATCAAAGCTTAATTTGAGAGTTTCTTCTTTAAATACAGTTTTTGCTGGCTCTAATAACTGTTCTACTTCATTATAAGTTTTTGGTCTTTTGAAGGGTTTTGCCTTTGAAGCGATGAAAGGCTCTGCGAATACTTCAGTGGCGGGGGGTGTATTTGCATCGGAAAAGTTTCGTTTAGCACTTGTGATATCGGTTTTCATTGGTTTTTGGAAAGTTTCTCCTGGTTTTCTTTATTTGAGTCATTTTTGTTTAGATTTTTAGTTAATTTTGTCGTTTCTTTTGATAAAATAGTCGTTGCAGAAGGTGTTTCAGGAGTTGTAGTGATATTCTGAGGTAAGGTCGTATTGGGAGGATTTGGGCAGTTATTAGCGAAATGGCCCTTTAGATTACAAGAAGTGCATTCTGACTTTCATGTGACATAAAGATACGATAACTTGTGTTATCGTGTGTCACAATTACAGAATCAGGAACGATGGTGCAGGGTGGAGATATATACACTTGACGACGAAAACTTAAGATATGTTTGTCTGCTGGATTAGAGGAACCTATTCGTAAGAAACTCAGAGATGATGTTAGTGTATAGCCAAGTTGTTTTAATTCATGATCGAGGATTTCGTGTGGAATAAAGGGGCAGACATTTAATAATAGTAATCGTTGACTGAATATTATTAATGGATGGGTTTGAACTTCTTCTCCATTTACTGCGATTATTCCTCGATGTTGTTTCATAAATTCATCTACGATAGTTTTGCTTGATAAGTACATACATATTCGGTTGTTGGATATTCTTGAACAGAATAAGATGTTTTTCGGATTAACATTATTTCCAATGGCTAAGAGATATTCTTCTAGTTTAACACCATTTAAGGAATTAAAAACAATAGCTTGTTCTTTTGATGGAAAAGCAGTAGGTTGTTGTTGAGTGACGGTAGTTGAATAGGTGTAAGGTTTATTAATGTTATCGTTGTTGGTTGAAGTCATCATTTATAATATTGTTGATTCGAAAAATGTTTCATTTAAAAATTTTTAAAGACGGACCTGCTTTTTCTACAGGTTCGACTAATTAGGTAGTTTTGCTAATCTATTAAAGGTTAAATTTACCTTGTTTACGATTATTTTATTTATCAAATTATAGAATAAAATTATATAAAAGAGTTTTTTATTCTTACTTTTTCGTTATGTGATTTATCACTTTTCACTAACACTTTTTATCAACTTTGATTCAATAAATTTGGTCTTTATTCGCAAAATATTGAAACTTTTATTGGAGCTGCATAACACATGTGTTTATCACACTGTTGCCAGGATTGGCCTCTCAACATTCTAAGATTGTTTCTTGAGACTTGGTAATTTTAGCTAGATCCAGTAAAGTTTTACTCACCATTTAACTAATGAATTAATATTCCCTTTTTTACTCTACTTTACTTTTTTACAATTGTAATTGTAGCTTTAACATTTTATAGGTATAAAGTATAGTTTGTGCAAGTTTATAAAAAGAGTCCAATAAATGTGTCTAGTGCCAACGCTGTATAATTCCTATTTTTTTTTTACTAATTCTTGAATTTAGATATGTTGTTAAGGTGTTTGGGTCATAACTTTTTCTGGCACCTATTTAATATCAAATTAGAAAAACTTGGAGTTCACACCATCTCCAGTGTATAAAAGCTAACCCCCAACACCTGTGCGCTCACCTCCAACAAAGTCTGTTGGGTTTTGAGGTGGGTAGAATTTTGGACGCCTAAAGTGAATGTCAAACTTTACGCTATTGAAACATAATATTGGAAGATTAAGAAGAAAATAAATTTTGTCCTGAGTGTAAGTAATTGTACATAGTTTTGAGAAAATTGGACAACTAAAAATGGTATATGTAACAATAAATCACTGAAAACTTTGTTTTCAGACTTCCACAAAATTTATTTTGAATATTATCACTACAGCTGTTTCGGCTGATTGCCTTTCTCAAGTGATCTATTTTGGCTTGGGTTTACAAATTTATAGTCTCTAATGAAATAGGTTGAGGAGGGGAGAACTGTTTGTCTCAAGTTGGTCATTCAGAATTATATCTGTGTTTTTTAATTTGTTGATTTCCATAGATTCTAACAAAGATAGCTTAACGCCTTTATTTTAAATGTGAAGAATTTTAAATTTGTCATTAAAAGAATGATTATGATCTAGAAGGTGAAGTGCGTATGTCGAATCTGTTTTTCTATTCTTGAAAGCCCTTTTATGTTCTGCTATTCGTTTATCAAAGTTTCTACCAGTTTGACCGATGTAAGTTTTTGAGCAGTCGCCACATTGAAGTTTGTACACACCACTATTTAAGTGTTTTATATATTTGCCTAGGTTGTTATTTGTTCGGAAAGCTGGTGTTATTCCTTTCTTTTTTATGTGCTTGGCAATTTTTGTTGTTATTTTGCCTGTATATGTAATCGAGCAGAAGGTACTGGGTTTTTTCTCTGGTGGTGGAAATACTAATTTCAGGGCTTTCTTGTGTAGTTTTTGATTTAACATTTTATTAATTGTTTGTTCGTTGTATCCGTTGTTTACTGCTATCTGCTTAATTATATTTAATTCTGTCTCAAAGTTGTACTTTGACATCGGAATTTCTTTTAATCTATGTAACATACCATGATATGCTGCCAGTTTATGTTGTGTTAGATGGGATGACGAATTGTGTATAGTCGTGTCAGTATGGGTAGGTTTATGAAATATGGAGAAGTCATGTTTGTTTTGAAGTCTGCTAATTTTTAAATCTACAAAATTTATGGATTGATTTTGTTCTGTTTCTATTGTAAATTCAATATGACTATGAAGTGAATTAATATATGATAAAAATTGGTCGAGTTGCCTGTTAGTTCCTGTGAAACATACCAGTACGTCGTCTACGTATCTCCAACGATATAATACAACATTTTCAATTACCGATATAATAATATATCCACCGATATAATAATAAAATACAACATTATTAATTACCTAACAACTCCAGATTAATTTCATTTGACGTAAAAAATCTTTTTCCTAGTATCCCTCCTACAGAAACTTTTATTCTAGTAAAAAACCTTTTAGAGCAAAATAGTACAAATCCAATAATTACATCTGAAATTTTACATCTTCCTGAAGTTTGCATAAACCAGAACTACTTTGAATTTAATAATAAAATTTATACAAATAACAGTGCAGGACTTATAATGGGTAATCCTCTAAGCCCATTGCTATCAGATATTTTAATGGATCATCTAGAGACAAATATTTCAAAACATCCCGTATTCAAACAGTTTTTATATTGGTGGAGATACGGATACCCTTATCATAGTATGTTACATAGATTAACAGAAATTCCGATGTCAAAATACAACTTTGAGACAGAATTAAATATAATTAAGCAGATAGCAGTAAACAACGGATACAACGAACAAACAATTAATAAAATGTTAAATCAAAAACTACGCAAGAAAGCCCTGAAATTAGTATTTCCACCACCACAGAAAAAACCCAGTACCTTCTGCTCGATTACATATACAGGCAAAATAACAACAAAAATTGCCAAGCACATAAAAAAGAAAGGAATAACACCAGCTTTCCAAACAAATAACAACCTAGGCAAATATATTAAAAATTACAAGAGCCAAAATAAAAAACACTTAAATAGTGGTGTGTACAAACTTCAATGTGGCGACTGCCCAAAAACTTACATCGGTCAAACTGGTAGAAACTTTGATAAACGAATAGCAGAACATAAAAGGGCATTCAAGAATAGAAAAACAGATTCGACATATGCACTTCACCTTCTAGATCATAATCATTCTTTTAATGACAAATTTAAAATTCTTCACATTTAAAATAAAGGCGTTAAGCTATCTTTGTTAGAATCTATGGAAATCAACAAATTAAAAAACACAGATATAATTCTGAATGACCAACTTGAGACAAACAGTTCTCCCCTCCTCAACCTATTTCATTAGAGACTATAAATTTGTAAACCCAAGCCAAAATAGATCACTTGAGAAAGGCAATCAGCCGAAACAGCTGTAGTGATAATATTTAAAATAAATTTTGTGGAAGTTTGAAAACAAAGTTTTCAGTGTTTTATTGTTACATAAAATGAATTTCCATCAAGTAACGGTCGAATCCATCAATTATTTAAAAATGGTATATCTTAAAAAGTTCTTCAATTTATGAGTCTCTTAATTAAATTACATAAAGAATTCATCTAGATAACTGCGAAAAGTCCCTTTATTTTGCAGTAATTTATAAATTTTAATAGTTTATAAGTTTTTCAATTTGTTTATTCCGAAAAACGGTTTATTGTTATATTATAAGTTGCTTATTATTTAAACAACTATTCTTTATACAAACATTCGTTTTAAAGGTATTCTGTAAATTAAAATCGATTCCTTTAGATTTTGTTTATAAGGTATATTGAAAAAAGTCTCAAAGTTTTATTAAATTTATTATTAAAAAAATAGTTTTAACAAGGGCTGACCATTACCAACCTGATTCGCCCAGAAATCAGAACACATCTTCGAAACAATATGCTGAGTAGAGGGCGAATAAGAAATCTAGGCGCACCGTTCGTATACCCCCGACCATCGACCACCCACCTTTAATATACCCCCCTCCGATGGTAAGGTAAGGGGTGAAATTTCTGGCCGCACACCCCACCACCTTTCAGAAATAAATGAGATTTCTAGGCGCACCGTTCGTATACCTCCCACCACCGACCCCCACTCTTAATTTACCCCCCTCCAATGGTTAGGTAAGGGATTCTGATTCACACATCCGTATTGTAAGGGTTATATAGAAACTCTAATGCAAATTGACCGCAGTTGTAAGAATTATGTTAAAACCTTTTATAATTATAATTTATATTCACAGAGCCACAAGTTTCAAAGTATTTGATTACATTATAACCCTTTACCTCCTTTTTCCATATCAAGATTGTGACGTTTCTGTTCAGCTTTATTCTTTAATATTTTATCAGCTTCGTGTCGTTCACCAATTTCTTTATGTAGGTAATATGCAATATCGTGTTCTTTACAGGCTTTGTCTAATAAATTTATTCCTGAATCACTCCGTGCTAGTCTTTTCTCTAACTTAGTTCCCGGCCCACAATACGAATAACCTAGAATGTGTACCTCGACTGGTAGTTTATTAATAATAGAATTTAACAATCCGTGACCTCTTCGTTTGACTGTTAGACGTCTACTAATCCTTTTTCATCCCATTATACTCCCTTTTATATATAATCTGATACCCTATACTCACATCATTCCCAAATACAATGAAGATCGAATAATAACAACTGTCTATCCCTATTACAAACCATGATGCAGTTGCACAAGATATTAAAATAAAAAAACACGGATATTTATTTGGTGATGATTCAAAATGGTGTCTTATTATTGGACCGAGTGGATGTGGTAAGACTAATATATTATTATCGTTGATTGAGCATCCTAATGGCTTAAGATTTCAAAACATTTATGTGTATTCTAAATCAGTTCACCAACCAAAATACATATACCTACGTAACTTAATTAAACAGATGTCTGAGATTGGATATAAAGAATATAGTGATTCCGCAAACATACTCACTCCAGAAGATATTAAAAATCATTCAATAATAATCTTTGATGATGTTGCTTTGTGTGATCAAAAACTTCACAATTCAAAGTTATTTTTGTTTTGGTAGACATAAATTTACCGACTGTTTTTACTTGTGTCACACTTATAGCGCTATTCCAAAACAGTTAGTGAGAGATAATGCCAATCTTTTAGTGATTTTTTAACAAGATGTGACAATTCAAAGATTATAGTTTTTTTGTTGGAAAGATAAATATGGGTTTGTAGTGATTAATAAGGATTGTTTGTTATCGTCAGGAAAATATCGCAAAGGGTTTGAAACATTTGTACATAAAGGAAGAAATGTGTCTTGTTAGCGTTAGTAAAAATGAATACTGGAATCGTGAAACAGCTGTTAAAAAGTCGTCAGCATTGAAACGTAAATACCATAGTTTAAAAAGTGATGTCCTAATCCTCGTCCATTAAGCACACCAAATATTGGTTAGACAGACAAAGATTAACTTCTCTACATTCAAGTCTTGGTGCAACAACTAGAAATCGAGAAAAAACACTTTACTGGTAAAAAAGGTGGGGCTTTACTAACGAAACAATATACTACGAAACCAACCGAGTATAAATACTTTGACAATTACATGAAATAATAGATAGACTTCGACTACTTCTAGCATCACAATCTGCGGGAAATAACGGTCACGGTAACGCAATCATTTCCATTATCAAGGAACTTCGAGAAGGTGGTATAATTCAATAATAATGCCTATCATTAAATTCGGTAATCACTTTCTATCTGATTTAAAATCTCATGATAATGCTACAAATCCACTTTATTTTATTTGCGATCCATCTTCTTACCACAGTAAATGTATAATAGCTTTAAAAGGAGAAGAAAAAATAAATTTAAACAAGGAGTTTTACGTGTTGGATCATGGAGGGACGTCGTATGTATTTTCTGCAAACGGTGAAATTGAAACAATCCAACATTACAATTTTAATGGATTAGTTTTAGTAAATTCAATAGTAAATTCAATAGAATAGATCATCATCATCATCATCATCATCATCAATTAGCCTATGTTTGTCTACTGCTGAACGTAGGCCTCCCGTAAAATTGTTCACCTATTTCTGTCTTGAGCTTTTTGCATTCAATTCTCAGTAGAGTATAAATACCATGAATTGCCTGGTTTGCATGTAAAAATAGGTGATAAACTTTCGTTTAAACTTGATACGAATCCTAACGTTTTTATCCATATTACCCTTCAGTGTCCACTGGAAATAAGAACAGAACTAACAGAATTTAGTTCGCGATAAAATATTGCCTGGAGCAGGTCTACTCATTTTACATGCTGTTTTGCTGGGAGTACTTTATATTTACCAACCTCATGCTGTAAACGATATTCATATGTTATATGTTTTGATAGAAATGGAATAAAAAATGATAGTTGGACATCGTAGTGAACTAACATAAGTCTTTAAAAACTAAATGGGGTAGATCTTAGATTCACGTAATTCCTAATTCGCCTTTTCCCAATTACCTTAATGATGAAACAGAATGGCGTCAGCTCTACAGCTCTTCTGGTGCTACTCAAGTTGGTGGGGAATATCTATTAAATATTTGTTTATCCTGGTATTTAATTATTGTGTTACTTTTTTACTTTTAAATGTAATGATTAGATATGTTAAACGTTTTGTATTTAATAAATTTTTAAAATAAAAAACTTTTATGTTTTGATATTTATTTAAACCTACTATTGTATACAAAAATTCTATGATTTGTATTTAAAATCGGTGATATTATTTTTTGAAGTTTTTTCAATTCTTTTTTTAAACCTTATTGCATCTATTACAACCATTTCTCAGTACCTTTTTCGTGCTTGACGATATTCGTAGTTCCAAACTCGTAGAACGTGTGTTTTGTTAAGATGATCATTAAAAGTTACTCTTTTCCCAGTTTATGTAGACATATTTTAATGTTTTTGGATACACGTACACCAATTCAAAAATATTACTTGTAGTTTCAAAGCAAACTTGAGTGTTTGTGTTGACGCTTCTGAACACGTTTTCATATAAATCACCTGTGTGGTTTTGTAGTTGGGGATATAGACTTTTTAATATTCCCAGGAATTTTCTTGTTTTAAGTAGTGAGTATGGTGTTTTATAAGCGGTAACACACCCCATAATTTACAGATGGTTTCATATCCTAAATTCTCAAAGTATCACATAGTAACTCCTAAAAGGAGTTACTTTGTGACATCTTTAGTACTTTCGCCTCATATACCTTTTTAAAGGTATATGAGGTATTTTCAAATTCTTTACCATAGTTTTTTCTTTTTATAGATACACCATCTTCCACCTTATACAGATAATTTGTAATCACTCCTTGGTAGTATAAAAAATATTTCCAATCTTCTTCGATGAATACTACTCGTTGTCCTTGATTTCCATAAAGTGATATCACTGGTATACATTCAACACCGCACGTTAACCCAATGGACACAAATTTGCCTGTCGCTTTGTTTAACTGAAAACTTCTTTCCCGTATTATTACGTCTTTTTTAATTGCTACCCCGTATTTTTGAACAAGTGTGTTACTATTAAAGTTGTACTGAGACATTATTACTGACTTAATACACAGGTCAGTCTACCTTTTATCTTCTGTGTCTAGTTAGTAAGAGGAAAATATCTGTGGGTGATATCCGTGAATGGGGGGTATCTGTGAGTAGTAGGTATCTTTTAGTGGGAGGTATAACCGGTTATTATTTGACCGGTTTCTTCCAAAGAATTATGTGATTTTCCATTACAGTATTTTCAGTATATGAAAGCGTCAGACTTACGAGATATTGAACATAAAGTGTCGGATGATGTGAAACATACTCCGCATATTCGATAGAAAATTACTCGCTGCTATAATCATTGGCCTTCCAACTGTGATGGAGCGATGTATACTCCTTCCATCAGCGACTGCTATATTTGTATTTTAAATGTTGTTGCACACAATCCTTTATTAAAGCAAGTGATTACAGATCATTATCTTCGCCGTAAAGATTTTTGTTTATTTACCAAACAAGAGTTGGAAAAATTTTCAGCGTGGTACCTTCTGGATCATGTTGATGGGTGTGATCTATTGAATAAATGGAATGAACTTCCAACACATATTCGGTGTAATGAAGCCATCCAAATGAAGGTACCATACAAATACCAATGTCATAAATGTATTTCATAAAATATAGTTATCTAAAATAAATTTACCTAATAACGGGAAATAACGGTCACGGTAACGAAATCATTTCCATGATCGAGGAACTTCGAGAAGGTGGTATAATTTAATAATAATGCCTATCAATAAATTCGGCAATCACTTTCTAACTGATTTAACATTTCATGATAATTCTACAAATACATTTTATTTTATTTGTGATCCATCTTCTTACTACAGTAAACGTATAATAGCTTTAAAAGGAGAAGAAAAAACAGTGGACTAACATGAGTTATAACTAACATTTATAAGCTAAATGGGGTGGATCTTAGATTCGCCTATATACCATATAACAGTACAGTACACAAACTACGATTACCTTTTCCCAATTACCTTAATAATGAAACAGAATGGCGTCAGCTCTACAGCTCTTCTGGTGCTACTCAAGTTGGTGGGGAATATCTATCAAATATTTGTTTATCCTGGTATTTAGTTATTTGTGTTACTTTTTTACTTTTAAATGTAATTATTAGATATCATATATATTTTGTATTTAATAAATTTTTAAAATAAAAAACTTTTGTTTTAATATTTATTTAAACCTACTATGTATATAAAAATTCTATGATATATATTTAAAATCTGTCTCTTTAAAATCTCTCATTCCTTCTGAAAAGTGGTGGGGGTGTGTGGCCAGAACTCTCACCTCTTACCTTACCATTTTAGGGGGTATATTAAAGTTGGGGGGAGGGGTCCTTGTTGGAGGGTATACGAACGGTGCGTCTAGAAATCTCTTTGCCCTCTACTATGCTGAGTACCGAAGAAGACCTGATGAGAATTTACAAAGAATTGCAAGCTGACGAAAACATTTCACGGCGTGCAAATCGACAATCTGATCCACCATAAGCCACAAAAAATCCGAACCAGAACCAAGCCAGGTGATAATTTACATAGAGGCAATCGAGAACATCTGGGATTATAGATGATTGGAGAAATAGAAATCCAACTCATAAACCGACTCCAAAACCCTGTCAACAGCCTAACAACAAGGAAAACAACGAGAGTGGCACCCACTACGCCTCTCTCCAGATGCAGTGCCCCAAATAAATCCAATCAATGCCAAGCTAGCCTCAAATCTGCCACGAATCGATCCGAACATAAATTCAAAGAAATCCAGGTCTCTGGATTGGTTCAATCGGCAGATGCATACAAAAGGCGTAGAATGGTCCAGTTGACTTGGAAATACACCACTATCCACAGTTAGGGTACAATCGAACTTACCATAGATTTTGGAAGTTTCCAGTTCACAACGAGATGTACTATTGTTAAAAATCTGAACCAAGATCTAATTCTGGCTATGCCATGACTCCAAAAAGTAGAAGTACTAACAGATATAAACCGATAATATCTACGTGTTGGCAAATAATCACGAAAAGTCCTCTACTGGAAGTCGCATTCGGCCAAACAATTCAACTCAAAGACTCAACTTCAAGATGATCAAGCTCCACCATTTGCAGTTCCAAACGTAAGGGAACTCCTGCAGTAATACGAAGACGTCTTTGACGACAAACTTAAGCAACCCACTATCCAAGACACAGTGCTGGAAATCAAGCTGACAGACACACGGTCGATTAATACGAAGCCATTTAAATGTTCTTCAGCCAAGAAAAAGTCATGTTAGATAAAGTCCAGGAGATGATTGCAGCAGGTCTCATCCAACCAAGTCGATCATACTATAACAGTTCAGTGGTGATCATCAAAAAGAATGATGGCACAACTCAATTTTGTGTTGATTATCATAAAATCAATAAGATAATAGTTGACGAGGTCTCCGCCCTGCCGCCAATTTACTATGCAATTAAAGATCTAGGAATAGAGAGAATATTTCGACATTGGACTTAAAGAGTGGTTTTAGGCAAATAACCTACACAAAGATTCGATACGGTTGACAAAATTCAGTCTACCTGACGGGTCAGCTTATGAGTTGATTCTAAAGATCTATATGGACGATATTACTATCTATTTTAACTCCTGGGATGACCATCAGAAACATCTATACCTCGTCCTAGAATGACTCAGAACTTATTGTAGAACTTGTACAGAACAGAACTTGGAAATACATTTTTCCAAGGGTTATAAGGGTTTCTACCAATAACAAAGATTTTGTTTTAAACTTCGCAGTCATTATCACTTCTTTGATTGACAACATCAAAAAAGAAATATTTTAAATGGGCGCTAGAAGCTAGAGGCCCAAAGAGCTGTCAATCAATTAAAAACAGCTTTATCTGGAGATCTTCACCTAGAGTGAACTAACATGAATCAGCAATTTAGCCTGCAGGCTGATGCGTCTGAATATAGTATAGGAGTCGTCCTGATTCAAGGCTCTGCAGAAGACCGGTAGATAATTGCCTATGCCTCCACCAAACTTCGACCAGCCGAAAGAAAATATCACATTAATGAAAAAGAGTACTTGGCAGTCATATGGGCACTCAAGCAGTTTCGTCACTTCCTCCAGGAAAAAAATTCACTCTTCTCATCGACAGTACAGCGCTACTATGGTTAGATAAATACCAAATCGTTAAAGCCAAACTGTCCAGATGGTCTCTGCTACTAAAATAATTCAATTTTAAAGTAGTTCACATATCAGGAAAAGAAAATTAACTTCCTGGTCACCTCTCCAAAAACCCAGCAGAAAATGACTAAACAACGGAATAAGATGAAGACAATCAAATTGAGCACATCTCCTGGCCAACCCAGTCTCCAGTTGAAGACGAACCTAAAGACTTTTTGCTACATTGTCTCCTAGACAATGTAGCAAACTCGAATTGGACGAAATCACCAAGTCCACATCGGCATGCAGAGATTTATTTGACGATGGCAACAAATTACCGCCAGAGGCCCGAGAGACGATATCGAGCAGGGCCTGATAGACCAATTCACGGTAGAAAACAACATAACCTGCCGGTCAGGATGCTCAAAAAATCATAGTACCTGAATTCTTTAGGTCTGAAGTCGTCGAATGTTATCATGACGACTGACCTATGCTACCACGGAAGCCGCAGCTAGACAACAGAAAGCACCCATTATACGCAAAGAACCAGTCAATCTCTGGGAAAGAATATCTATCGATGTTCTCGGACCGTATCCAGCAGCAAGAGGCACCAAAAACTGGTACATACTTTTAGCTACCGACTGCCTTAGCAATTGAGTCGAATATAGATGCTACATAGCTTCAAAAGTGAAGATGTCAGTCGATTTATCACCACAATCTACCACCAACGAGCCAAACCAATAGAAAGACGAGTCCAGGAGCTGAAAAAAGGTTTCCAAGTACGACTATTACCCCTTGAGGACCCCAGATGGGATCCTACCTAACTGGTATTATTTTCAGCCTCCGTACCCGCCAAAACGAAGCCACAAACCAAACTCTTTTTTACGGAACTTTTACTGGGTTACCGACCAAGAAGATCTCTAGAAACTGAGCCCCAGGTCAGACCAGAAGAGACAGGCCAGCAGAGAGTCGAACGAGCCGTTCAGCGAGCCACTTTCTACGCCAGAAATCTCTTCCAAGAGCACTAAGGTATACTTACAAGGCGAGCAAGTCTTGGTTGGGAACCACATCAAAGGGAACTTTGTCTCCACCTAGACGGGCCTTCACACCATCCTCAGAGCGACTGGCGACTATACAAGCATCTACAGACCGAATGTGTCTTATAAAATCCACGGCTTCGCGCAATCGTACTTGAGACACTGTGTCGGATGTTTAGTTGTTGATTCTGTTTGAATATTTGTGTATAACTAATATTTTGTGGTGTGAATACTTGTGTTTTGTGTTTATAATTTGAACTCTTGTGTTTTTTTTTGTGTAAATAGAAAATGAATCGAATGAATAAATAAAGGAAGTTTAAATAAATTTGTAATCTTTTATGCGAAAAGAAGAAAAGACTCAGATCCAAGTCGTGAGCATATTCCTTATATTTTCTTTATTTGTGTTAAGCGACTTGGATGTGAGTCGTTGTTATAATTATTCAAAAAAAAATTTACAATATTTTTATTAAATCCAATGAGTAAGTAATATTATAGCAAATCGAAAACTAATGAAAAAAAACAAATTTTCATTTCCTAGCATATTGTTTCTCAACACTTAAGATGAAAACTTCCAAATAAAATTTGGATAATATTGTAATGCATTTTATACACTGAAATTGAATTAAAAAAGAACAAGAAAACAGTGGAAAATAATAAAAAATTCCCAAATTTAAATTTATCTCGAAAACAAAATACGATCTGGAACAAGATTACCCGAAATGTTTAATTTTTTTGAGCTCTTTGATTGTGTAGTAAAGTCTATCTAAATGTTTATCGTTTTGAATTATATTCGGCCTCATCTCATAAATAAATAACTTGTAGTACCTCCGCCTCTGGCTAATTACTCACATTTTAAAGAAGGAATAAACCACTTGAGCCCTGTTACCATCGTCTCGATCCCTAATGTATCAGTCTTCGTTTCTGTGCTGAACCCTCACACCACACAGCGCGTAAAATTAATTCGGCAACGAATTACCGGAAAATAATGTGTAAACAGGTAAAAAACGAAAAATAATTCGATTATTAGATCGCAGAAATATACAAAATTGTAAGGAGCCTCGAAAACAAATTGGATTTAATTAAAAATCGTTCACGGCGTCATTCATCATACATAAAAATTCCCAGCACAGCTTGGAAAGTGATACCCAAGCAGAAATTTCAGATAATGAAACAGGTGAAGTGTCTCAAGAGTTGGTTAAAATTGTTGTCTAAGGGGAGAATCAAGATAAAAATATACAAATACACCAGGTACTTGTAATCTTATAATAATATAATAGTATGTGTATATATGTGTATATATATACATAATTTTCGACAAAATATTTCGAGATATTTAATACACTTTTTACTGCCATTATTATTGATGAATGTTATGTATACTATTGCTTATATTGTTTGTATTGATCTCTTAATTTTTCTCGCAGAATAAAAATTTCATTTAGTCGATGTCGAGTTGGTCCACTAGTAAACATTATCGCATGTAAAAATAAACTTAGATACTATAGGTGTTTGTGTTGACACCTGACCAAAATATTCATAACTAACATTTGTCTGTGATGACGAATAAAGATTGGAATACTTAATAAAATTTTTCATTGTTTCTTCTTTCACTTTAGAAAGTATCCAAGTAAATATTTATTTGTGATGACAAATATGGGCAATAATATAGTGGGTAATACCGTATATATGATATTATCACATTTGTAAATAAAAAATTCTTAAGAATATCAAATAAACTCACTATTATAGGTGTTTGTGTTGACACCTGACCGAAATATTCATAACTAACATTTGTCTGTGATGACGAATACTAATAAGATTGGAATCTTAATAAAATTTTTCATTTTTTCTTCTTTCACTTTAGAAAGTATCCAAGTAAATATTTGTTTGTGATGACAAATATGGTCAATAATATAGTGGGTAATACCGTATATATAATATTATCACATTTGTGAATAAAAATTTCTTATTAATAATATCAAATAAACTCACTATTATAGGTGTTTGTGTTGACACCTGACCGAAATATTCATAACTAACATTTGTCTGTGATGACGAATACTAATAAGATTGGAATTTTAATAAAATTTTTCATTTTTTCTTCTTTCACTTTAGAAAGTATCCAAGTAAATATTTGTTTGTGATGACAAATATGGTCAATAATATAGTGGGTAATGTATATATAATATTATCACATTTGTGAATAAAAATTTCTTATTAATAATATCAAATAAACTCACTATTATAGGTGTTTGTGTTGACACCTGACCGAAATATTCATAACTAACATTTGTCTGTGATGACGAATACTAATAAGATTGGAATCTTAATAAAATTTTTCATTTTTTCTTCTTTCACTTTAGAAAGTATCCAAGTAAATATTTGTTTGTGATGACAAATATGGTCAATAATATAGTGGGTAATACCGTATATATAATATTATCATATTTGTGAATAAAAATTTCTTATTAATAATATCAAATAAACTCACTATTATAGGTGTTTGTGTTGACACCTGACCGAAATATTCATAACTAACATTTGTCTGTGATGACGAATACTAATACGATTGGAATCTTAATAAAATTTTTCATTTTTTCTTCTTTCACTTTAGAAAGTATCCAAGTAAATATTTGTTTGTGATGACAAATATGGTCAATAATATAGTGGGTAATACCGTATATATAATATCATCACAGTTGTGAATAAAAATTTCTTATTAATAATATCAAATAAACTCACTATTATAGGTGTTTGTATTGACAC
The DNA here is from genome assembly GCA_918026665.1 of Diabrotica balteata. Classification (NCBI taxonomy): domain Eukaryota; kingdom Metazoa; phylum Arthropoda; class Insecta; order Coleoptera; family Chrysomelidae; genus Diabrotica; species Diabrotica balteata. The sequence goes on from OU898281.1 coordinate 70,455,558, forward strand.
CTGACCGAAATATTCATAACTAACATTTGTCTGTGATGATGAATACGAATAATATTGGAACACTTTATAAAATTTTTCATTTTTTCTTCTTTCACTTTGGAAAGTATCCAAGTAAAAATTTGTTTGTGATGACAAATATGGTCAATAATAGTTGGTTATACCGGTATATACTATTATCATAGGTGTAAATAAAAAATTGTTATCAAGAATAACAAATAAACTTATCACTAGGTGTTTGTGTTGACACCTGACCGAAATGTTCACAATTAACATTTGTCTGTGATGACGAATACTAATAGTATTGGAATACTTAATAAATTTTTTTATTTTTTCTTCTTTTACTTTGGAAAATATCCAAGTAAATATTTGTTTATGATGACAAAAATGGTCAATAATATAGTAGGCAATACCGTATATATAATATCATATTTGTAAATAAAAAATTCATATTAAGAATAACAAATAAACTTACCTATTATAGGTGTGTGTTGACACCTGACCGAAATATTCACAATTAACATTTGTTTGTGATGACGAATATTAACAATAGTGGATTACTTAATAAGTTTTTTCTTGTTTCTTCTTTCACCTTGGAAATTATTCAAGTAAATATTTGGTTGTGATGACAAATATTGTCAATAATATAGGTATTAATACCGTATATATAATATTATCACATGTATAAATCAAACTTGTTGGTAAGAATACCAAATAAACTTACCTACCCTAGGTGTTGTAATGACACCTTACCGAAATCTTTCACAATTAATATTTGTCTGTGATGACGAATATAAACAATAGTGGTTTACTTAATAAAATTTTATTTATTCTTTCTTGTCTTTGGAAATTATCCAAGTAAATATTTGGTTTGATGACAAATATCTTCAACAATATAGTTGTTAATACCGTCTGGAAAAATTATGCAGAAGAAATATTTGTTTGTGATGACAAGTCAGTACACCAATCACTGAATCGCCTTTTGGTAATGATCTTGACAAAAGAGTTGGAGAAATCAGGGCAACAAACACGTATTAACATACATACGAGGTATGGTTATCCCACTTGTAAAGAAACCAAAACAAACAATTGTAGCTTCTGAAAATAAACGGTCTAATAATATAATATCTATTGTCGATCATAGTGATGAGCATATTTCCAAGGTTTTTGCAATTCCAATATCAGATGGATCATACTGTCTTATTTTAAACCTTGAAAATTTTAGTAAAATTGTTGGAAGTGTATATTTTAAGATAGAGATAATAAAGTGGTCAGACTTATATCTCAAGGTGGTTCATATCAAAATTGATTTCAAAGATGCTTACCATTTAATACCAATACAAACATATCGTAAATATTTAAGATTTCATGTAATGGCACTTTATACGAATACAACTGTTTTGCCTTTTGGTTTAAGTTGTGCATCTAGAAAGAGATTGAAACCTATTGTAGGAATTCTAAGAGAAAAGGGGGATTCTTTAACAATATATTTGGATGATTTTCTGATTCTAGGAAATTCATATAAAGAGTGTGAACGTAATGTAAAATTAACTGTAGAAATACTAACAAATTTAGGTTTCTAATCAATCATACTAAAAGCAAAATTACTCCTACAAGTGTGTGCACATATTTGGGGTTTACTTTTGACTCAAATAATTTGACAGTAACATTATCTAACAGCAAAAAATTGAAGATTTTAAAACGCTTAATAATTTTTGCAACTACCGAAGTGTAAAACTAGAAAATTTAAATTTTTATATATCAGTATATATATGTGTGTGTATATATGTATGTGTATATATGTGTATATATATGTGTATATATATATGTGTATATGTGTGTATATGTGTGTGTATATGTGTATAAACTTGACGGCTATAAAATTTGACTTTTTACACATTGGTAGATGGATTAAATTTATTCTACAACAGAGTGGCCTGGTATAAGTCAGTTTAAAGCATATAGCACACGCCACGCCGCAACATCTGCGACAGCTAGGAAAAGGGTCAGTTTTGACACTATAAGTTGGCGGCAAGGGGACGAAAAATTCTAAGAAACTTGCGAAATTTTACAATAGAAATTGCAATACAATTCTAAATAGGTAAAAAGAACCTGATTTATGTTAAGTACTATAATATTTGTAAGAATATACATTTAGTTTAAGGTTGGATTATGTTATGTAATGTGTTAACTAATTGCCTCAGGGCATTTTTAGATACGAACTTTACATTTTAGGAACATATAATATGTTAGGCATTATGATAATAAAGTTGTTGCAACGACTTTAAACATCTACAAGTTATTTATTTATGAGATGAGGCCGAATATAATCTTAAGATCAAACGAACTTACCTGAAGTGATGTTCGATCTTGATTATATGAGGCCTCATCGAAATAAATAAGTCCCAACCCACCCTAACAATTTGGAAAAATACCCATAATATGTTGCAACAACAACTTTCAAATAGACTGATACATTAGGGATCGAGACGATGGTAACAGGGCTCAAGTGGTTTATTCCTTCTTTAAAATGTGAGTAATTAGCCAGAGGCGGAGGTACTACAAGTTATTTATTTATTTCGATGAGGCCTCATATAATCAAGATCGAACATCACTTCAGGTAAGTTCGTTTGATCTTAAGATTTTACCTCATTACGGTCTTATCTCCATCTAGGTATTTTATGACAGGGCGTCAGAGGCGGACTCCAAGTAAAAATAATAATATAGCAATTTCTTTTCGAGACATCTATTTTATTGTAAAGAAAAATTACATTTATTTACTAGTATTTTAAAACTTATTATATTCAATACTGAGTGATAACAATAAGATATTTAAACTACACCGTAAAAGTTAAAAATTAATGATTATTAAATATCTATGTTGTTATTCTAATACTTATATTATTTATATTCGAAACATAACAATACGAGATTTAAACTTAATTAATAATGATTATTATTCTGTGTTATTATTCTAAGATTAATCTGTTTCACTGTCGGAGTCACCATTTAGATTAATTACAATGGGCTGTATATTAAAACTTTGCGTAGACAAATAAGAATGTTCCTGTAATAGGCGCCGCTAACTCGACGGACTAACGAATTTAGATAATAAAATTTAGATTTTGCATTTTGTTTGTACAATAATTTTAATTTGATTGGATAAATAACAAGAACATAAAGTTTAGAGTATTTTCTCATAAACTATCCATAGATGTGATGTGCAATATTTTGGAAGACATAGTTGTAAGATGTACATAAAAGGAAAACCAAAAGGTTTGGGTTCAAACTATGATGTCTATGTAGTTCAAATGGCTATTTATTTAAAATTTTACCTTATGGTGGAAAAACAGGTGTTTATGAAAACGAGTTGGGTCTAGGAGAAAATGTTGTGCTGGATTTGTTATCAGTGATTGAACGAAAATCTAATCATCGCATATTTTTTGATAACTTTTTCTCATCTTACAAGCTATTCGGTTTGCTAAAAGAAAAAGGATTTTACGCTACTGAGACGATCCACGAAACCAGCACTTCATTGTAATAGTAGGGGAGAGTTGTCCAAAATGGGGACGCTAGTGTATTTTTAGTGGTTACTGTATGTGAATACTGTAATTAACATTGTTTAAAGTGCAATAGAGTTAGTGAATATTACTTTAAAACTAAATAAGTTTTGGTAGACGTATTTTATTTATTACTTGGTCAAAATCTAAAACTATGAAAAAATGTAAATGTGCCCATTTTAGACCACCGTTCGGGTAAAATAAGAACCTCATTAAAAACAATGAATTTTTTTATTTTTATTACATTTAATAATATATAACAAATAATAACATTTTAATTACAATAGCACACATTTTAAGTTTATGATAAATACTTATTACACATGTGACAGAATAAAGCATAGACACAAAACAATTTTAAATTCATTTTTTGTGAGCGTCTACACAAAAGTGTTTACGTCTACAGAAATATACAGGAAATAGTCGTCTTCTTCATCTGCATTTGTACATGCATCGTGGGCCCAACCAGAGCATCCTGAGCACTGAATCCACCCTTCTTTGTCATTAGAAGCAGAGAAAATCTCACTGCAAAATATACAAGCCTCATCACTGCCCCCTTCTTCAGATGAGGAAGACTCGTTCTGGTTTTCAAACTTCATTTTCTTTAATGTGGGACCAACATCAGTTTCTGGAAGGCTTTCTTTATCGCTACTGTTGCCAAATTTCTTCAGTTTTATTTTATTCAGCATTTTAGACGTTTTAAACAGTTTCTTTTTAGGTTTTTTGTCATTTTTCTTTCTCTTTCTTCATCTTCTAGTTCTTTCTTGTAAGGTGAAGACGTCAAAACTGCGCTTTTGCAGCGTCGTCTGTTATGTGTTGTATTTCTGATTCTTTCTTGTTCTTGGGCAGGTGGCATCAGACACCTTGGTGACATTATAGCAAAAGAAGTGGAAGGCTGATCCATGGATGATCCAGAAGTGGACCAATCAGGTTGGGTTGGGGGTACCAATGTTTCAGCATTGGAAGTATTTGACACAGAATTTGGCAGGAGGCAAGAAAAAGTATATTTATCGAAAGTGGCAGATTCGAAGCACGAATAGGTCTTTTTGCATAGGGTGACTGATTTGAGGTACGAAGAGGTCTCACTACCCAAACAGGGTAATCTGAGACACGAGGTACTTCCTTGACCATCTTTTTCAGGCATGAACACTGACGTTTTTGATGTCGAAGGAAGGTTAGGTTGGTGATTTTGATCTAAGGGTCTCTCCGTTGTTTCAGCTAGTGCAAATAGGCTATCAGGAAACACGTCACGAATAAAAGGATATATACCAGTTTTCTCAAAGCCCTTAACTGCTGTTTGAACTAAGGCTGCTCTTTGAAAAGCAGCACCGTAAAGTTTTGTGACTTGTGTAATTGTGACCGCTCGTCCGGGATAGTTGATCAACCACTTTCTGAGTTCTTATTCATAGTAGGTATTAAGAGAGGCCATAAAAGAAACGTCCAGTGGCTGGAGCCGATGAGTCGTATGAGGAGGAAAGCAGAGTATAACAACATTATTTTCTTTCACAATATTAATCAATTCGATCGTTTTTGAGTGCGCTCTGTGTCCATCCAACATAAGTAAAACTGGCTTGTCTGGTTTTGGGTTTGAAAACTCAACAAATTGCTTGAACCAAACTAAAAAGCTTTCTGTTGTAATCCACCGTGTTTCATGGAAAATGCAAAGGATCCTGCTGGAGCATCGTCCATTAATGCAGGATTTTCACTTCTTCTGGAAATATAAACATTGTGGACATGTAGTTTCCAGCAGCACTCATACAGGTCTCGGCTATCACTAGTGTTCCTCTTTCAGATGAAGCTAAAGCACTTAAATGTTTCTTCGACTTCAGCGCTACAATTTTTAATGCTTTATTAGGAACCGTCGTGATTCCTGTTTCGTCAACATTATAGATATCTTAAGGAGAAATGTTATATTTGTTTAATATATCTTCTAACAGGTTGAAAAATTTATTAACCGCATCTCGATTAAATCCCTTAGCTCGCTCCAAGGAAGTATGCTCCGGAAAGCGCAGCGAAAGTCATGGATCCGTTTTTAGAAATGCATTCTGCCAATCTTTGTCAGCAGCTTTTTTGCTCCTGCTGAAGGTGTGATCAATTCCATTGACTTTAGCTAATTCAAATGCTAAATGGCGTAGATCCATTAGTGTAAGGCCAAACAGCCTCTCTTCCGTATTGACAATATGTTGGGCTAATTCTTCTTCCTGTTCCTTGGAAAAAACACTTTTATAACATCCAAGCATTTTTCTAGACGATTCACTAGCTGACAACCCAAGTTTTTTATGCGTCTCTCAAGTGTTGTCTGAGGAACGTGGAAATTAGCAGAAGCCTTTTGGTACCCCATTTGCCCATCTAAAACGGCTTGCACCGATTCGAATTGGCGCGAACCTTGCCAATTTCATGCTCTGTTCATTCCAGCTCTGTCTATTCGTCGTCCTTTTGTACCGGCCCATTGTCAGATTTAAAAAAACACATAACTTAGGCTTTATCTTTAACACATATAATATAAATCAGTAAATATATAAAAATCATAATCATATATTAGACCCAGTTAAAATTCAACAAAAACAAAATTATTTGATATTAATGCCTATATAAAGTTTTATAGACATAGGATATCTTTGAATACTATTATACATTTATGTAAAACTATTTAATAATCAACACTTTTTATAGTCTAGCGTCGGGTAAAACGGGGACATCACCATTTTGGACAACTTCAAATGTCCCTGTTTTGTCCGACAGTGCTAGATTGTAAAAACATGGCGTTGACCGCACTCCTCGTGAGACTACCAAGCAACATAAATGTGAAATTGAAATCTTAAAATCTAACAAATTCAAAGAAGTACTTACCGAGTTTACTCCTGGCTATATTAACCGTCTACAGAACTTACAAAACACAAAAAAATAGTTAAATAAATTTAGAAAAACTTCCGACTACTAGCTGAACCAAGCAGAGGTCACTAACTCTTTGAAAACCAACTTATAATGACAGTATGAACGCCTGCTGCTAGTAATACCAATTTTAATCTCTCTTTGTAGCGGCACTTGATAGAGGTGTCCTGACCCCGTTTGATCCGACGTCCCCGTTTTGGACAACTCTCCCCTACAATGGAAAGTGTAAAAAATATTAAAAAACAAGATCGTGGTACTTACGATTTTTCTTACAATTCTGAACAAAGTGTATTGTTAGTTAGATGGAATGACAATTCTGTAGTGACAGTTGTAACAAATAATTGTACCATTGAACCTCTTGGAGATGCAAAAAGATATGACAGGAAAGAAAACAAAATCCAGCTAATTCCTTAGCCAAAATTGATAGCTGAGTAAAATCAACATATAGGTGGCGTTGATTTGCATGATAACGGCATATCAAATTACAAAATAACGGCAAAAGGAAAGAAATAGTGGTGGCCTCTTTATATGAATGTGATTGATAGTGTTATTGTTAATGCGTAGAAAATATATAACGTGTAATATAACACAATTAGATTTTAAGTCTTACATAGCAGTTACCCTTATGAAAATTGAAGTACCGCTCATCGATGATAACTTCCAAGTAGAGGGTATATCGGCTTCAAATGATCCAATCAACAATCCTACAAGATCCAATTCATTGCAGACGAAGGAGAACAAAGCAAGAAAAAGATGCAGACAGTGCAAAAGTACAATATATATATATATATATATATATATATATATATATAATATATATATAATATATATATATATATATATATATATATATATATATATGTATATAGAAAATGGAAAAGGATAATGCGAGTGAATAATAAAAGTAAAAATAATGGCATGTCTCGCAAAACAAAAAACCAAAAATGGTATATCGATGGAAAGCAACCTTATATACGTATTTCTGACTATTGGTCGTCTTCAGTACGGTGCAGCCAAGTTAGAAAAGGAGCAGATTAACTTGGGAAAGGATCACTACAGGAGCAAAGCAACCAATTTGTGGCATTAGAGTTAGAAGACCCTGATGGTTTCCAGGGCAACAACCAACACCAACCACGGAGGAAGCTACAGCTACCTGGGGAAAGGAATGCCAAACGTTAAAACGTTTAAAACAAATGGAAAAGGATAATGCGAGTGAATAATAAAAGTAAAAAGTAATGGCATGTCTCGCAAAACAAAAAACCAAAAATGGTATATCGATGGAAGGCAACCGTATATACGTATTTCTGACTATTGGTCGTCTTCAGTACGGTGCAGCCAAGTTAGAAAAGGAGCATATTAACTTGTTAAAGGATCACTACAGGAGCAATGCAACCAATTTGTGGCATTAGAGTTAGAAGACCCTGATGGTTTCCAGGGCAACAACCAACACCAAACATTGCATTGCTCCTGTAGTGATCCTTTCCCAAGTTAATATGCTCCTTTTCTAACTTGGCTGCACCGTACTGAAGACGAACACTACTGCCCCCAGACACTACTACACTGTTCACTGATCACTGCACTACTACGTACTACGTAGTACGTACTACTTATATAGTCACACAAGACAATAGTCTTATCTCTTGGTGAATAGACAGACTTACTGACTGCACGCAACAGTACCGGTGTAAAACTTGATGATGTTGATGATAAAGCCATAACAAACAATCCAACGAAACGAGCACGAGCGAAAGCTTCGTATATGTTCGTAGGTATATGAAATAAAAAATCACTCACGCACTGCATATAATTCGCAAAAGAAATATTTAAGACGCTAATTATGCCGTAGACGCGGAAACACCGACGAGCCGTAAATTACATGCGTTCAAAAACATACTAAACAAAAAAATTGTTTTCGTTCGTAATACCTTCACCCTTTCAAGTTAAGTTTCAAATATAAAATAAACAGACGAGGCACGTGGCCAAAGCCGGCATTTATACCCATTATATTATTAAAAATCTGGGGAATTCCATCCTAATTATCGTACCCTCGAATATGAGTACCAGGTTTTCTAGTAAAGTGATTAAACGCGAAGATTACTATTGGAATATCCAAAGAGATAAGGTATTCTTATTTACAATTTTTTTTTTTATTTAGAATTTCCGCATCAAACATTAAAGGTTATTAGCGGGTTTTACAGATTTTACAGTTGTTATTACAAATACAAATTTACTAATTACAAATTGCGTATTAAATTACACATAATAAATTACAAATTACAAAAAGATACATATAATACAACTTAAATTTTGTGTAGTAAACGTATGTTCTTAAGGAATTTGATTGTATTATATACATTACTGTTTAAAATATCTTTAAGTTTCTTTGCTTCTTCTGGTATGTTGTTGATGGCTCTTTCGTAGGAATAAAGAGGACATGTTGAACAGTTATTGGACATTCACAATAGGAACATTCAGGTGGTAGTTCTTTTGTTATGAGATGCTGGTGAGTTAACGCTGTATGTCCAGTTCTTAGTCGGTTTATAATCACTTGTTGCCTTCTGTTTTCTGCAAATTGTAGTTTAGTGCCAATCCGAGTTTTCACGTTTTTAAGGTTAGCCTTATTAGAATTCCACATTTGTTGCCAATTTTTTACACAGTGCTGTTTAATATTGAGCTGGATATCACTGAATGGAGTTGTAGTCATAATTTCAGTTTGTTCGTCAGTACCAGCTTTCTTTGCTAATTCATCTACTTTTTCATTTCCTGCGATACCTGTATGTGATGGTACCCAGAGAAATGTAACGTTCACGTGTCTGTTTTGTAGGTGATAAAGTGCTAATTGTATTTGTTGCAGGATAGCATGTAATGGATATATTTGCCTTAAGCTCTGAAGAACAGATGAAGAGTCAGTAATAATAAGAAAATCTGAGCTTGCATGACTCTTATACATGTCTAAAGCCTTTAAAATGGCGGTTGCTTCTCCCGTGAAAATGCTGCAGAATTGAGGGATGCGAACTGCATATTCAGACTTTCTGTGGACTATTTGACCATGTTTCTTTTTTACTTTTTTAATAAGATATTTAGTTTTTGCTCTAAGTTTTTTAAAATTGATAACATTTTCTGTTGTTTTATGTCTTTTTAAAACATTGAAAGCATGTTTGCTAGATTTCATTGCTAAGGCTAGTTCTTCACTCCACCATGGTACTGGTTTTCGTTTACAAGGTTTTATTTTCCACTGCAATATTAGCGCATTTTACTATAGTATCATTAAAATGATGAAGAGATGAATCTATGCTATCTTCTAGAATAAAGTTCGTAAGATAATTATTTATTAGATCTCTATATAAGTCCCAGTTTGCTGTGTTTAATTTCCATTTTTGGTAAACAGGAATATTTGGTTGATCATGCAAAATGGTTTCAATTGTTATAGGAAAAGATCGCTACTATATAGATAATCAAGACTATTCCAAGAAAAACGTGTAGCTAATGTGTGATCACACAATGAAATATCGATGGCAGAAAAAGTACCATTGTGGGAACTGAAATGAGTAGATTTACCAGTATTCATTAAAATTAAATTTTGATTGTCTATTAATTTCTGAAGAAGTCTACCACATTTGTCTGTTTTTATACTACCCCATGTGATATTATGACAATTTAAGTCACCAAGTATTAGTTTGGAAGCAGGAATATCATCGATTAAGCGATGTAATTCTTCAAGTACATTTTCATTTGGATGAGGGAGGTAAATGTTACATATGTTAATAGGTCTGCAGTTGATATTGCATGACACTGATATAGCTACAGCTTCTAGATTAGTATGTACCTTAATTTCTTTGGTCTGAATGTGATTTTTTACAAAAATACCAACACCTCCACTAGCATATGTTGCGTCTCGATTTTTAAGGAAATGGGAATAATTTTTTATATTAAAGTTATTAGTTGTAAGGTGGGTTTCCTGTAAACATATTATAAAGGAGAAATATCGTTTATAAGTAGATTAAGGGATTCTAAATTATTAAAATAACCTAAGATTCCACTGTAATATATATTATCCATTTTATTTTACAACGTGGAAAAGGGAGTTATCGCTTTCAATATCCGTGGATGAATCGGTAACTGAGGATTGTATCTTTTTTCGAAGTCTTGTTGGTTTATTTTTTATTTTGCGATCAGGAATATGGTCGTGGGCGAATAGAAGTATCTCTTTAAAAGAACCCATATCGGTTGTGTAATTTTCTACTATGGGGGTAGGATAATTTGAGTTTAATGCGTTACATATCGCGTCACAAACAACTGTAAATTTAAGAAGAAATGTCGGGTATTTAGATTCGATTTTACCTTTAATAGATTCAAGTGACTCAAGGATATCAGATTGTGATGATTTTGGCCGCTTAACCGTATTTTTGGGTTTGGTAAAAATTGTTGGATCGGGTGGCGTTTCATGTATCTCAGGAGAGTCAGTAGATATTTGTCTCTTTGTTTTTTGATGGGAGGCATCAGTGTTTAAAGTAATAGGATTTTCATTTTTAGTCGTTTCGTTATGAATATCTTCTGCTGTTATTTGAAAGTTAGTGGTATTATTAATAGGATTTCCTGCTTCTGTTGTAAGATTTTGAGGTTTAGACGGGAGTGATATTGTAGATTGAGATTCAATGGGTGTTTCAGTTGATGTCAATTGTGATAGAACAGGGCAGTCTGTTTCGCGATGACCTTTTGACATACACTTAGGGCAATTTAAGTCAGTGGATAGATAAATTCGATAGTTGGTGTTGTCAAAGGATATTGTAATACAATCTGGGATAGTGATATTTTAAATAGGAGTGATAAAAATTTGTTTTCGAAAGCTTAAAACGTGGTTATAGGCAGTGTGCGGCATTCCAACTCGCAGAAAAGTCATCTGGGATACAGTATTGAGTCCTAATTTTTTCAGCTCAACTTCAAGTACTGAGTTTGGTATGGTGGGACAGACATTTGAGATGACCAGTCTTGTAGCAGGAGTAATTAGACGTCTTACTTCAACTTCTGAATCATTAATGGATATTGATGTATGTGTCTTCAGCAATGTATTGACGACTTCGGTATCGGAGAGATAAATACAAATTCTGGTATTTGAGATGCGGGATGCAAATAATATATTTTTTGGTTTTACTATATTTCCTATTGCTATCACGTATTCATTTATTTTTATTCCATTGAGAGCAGATATGACAATGGCTTGGTTTTTGGTTGGATATTTAAATGAAGTAACAGCGTTGGAATATGAACATGGTTGATTGTTGTTAGGAGAAGAAACAGAACCAACAGAATCTTCATCCATTTTTAAAAAATATTATTCATATTTTGGTACCTCTATTCTTCAGAAGGTCCTGTTTGTCACAACAGAATTGGTAATGAGGTACCAAAAGTTGTGTAGTTGATAAATCCGGTAGCAGGAACCTTTTTTTAACTTTTTGGTAACCTTTTTGTTCGAAAACACTTATTTCTCCTTTGACAATAAGATATATAAATCTACCTTTGGAACACCAATGGGTGCAAAAGTTTCACCAATCCTAGCTGCATATGTAGTAGACGATATCCTCGACACAGTCATTCCAGTCTTACCCTATAACCTTACCTTTATAAAGAAATATCTCGACGACATCATTCTGGCACTTCCAAAAGATCAAGTAGAAGAGATTTTATCAGTCTTCAGTTATGATCCATATATACAGTTCACAATAGAACTAGAGGATAATGAACAATCTGTTCCCTTCCTCGACCAAACTTATTAGAACCAACAACAACAATATCCTAGTGGACTGGTATAGAAAACCAACAGCATCAGGTAGATATCTCCACTACCCTAATGAAGACCAGAGTGATGAAAATTTCAGATATAACCTTCCACGAAAAAAACCTCAAACTTTTGCACAACCTATTTACAGATCACTTTTATCCCTCTGATTTAGTTTAGAAAATCCTTTATGACACCCCTTTATCCCATCCTTAGGGTATAGTTGATGAATTAAACAACATCAATACAAATGTCCAAAGAGAAATGGGTAGCTCCGAACAAATTGACACTAATAACCGAGAAATAGGAGAAAATGTTAAACATATTACAACCAATGAACAAAGCACAGATTATACAATGATTTCTCTACCTTATATCAAACAGCTCACACCCAGACTAGCAAGGGTACTTAACTCTTTTTATAATTTCAAAATTGCCAATAAAACGGTATTTTCAATTAAAAACCTCACACAAAAGTAAAAGACAAAACTCCTAGAGAGCAGATGTCACATGTAGTCTACAGCATTCCATGCAAAAACTGCAATAAAAAATACATAGGCCACACAGAAAGGCATCTAAAAAATCGCATAATTTCACACAAAATTGACTGCAGACTGCATCACGACCGTTGCTCATTAGCGCTACATGTAGTAAATGAAGGACATCAGATGGACTTTGAGTCAGTAGAGGTTCTAGAAAGAGAAACCAATTACAAGAAACGTCTTTTCCTAGAAATGGCTTGTATAGCACAAACAGAAAACAACATAAATAAAAAAACAGACATTAACCACCTCAGTGAAATCTACTCCTTTCTTCTAGCAGTAGACAAACAACATATGAAATTCAATAATTCAATAATTTCCATTTTAGAATAAATTTAACTCCAGTTTATCACATAGTTTAACAATAGACTCTTAAAGTAAAAAATCATACAGCACTTTATCAATTTATAATAATTAACATTTCATATCAAAACTTAAATACAACAGTACTTTATTAATCTTCAACCTTTACAAAATAACTAGGTCTTGGAATCAACCAAGATCTATTTATTACACTCTTGTTACCGTGATCTTCAATCATGTTAACAATTTAAATTGCTTAAAAAATCTCCTACCTTAGATTCTATTCTAATACAGGTACAGACAACCAATAAGGCAAGGGCCACTAAAGTCTCCCCTCTACTTTGACCATGTAAGAGAGAAGAAGATTTTAGAGGTTAGTGTCTTCCAACCTACAATCAACCACGGTGTTTCACTTTACATGACACTCTGTACAGGTTAATAAGAAATAAGAATATATAAGACGCAAAACTCTCGAGAGAGGACATTCGGCCCTACACACAATTAGTTAAAATTGTGCATTGTCTTTGTACCAGTCTTAGTGAATTTTACATTACATGTTTTTTCTGTTTTTCTTTTTGTGAGAAAAAACTTATTACAATTTTTTCACAAAATTTTATAAATTTGACCAGCTTTTACGGCACCATTCTCAAAATCGTAAGTAAGATCAACGTATTTATAACAGATTGTTAATTTTCATGTAAACTAATTGTAGCTTATCCCTGATGATGTTGATAACTATCAACGAAATATTGGATCAATAAAGGACTAAAGAGTACACTTAGCCTATCCTTTCAGCTGTTTATATATATATATATATATATATATATATATATATATATATATATATATATATATATGTATGTATAGATATATATATATATATATTTATATATATATATATATATATACATATATATATATATATATATATATATATATATATATATATATTATATATAACGACATTTTCCGTTTCCAACAAAATTATCAAAAAAATCCCTTTGTTTAGAATTAGAAGACATTTTACCTGTAACTTAATCTTTTCATTGTTTGTATAATATTTTAATAGTATTAAAAAATTGTCAATTGTATATTGACAAAACCAATTTTAAAGTAAGCTATTTAGTTTTTCTCTGAAACAGAAATTAGGCTTTTTGAAAATCATGGTAAACACAGTTTGAGCTTTTGATTGGACGGTCGTTTTTTGAATGGGAATTTGTGAGCCGATTAGTTGGACCGGAGAAGTTAGTTATAATTTGGCCATCGAAGAAAACAGTCGTTTGTCTCAAGATAGGGTGTGGTTCGTGAATTTGGATACCGGCATTGTGAAAAGAAGTGAATAGTGTTGCAGAGGGAGATAACAAGGATTAAAAGAGGTCCGTGTATCTACCGTGGGCATTTTGTGAATTATATAGGAAAGTAATTTTTACGGCATCAAGTTGACAAAAGTCCTTGTGTCATAAATAAGTAGCTGAGTTTTTTGGAGAAGTGAATCAGGTGTTTTTTTGGGTAGTGCAGGAGGTTTGCAGAGACGTTAGAAAGAATCCGAGGTGCCAAAAAGGAAAGATCACATCGTTGAGGAGACTGGACTTTTCTGGGTATGTTCCAACTTACAATTCAATAAGGAAAAAAGCTGTAAGTGTTTGAACAATTGAAATTGGTATTTGTGAAGGATCTATGTTGACATCATTCAAATTTGAGAATTGAGTTTTGTTTGACTAATCAAAAGTTTAAAGTTTTTTGTTTTGTGTTTTTTTTTGTTTCAAGTAAAGGAAAGTTTAAGTAAAATTGGTTTTCAATTAATATAAATGTATGTAGATTTAAAATCTTATTATTATAAAAATTTCATTTATTTTTTTGTATGCTGATTGATAAGATAACGGCAAAATTTGATAATTGTTTTATTCGTTCATATAAAATAAAGAAACGTAATTTTTTTTATTATATTTTCTTTTATTATTATCTTTTTTCTCTATACTGATAAAGGACAACTAGAAAATCTTTGAATCCATCGAACACAGATAATATAAGGAATTTTATTTTACATTTGATAACAATTAAGTTACATTATTTTGATTGGCTCAATAAATTAAAATCAAAGTAAAAATAAACAATCATAACAAATGGCCCCCAACGTGTAAGGCGTATAAAGTATTTCTAGTTGAAATTAAACGGATAGAGAAAGAAAGCAGATTGATTGAAAATTTATTTGCCGATGGTTAAAGTTTATAATATTTGCTTTTATGACATAACATTGCAAATTTCTCTAGGTACAAATTGTTGCATGATATATTTTATGATATTTGATTGATTTTTACAACTGACAAAAGTTTTAAATTTTATTGCATTTATTTGAATTTATTGCATTTGGGATAAGAGGAAAAGTTTTCGTCTTTGCAAGATTACTCGAATTTCATATTTGGCGGGGATATTATTGCACAAATTTCAAAGCTTCATATTTGGCGGGGATAAATAATCTAACGAACATGTCGACCACAAGGAGTCAAAGCAAAATGCAAGAAAGGAAGGAGGATAAAAGAGAAGAGGAAACAATTGTTGATGAAGGATCGGATAATGAAGGAAATGCTACAATAATGGAGGAAAGAAAAGAAACAGGGATGTTAGAAAAATTATTAGCAATGATGCAAATACAAACACAACAAATACAAGTATCATCAAAAAAAAATGGAAGAGAACCAAAAAGAAACATCACTAAAAATGGATAAAACATCAAACAAAATGGAAGAAAACCAACGGGAAACAAGACAAGCAATAGAACTAAATAACAGGAATATAGAGCAGCGTTTGGAAAACTATCAACAAAAATTAGAAGAAAATAATTGGAAAATGGAAAAGCGTTTGGACAAATATGAAAATGATGTAAAAGTCTGTTTAGAAAAAGTTAGAGAAGAAACAGAGAGGAAACTAGAGATGCAGAGAGAAGAAATAGAAACTAAAATGAAAGATATTAAGACTGTCCAGAAAAAGAAATTAGAAAAATTAGGAACACAATTTGAAAACGTTTTACAAGAAGACATGCGAGAAATAGAAAGAAAAATGGAGGAAATCAAAAAGGAACAAAATTTCGGGGAAAGAAGGAAAATGTTTATCCAGGGAAAAAGCGAAGTAAAATTACAGTTTGGCGGGGATGTAAGAAAACTGCACCCCGTACCGTTCATGAATAATATAAAGAAGAAGATACAATACATGGGAAAATTTGAGACAGCTAAGGAAATGATCAGAAATCATCTCAAAGATGAGGGAAGTCTATGGTTCGACAGCAAAGTGGAGAAAGTTGAAAATTGGCAAGAATTTGAAAATCAATTTTTTTCTGGGGAAAGACAGAGCAATTCCAGACAAACAAGGAATTGCAAAATGGTAAATACCATGAGAGGATGGGTATATCAGAAAAAACATACGCATTGCAAATGTACAATAACGCAAAACATCTGCAATACAATTATTCATCCGAGCAATTAGTAGAGTTGATTGCAAGCCACTTTGATGACACAATTGAATATCAAATCAATCTACAAAACTACAAAGACATCGATAGTTGATACCAATTCCTACAAATAAGGGCATCGCGGATACAGGAAAGAAGAGCAAGAAGGTCACATGAAAATTACAGGCACCGAGAAACTCAGGAATACAGAGAGAGAGGACAAAATTTTAGGAGGGATTACACTAGACGAGAATTTATTCCGAGGAGGGAAAACGAATATAGGGAAAACAGAAGAGGAAATGATGATTTCAGAAATCGGCTATGGAATGAGGACAGATATCGAGAAAATCATAACAGAAATAACACACGCGCATTTCCCGAAAACAGAAATTACAATAGACGAAATGAACAGGAATATCCGTGGAAACCGGAAAGGATATGACAGACCAAAAAAAAAAAATAGAGGACGAGTTAATTTAAAATGTGTAGATGGTTTCATCAAAAATAGACCAATCAAAATTTTAATAGACACCGGTTCAGAAATAACATTGGTAAACAGAAAATTAATAGAAGAAGTGAGTTTGACAAATTTAATTTACAAAATACCAAGGGTAAATTTGGTGGGTGCAAATAAACGGACATTGGCAACGATAAATGAAGGAATACGAGTGAGGGTACGATTGGATGAGAAACTGTATGCATTACAATGTCTAATAATGCCAAACATGTCGCATGACATGATTGTAGGAGTGGACGAACTGGCAGAAAAACATGAAGTCATAGATTTCAAAAATAATACGATGAAACTAACAGAAGAAAAAGAAGGAGAACAGGAAAATGAACATGGGAAACAGAAAATTGATAATTCGGAAAAAGTACAAACAATGGAAATGAATTTGGCAACGAAGCAAGGACAAAGAAGAACAGGAAGAAAATTTAAGAAGAGGATAAAGGAAGTCAATACCGGAGATTCCTCAAAAGAAGGGATGAGCTACAAAGAAGAAGAAGAAATAGTGTCAACAAAGGAAAATGAAAAGGTTATGATTGAAACAGTGGTATTTAAGGAAGAGATTGATGAAAAAGAGGAGGAAAAATGTGCGATAAATATGTGTCAAGAATCTGAGGAAAAAGAAAGAAAATTGATATGTGGAGAAGAAAAAGAAAATGAGGTGCGTCTGATGTTAAAAGAACACGAAACTTTAATAAACGTGGAAAACAGAGTGGCAAAAAAGTACGAACATTCTTTTGAGGTAAAAAACTTGGGAAACTTTTGATCCAAGACTTACCCGATCCCATATAAATATCGACAACAGGTGAAAGAAGAAATTAACAAAATGTTGGAAGATCAAATAATTGAACGATGTGATTCACCGTATATTAATCCAATGGTAATAGTAAATAAAAGCAGTGGAGAATTGAGACTATGTTTGAGATGCCAGAAATATCAAAAACCACACGGTATCACAATATGAATCACCACTAAACATCGAGGCCATATTTGGAAGAATTACAGGTTCACAGATATTCTCTAAAATTGATTTAAGGCATAGTTTTTGGTTGATACCTTTAGCTGAAAAATGTAGAAACTATACCGCGTTCTCAATTGATGGTATTGTATACAGTGGCACTACAGAGGCACTACTCAAGGTAAGGCCTTTTGGTTTACAAAGCGCTTGTGCAGCATTGGTACGGGCTCTACATTCTATTTTAAATCGATACGAAGATTTTATAGTCCATTACATCGATGATTTGTTGATTTTTTCACGAGATATACAGAGCCATATGAAACATATAAAAATAATTCTGGAAGAATTGGACAGAGCTGGATTAATCGAAAAATGTCAATTTTTCCAAAAAGAAGTAATTTATCTAGGTTTTCAATTAGACACTACAACAGTTAGCCTAGCTGAAGACCGAGTCAAGCTTATTGATGAATATCCAAGACCAACGAATTTGAAAACATAGAGGTTTTCTTTGCACGATCAATTATTTTAAAAAACTAATTCCCGATTTAAGCCAAAAGGAAATTCCTCTAATAAAATTGCTGAAGAAAGAGATAAAATTGAATTGGAAAGAAGAACAGGAGAAGGCTTTTCAAATATTAAAACAAGAATTTGCAAAAGGAACAAAAATATACCACTTCAATTATAATCTACCATTTATATTCCGAACTCATGCGTCAATACAAAAGTTTCCAGGAGTTTTCTCACAGATACAAAACGACCAAGAAGTGCCAATATGCTTTATATCTCGGGTGACCAAAACTCACGAAAGAAAAGATAGTGTGACAGAATTGGAATTTGCCAGTGTACTATTTTGTGTAAACAAATTAAGATATTACTTATTGGGAACTAAATTCACAATCGAGACGGATCATGCCACTTTGGTTCACATCATGAAGAACCGATTGGTGAAAGGAAAAAAGCTGTAAGTGTTTGATCAATTGAAATTGGTATTTGTGAAGGATCTATGTTGACATCATGGTTATTTATCTTTTGAGTTTTTCAATTTACATCAATTGAGTTTTGTTTGACTAATCAAAAGTTTAAAGTTTTTGTTTTGTTTTTTTTTTGGTTCAAGTAAAGGAAAGTTTAAGTAAAATTTGTTTTCACTTAATAATAATATAAATATATGTAGATTTAAAATCTTATTATTATAAAAATTTCATTTATTTTCTTGTATGCTGATTGATAAGATAACTGCAGAATTTGATATTTGTTTTATTCGTTTATATAAAATAAACAAACGTAATTTTTTTTAATATAATATTTTCTTTTATTATTATTCTTTTTCTCTATCCCGATGAAGGACAACTAGAAAATCATTGATTCCATCGAACGCAGGTAATATAAGGAGTTTTATTTTACATTTGATAACAATTAAGTTACATTATTCTGATTGGCTTAATAAATTAAAATCAAAGTAAAACTAACCAATCATAACAATATGTATATATATATTATATAGAGATAAGCGTTCAAGTCCCGTGATTTTTTAACTTGCTTCTGTAATGTGTTGTTCTTCTGAGGCGAAACAGATACAGTATTATTCGTTTTTGTAATTTAAACTTGTGGGGTGCTAGAACACCAAAAAGACAGACCATATCAAAGATAAGACTCGAACAAAGAAAAATATGTTATTTTGGAAGATGCTATATTGATTTCCTTTGAAACAGATCTTCTTATTTTATAGCAGGCTGAGTCGTTTCTTACTTAACAAATCGATATGAAAAAACCAGGTACGGTTGCTGTCTAGAAAAATACCAATAATTTTACAGTGACATGTTTAAAACTTTAATTATATATTCATATGAGTTTCGGATCTTCGTTAATCTACAAAATAAAAGATATTATAATGTAATTTTTTCTAGTTGCATAATTATGCACATCATTCACTTAATCCAAATATTTTTAAAAGAACCCATTTTTAATACATAACAAACATTCAAACAGCGATGGATCAAAAACTTTTAGTTTTACAAAAAAACTACTATACAGTAATAAA
Source organism: Diabrotica balteata (assembly GCA_918026665.1). Taxonomy (NCBI): domain Eukaryota; kingdom Metazoa; phylum Arthropoda; class Insecta; order Coleoptera; family Chrysomelidae; genus Diabrotica; species Diabrotica balteata. The sequence goes on from OU898281.1 coordinate 70,475,577, forward strand.
CTAAGCAGTAAGGAAACACCACAGGCACTTTTTAAGACAATATAATGCTTTAACTAAAGAAAAAACGTAGTAAATTGATACAATGTCAACAAAACTCGTTAACTATCTACCATTACAAATAATGGGTTCGAGCGTTCTTGACTACGTCAAACGCCTGAGTCAGCTGTCATGCGCAATATCATACCTTGTGTTCCATGGATTCCTTTGTTCCGACTTCCGTCCCAACATGTCTATTTTGTCATTTCTATCAGTTGCTATAAATAAGTCCTAGTAGACACTTTATCTCAGGACCAGCAATCTCATGTAGAGTCTTACGTGCCATGTTATTAGTTTCACTTGTAACTTTAACATCATATTATATAAGAACCAATAATGTAACCTAAATTTAAATTAATAACATTTAACGGGTTTTACCCAAATATTTAGTGTCTCAAAACATACCTACACCTAGTAGGTATTAACAAAATTTTGAATTAGCCTTGGTCAGAATTTTAAATTTCATGTTTGCTTTAATTAAAGTGGTTATATACTTTTAGGATACACTGATGATGGAATATAGATTCCGAAAACGTTTTGTGATGTGATGTTGGCCGATTGGGTATATACCTTTTATAAAGGATTTTAAACAAATTTTTTGTGATACATGGTATATAGCCAGCTACAGGAACTTAGTTTCCTTGTGGATTGAAATCTTAAAAATTTACCATAGTTGTGATTTAATCCAAAATTCAACTTTCTGTCTACAATTATGTACTACGAGTATTAAAAATAGTGTATTTGGAAAAATCAATAAGTATAATAAAATGTGATATAACTAACTCAACTGGCACAATAGGGCAACACTTCTTTTTATCCAATGCGATGCTGGTAGATCTGTATTTAACAGAACAGGCAGTACGTAATTAGTTGAATGTCCAGTCGTCGATAGTAGTCCTTTTCGTTCTGATGTTTTATAGATTGGGCACACGTATCTTCCACCTGAAATCATAAAAAAATTTAGACTTATAGTTGTGAAGTGACCATTGTGAAAAGGATCATTGCAAATTTACTAATCTTGCAAATTATTAATAGTCATTCAACCAAACCTTTGATCTTAAAAATATTGCAATTAAAAGATGTTTAACTTTATGAACATATAAAAATTTTATATGCCCCTGATCGTTGTCTATACATCGTAATATATCAGTCATACAGTATGATATACAAGTTTAAAATGTTGTGTGTAGTGTATAAGTTGAGTAAATGGCTCAGTAAGATCGACTTTATTTTCTTTAAAAATATTCTTTAGTCACCGTCTCTAATGGAGGATGGCTTTAACTTCTGCAAATTCATCTTTATCTCATGATTTTTCTTATTAAGGTTGGGAGGTCTAGTCCTGTAAAATCCTTTATGTTACGAAGCCAGGATATTTGCTGTTTGCTAGGACCACACTTTTTTTATATTTTTTTCCATTATTAGTTGAAGAAGTTATATCTCTGATGCTTGATTTGATGTCCAAGCTAAGATGTTTTATGTTTTTAAAAAATTTTTACATGTTCACAATCTCTAGTTGCTCTTGAGTTTTTGTGCTCTCTAAGGCAATATTCTCACTAATGTGCTATCACAAAAACAAGTAACTAAGCTTAATCAAGAAAAAATAATACAAAGTAATAAAAAGAAAGAAAAAACAATATTATTGATAATAAGAAAAATATTGTTAATTGTTGGTAATTGTAACGTGCTTACTAAATTTTTGGTATTTTGACAATGAATGAATCTTTTAATATAAATGAATCTTTTTAAGGACTTTTACTAACAATAGGATACATAATAGGCAAACATTTCTTACTGGAGCAACCTCTCCTATCTTTACTAATTTCTTCTTCTTCTTCTTCTTTCTTATAGAATGCAGGTTCTAAATCCTGTTTCTTATTCAATATTAGCCTTGCTAAATTGTTTAAATTGTTGCACTAACTTTTTCTTGGTCTGCTAATACTTCTTCGTCCATTTGGTGACTTACCTCATGCAATTTGTACTATTCCATCCTCTGCCATTCTACTGATGTGTTTGTTCCACTTCTGTTTTCGTTTTGTCACCCATCCATTTATGTCTTCTATATTGCATGCTCTTCTTATGTTTTCGCTTCTCTCCCTATTGAACAGACTTCTCCCTGATATTCGTCTGAGTATTTTTATCTCTGTTGTTTCTTGCAGTCGTCTCGTTTTAGATGTGTCAGGTCTTGTCTCCGCAGTGTATGTTAATATAGGTCTAATTGCTGCTTTATAGATTCTTGTTTTTGTGTCTTGTCTTAGGTGTTTGTTCTTTCAGATTGTGTTATTAAGAGAACCCGCCGCTTTACTTGTTTTTAAGCTTTGTTGTCGTACTTCTTCTTCAACATCCCTGTAGCTAGTTATATCTATTCCCAGATATCTAAACCTTGCTTCCTGCCCTATTATTTTTGCATCAATTTTGATTTTACACCGTAGTGGGTATTTAGATATTGTCATACATTTGGTTTTTTTCTGCTGATATTATTATATTGTATTTCTTAGCTGTTGTGAAGATATGTTTTAATCTTTGGAGCTCGTCTTCTGTCTCGGTGATTAATGCGGTATCATCTGCATAACATAATATTTGGATTTCTTTGTTCCCCATTCTGTAGCCATGACTTTTTCGTTCTGCTTGTATTATTTCGTCCATTATTATAGAGAGAAGTGGGCTCAACGTGTCACCCTGTCTGACTCCGCTTTGTACTGGTATACACTGTGTAGTTTTCCATTTATCTTTGCCTGTATTCGATTTTGGATGTAGATGTTTTCGATGGTTTGTATAATAATACGTTATGTTTCTTTTATACAGTAGGTGTAAGATGTCTTCGACTTTGATGCGATCGAAAGCCTTTATCAGGTCTATAAAACATAGATATGCAGGTTTATTGTACTGGATATTGTACTTTCGGATCTGAATCGTTGTTGTTCATCTGATGAAGTGGTTAGTTTATTGATTTTATTAGTAAGGACTTTTGTTTTAGCTATACCTCTATAATTGTTGGGATCTTCTTTATCTCCTTTCTTAAACATTGGTATCATTATGCTGTTTCTCCATGCGTCTGGTATCTTACAGTGTAATATTAGTTTTTGTATAAGTTTTGTCATCTCTAGAGTTATACTTTCTCCTCCGTATTTTAGAAGCTCCTTGGTTATTCCGTCTGGTCCTGGTGACTTTATATTTTTGAACGAATTTATGGCTATTTATACTTCCTGAAAACTTATTTCTATTTCGTGTCTTAATTTAGGTACGTTATTATGTTGATTATTATTTTCCTTTGCTTTGAAAAGTTCCGTCAGGTATCTTTCCCATTCGTTTGCTGGTATGTAATTGTATTCCTTCAATTCTGCCATTTCTTTCCGTTGGTTCTTTATAAATCTCCATATTTGTTTTTGTGTACCGTAGAAGCCACTTTCCATCTTTTTTGTAAACTGCTTCCAGTGTTCATTTTTTGTTCTTCTTACCAACTGCTTTGTTTCAGTTCGTATTCTTCTGGGAAAATTTCTTCTTAAAAAAAAATTGTGTAGTTCACATAGACGGAATGTGAAGTGGAACAATTACTAAATAAACCGTGCAAAGAAAATAAGTGCAGAAGAAAAGAAAAGTAAAGGAAGAAAACTAGAAAACGGTAGATACAAAACAAAAAAAAATAGAAATAAATGTAGAGAAGTTTTCTAAACAGATTATGGCGTAAAAGTAGAATGAATTTAAATTTTTGTAATTTATTATATAGGTACACGTACTTTGTTCTTAGAATTATATAATTGGTGTATAGTATAATTTATGATTGTAAATTTTTAAGCGTTAATTATTTTATCTGAATAAACTAAATAAGTTAATAAACAATATTTTTAAATTTTGCTATTTTTCTTTTTAAAACTGAATTCACGATATTTTTGTAATAATGTGAAGAAATCAAAATCTTTATGTATTTACCTGGGAAATACTTCTCGGCTAGTAGCGGTATAATCCAAATAACCGGCATATTATCATACAATATTTTAGGCATCAACTCGGCTAATATACCTTTGTTTCGATCCCATCTGGCGCCATCTGTGAACAGTCCATAAATATATGCACCATCATTTGGCGCCGACTTCATTACATTTACATTAAGCACTTCAAAATCAAAGGTTAATTTATCAATGGCGATGGTGTACTTTCTAGCAAAGTTTTGCTTAACACCAGTTAGAAAGGCTTGTGTAAAGAAAAATCCAGATATCCAGTAACTAGGAGGTTTACCTGCAATAATTTATAATTGTTGCATAAACTAAAATATTTTATATTCTGTTCAAACTTAAGTTATACTAGCTCCATAAAATGTTATATGGCATGCGTAAGTATAACAAGTGACTAACAGTGTAAGATCACTGTTATATTTTGTCCAATTTTCGTTTATTTTATTAAATTTTATAAAAGCAGTCAGTATAAGTTTAATTTTTGTAACTAGTTCTAAAGGAATAATTCTTGGCCGTGATAATAAATTTCCCGCCCTACCACGTAGAAAGGTTTATCTACCCATTGGTCCGTTTAAAAGATTTTCAAGCTTTTGCCGTAATACACTTGTTCAATCACAAATTAGTAGGTACATTAATTTGTAATCTCACATGTATCTTAATTTCCTGAATTCGTATAGTTTTACCGTGTATAATTGTGAATCGTATCGATTAATAGTTTAATTACAGTTTGTTCAACTTCCTGCAAACTATTACCTAATATTTTATTGAGGTAAATGTCTGAAATCAATTACCCGGTTCAAATTATACTTGCTAGCTTTCAAAACTCAAAGTTTTTTGTTCTATACTGAGCAATAAACTTATTTGACGAATTTAACAACAACTTTAGTGTAATAATTCAATAACTGTCAATAAAACTATATTTTACTCCACCACGAAGGGATTTAGAAACAATGCGAACTTATAATTACATTCGAATTTGTCCAGAGTCAAAAGTTTCGTTACCAAGGCATTTCGGCCACATGGAACGACAACTAACGGTAACTGTTTCTATTTAAATATCTTATTATAAAAAGGCATACCATTGCCATTCTATTTTATTTTCCGGTGTGCATCAATATGTTAAAAACTTTGTATTTTATTATCTTTTTTTTTTTCGTCTTTATAGAGGGGGTGTCTGGAATCTTCAAAAGACATCTCAGTCCAGGACGCTGCCTGACTGACCTTAGTGCAGGATTCGTTCTTCGTACTCCCGGCGATAGTTCCCGAGGTACTTTAAAATGCCCTCTCGTCGCTGAGTCTACGCCGAACGCCTACCTGCTAAACCAGACCCTCCTCTGTCATCCAGCGATCCGGAAGCGGAATGGCCGCTGTAAGGCCGGCATCACTTCCGAAGCACTACCTTTATTCATTCATTCTCCATTCATACACATCCACACTCCTAGTTCGGCATCATTCTCAGAAGGGCATTTCCTCCTTCCCCACAGTCAAACTCACGCATTCTAACTGAAAAAGTGTGACCCACTGTTCTAACTTCACCTTTCAGCATCATTTACTCTACCTTTGCCGTTGGTCCAGCTGTCTTTCTTCCTCTTCCTTTTTTTTATCACTGCACGGATATAACTGTGTATGTTAATCCAACCTAATTTATTTTCAATCATTCTCTCAATCATTTCTCTCACTGTAACAAAATTCACACCTGTCTCTCTCTCCATTCTGTTCCTTCCACTATCCATCTGCTGCAATCTAACATCGTATGTGTCACAGTGTCCGAGTATCCACAATATAGGCATTCATCTGTATCAGCCTTACCGATTATATAAAGGTAGGCCCTAAAACACCCGTGTCCTGTGAGCACAGTCATTCCCATCGCCGCATCTGCCCCCCGACGTCCCGGATGCACGGACCGTGTTAGTGGTCCCCGTTCCAGTTATCGAGAACTCGATGTATTGATGTTCAGTTCCGTGTAGTCTGGCAAAAACCTTCCAGCCTCTTGCTTTCGCCGCTATTCCTTGTGTCGCCATGGTCACGTCGATGTATGTACAGTTGCGGTCACGGAATAGTTTACAGGTTCACGTATCTAGGAGCCCATTTTTTAAATTTTTACTTCGTTTAAACGCACCTTTTACGTCAAAGTGACGTTGCCAGTGGTGTACTAGCTAGAATAGGTAGATTAAAATTTAAAATATCAAAATATTTTACAAAATGAAAAATATAGAAAACAGTTTTTTGAATAAATGGATTATGATCCTAATAACGAAAATAAAGAAGTCTTTTTTTTAATATGCATTTTATTTTAAATCTATTTTATATTAAATAACGATAAACAATGATAAATAATAATTTAATATTTGGTGGAAGCCCCATTCTTGTCAATACAATTTTGCAGTCTTCTGTTCATAGATAGCACCAATCCCCTCATGTTATAGTTAACAAGCTCTTCCCATGCCTGCTCAATTGCTTCCCATAATTCAATTCTATTCCGTGGTCTAAGGTTTTCTTTCATTTAGTTTCTTTGTTAACTCTGCCCACACATTTTCGACGGGGTTAAAGTCTGCACTACGGGAAGGCCACGGAAGAACATTAACATCAGTTTCTTCTAGCCATTCTCGAACAAAATCCACAAGGAAAAATTCCTGTAGCTGGCTGTATACCACGTATAACAAAAAGAGGTTAATCTTTGTAAGTGGGTATATTTATTTAAAAAAACCCTTAAAAGGGCCACATCAATAGAACAAACGTTTTCGGACTAAACAGTCCATCATCAGGTTATTAAAATCGAAAAATGCCTAAAAAATAAGTATAAACCATTTAGTTAAAACAAACGAGATTTTGAAATTTTGACTAAGGTTGAAAAGCAAAAGATGGTTATACTTACTAGGTCATAATGCCTGAGCCACCAAAATATTAGGGTGAAAACCCTTTAAATTACATTTAGTTATGAAATTATTTACATTGGTTATAAAATAACTGTGATGTTCTATATTAAATTAAATTTGACCAAAGGTAACACATGGCTCAAATGGGTTCCAGAGCCGGGCGAGAGGCAACCTCTGCGCTCGGAGAACAACGTGGAACTGATTGACAAGATACTTTTGAAGGATGAAGATAACAGAATGTCAATGCAACAAAAACTATAAAAGTTGTACATAGTATTACTACAGCCAAAAGATTCAAACAAGTTTTGATGATTTTAAAAATAACAACAATATAGGTGTTGGGATTTAAAAACTTTTTATTTATTAATTTAGGGTATAAAAGATGTCAAATCAATGATGGTTTTATAGTCATGATTAATATAATGACCTGTGCCTTAGGCAACTTATGTTGCTTTTCGTCGTATGGAATGTGGTCTAAAGTGTATTTATTTTTGGGTTAGCTTGTATTTGTGGAATTTATCCTTTTATGTTTAACACATCTAGGACAAGGTAAAAATTAAATAACAAATATTTGAAGCTAATATAAGACCTCATGTTTAAATGACTTTATTTAGGAATGCTCCTATGGTGAAGAATTAATAAAATTAAGTTTAGTAAGATGGAAATCTACAGGCTGAAGAAATTGAAGTAGTAACATATGTGATTGAATTTAAAATCGAAGAGACTGGGTTCCTCAGAGACTGATGAGAATGAAATTAAAAGAAATGAAAGGAGGGGGGGGGGTTGAAGGAGAAAAGGAGTTGATCAACAATTAGAGATAATAGGGTCCTTTATACTTAAAGTATCTAGCACCCTGACAAAATCTATTTAGGTGGTATTAAATTCAGCTTGTAGAAACCTGAAATTTGTTGTATAAGTGTGCTACTAAGTTGTTGACCGAAAGAAGGTGGACAAAGGTAGATTAGGATTCTATGTAATATGGTAGATTAAGATTTTTTAATAAATTGTTAGATAATGTTTAAGTGATTACTAAATTAAAACTATTGGATACATGTTTAAATATATGAATTGACCAAGAAAATAATGAAAGAGAACAAAATTAACAGGAAAACGATGTAGAAGTGAAGAGTGAAGTGAGTGAAGAGATAAGATAGTGAAATGTTGGTATGGAGGATGTGGATGGTTCTGAAGTTAAAATAGGGGTCAGAAATTTGTGAGAGGAAGGTGTGACGATATTGTATAAACAGGGTGTTTGAAGAACCACAAGATTATGTAGGAAATAAGGTGTTGACGTTTGTATAGGAAAATAAGGCAAAGAAAATAGGACAGTATTGTGAAGTGTGGACTATGAAAAAAGTTGACGATGTAAAGGTTGAAAGTCACGGTTGAAAGATACATGGCGATTAACACAATTGGGGCTTTTTTGTTTTTTCTTTGACTATTTCCAAGTCTTCATATAGGTCTAATTTTAGAAAATTTTTTTGGGGAATATTATGTAACAAAGAGACGTCTTCTGGGATGTTGAGGGTATGTTTATGTTGTGCAAGATGTTGAGAGAAGGTGGAAGTGTTCTCTTTTTTAGTGTGTTCTAAGGAACGAGAAGTTAGTGATCTACAGGTTCTACCTATATATGTAGCATCACAATCAGAGTCATTGTAATTTATAAACGCCACTACGATCCATGTAGTTGATGGGATCTTTTGTATTAGTTAAGCATTGTCCTAGATTGTTCGGGACTTTGAAAGAAATGTGGGTATTCTCAACAGATCTTTTTAGGATGTATCTAAGATCTCCAGAAAGACGTTCTTGAAGGTAAGGCAAAGAAAAATACTGAGTTTTTGATGGTCAAGTCTCTGGGAAACGCAGTCTCTCTCAATAGTTTGAGTTGTCTCTTATTTATAAGTTTGTTAATGATGTTGGGGTCATATCCATTATTGAATGCTATTTGTTTAAGGTGTTAACTTCTGTATGATAATTGGATTGTGATAGTGGAATTGTTAATAATCGGTGAATGTAACTATGGAATGCTGCATATTTGTGTGACATTGGGTGGTTAGAAAACAAAGGTATGATATGGTCAGTTGTGTTGGTTTCCTATAGATACTGAAATCGAAGTGGTCGTTTAATCTGGTGATGGTAAGGTCAAGAAAATTAATAGATTGAGATGATTCTAGTTCCATAGTGAACTTAATGTTTGGGTGGATTTGGTTTAATTTAGAGAGTAATAGATCAGCTGAATTTGAGTTACCTGATATGAAGACTAAGCAGTCATCAACATATCGAAACCAATGAGAATTTCAGGATTTTTCATAATGTGTGTGGATTCTAAGTGATCCATAAAAATATCAGCTAAGAAAGGGGAAAGGCAACTACCCATGGCTAAGCCATCAGGTTGTCTGTAAAATTTACTATTGAAAACAAAAAAGTCTTGAGCTAGACAAGTTTGTAATAATTGAATAATTGAATTAGTGGTAGACAAAGTGATAGAATTTGCTCGAAGAAGAGACTGGACCAGATTAATAGTTTCTTGTTTGGGGACTGAAGTAAATAGATTGCTGACATCAAATGAAAGCATTGTGATGTTAGGATGAAGATTTATTTGTTGAAGAATTGTTGACTAGATGAATAGTGTTTTTGACTGCAAATCGAGGGGTAAAGTTCGTCATGTTGTTAATGAGATTCAATATGAATTTTGACAAAATAGAAACTGGAGTGTTTATGAAACTAACAACGGGACGAATGGGAATGCCCTCTTTATGTATCTTAGGTAAACCGTACAATCTGGGTGTTAGTGGGTTACTAGGTATTTTATAATATGGAGCGTCATGTTCTGAGAGAAATTCTGTGAATAGTTTATTGGTGGCTTTGATTTTGTTAATGAACTTTTTTGTTGGGTCTTCGGAGAGCAAAGTGAAATTATTATCTGAAAGAAATGTGGTGACCTTGTCGTTATATGAAATTTTGATCTAGAATAACTAGGCAATTGCCTTTATCTGCTTTACTAATAATAAGATTGTGGGATTTAATTTTGTTTTGAATGGACTTGAGGGTTTGGAGTTGGTCTTTCTGTTTTTTGTTTGAAAATTGTGGAAAGAAGCATTGAATGAATAATTTTGGGAAGTAAAAGGTGGGTTAATGGATGAAGAATTATTTGATGTGTTTAGTAGAGTGTTGGGAGTAGAGTTATTGAAAGAAGAAGATGATGGGAAATTTTTGTTTTTGAATTTGTGGATAGTTTTATAACAAGAGTTTTCTAATTGACGTTTTTTGATTTAGAGGGATAGAAGATTCTGGATGATAACATCTAGCTCAATGGAAAGACTCTGAAGGTCCTTTTCAGAAACCTTCTTCGGAATGGAGTATTTGAGACCTAGATTCAATAAATTGAGTTCATTTTTATCAAAGTTTACTGAGGATAAATTTTTGAGCCTTGGGTGAAATTGAAAATTAGAGAATTTAGTTTTATTGTTGCTATTATTGTTTTGTGAATTAGATGAAATACTGATGAGTTTATTAAGTTTAGATTTAAGTTTACTGAATTTAATAGAAGTTACATTGTCCATTCTGTCCTGAACATCATTCAAAAGGTTACTATAAGTTATCAAAACTATGGATTCAAGTAAAAAATCATATGTTACCTTTAGCTTACAGTTTATAAAATTAAGTTTTCCATAATGGTTGCAAATCTCCTTCTTATAAATTTTGAGTTGAAAAGTGTCCCTTAAGGTGGTTGGAACATTTCCTGGTGTTTTAATTCTACAAAAGGTAGGAAAGACTTTATAGTTGATGCATTGTGAGATGAACCATATATCCAACTTGAGTGTACATCGTTTAGTGGCTAAGCGCATGTATTGAAGAGCCAGGTTGACATACCGTCAATTAACAAAATCCACAAGGAAAAATTCCTGTAGCTGGCTGTATACCACGTATACAAAAAGAGGTTATCTTTGTAAGTGGGTATATTTTATTTAAAAAAACCCTTAAAAGGGCCACAACAATAGAACAAAACGTTTTCGGACTAAACAGTCCATCATCAGGTTATTAAAATCGAAAATGCCTAAAAATAAGGTATAAACCATTTAGTTAAAACAAACGAGATTTTGAAATTTTGACTAAGGTTGAAAAAGCAAAAGATGGTTATACTTACTAGGTCATAATGCCTGAGCCACCAAAATATTAGGGTGAAAACCCTTTAAATTACATTTAGTTATGAAATTATTTACATTGTGTTATAAAATAACTGTGATGTTCTATATTAAATTAAATTTGACCAAAGGTAACACATGGCTCAAATGGGTTTCCAGAGCCGGGCGAGAGGCAACCTCTGCGCTCGGAGAACAACGTGGAACTGATTGACAAGATACTTTTGAAGGATGAAGATAACAGAATGTCAATTGCAACAAAAACTATAAAAGTTGTACATAGTATTACTACAGCCAAAAGATTCAACAAGTTTTGATGATTTTAAAAATAACAACAATATAGGTGTTGGGATTTAAAAACTTTTATTTTATTAATTTAGGGTATAAAAGATGTCAAATCAATGATGGTTTTATAGTCATGATTAATATAATGACCTGTGCCTTAGGCAACTTATGTTGCTTTTCGTCGTATGGAATGTGGTCTAAAGTGTATTTAGTTTTTGGGTTAGCTTGTATTTGTGGAATTTATCCTTTTATGTTTAACACATCTAGGACAAGGTAAAAATTAAAATAACAAATATTTGAAGCTAATATAAGACCTCATGTTTAAATGACTTTATTTAGGAATGCGCCTATGGTGAAGAATTAATAAAATTAAGTTTAGTAAGATGGAAATCTACAGGCTGAAGAAATTGAGTAGTAACATATGTGATTGAATTTAAAATCGAAGAGACTGGGTTCCTCAGAGACTGATGAGAATGAAATTAAAGAAATGAAAGGAGGGGGGGGGGTTGAAGGAGAAAAGGAGTTGATCAAACAATTAGAGATAATAGGGGTCCTTTTATACTTAAAGTATCTAGCACCCTGAACAAAATCTATTTAGGTGGTATTAAATTCAGCTTGTAGAAACCTGAAATTTGTTGTATAAGTGTGCTACTAAGGTTGTTGACCGAAAGAAGGTGGACAAAGGTAGATTAGGATTCAATGTAATATGGTAGATTAAGATTTTTAATAAATTGTTAGATAATGTTTAAGTGATTACTAAATTAAAACTATTGGATAACATGTTTAATATATGAATTGACCAAGAAATAAGTGAAAGAGAACAAAATTAAACAGGAAAACCGATTGTAGAAGTGAAGAGTGAAGTGAGTGAAGAGAAGATAGTGAAATGTTGGTATGGAGGATGTGGATGGTTCTGAAGTTAAAATAGGGGTCAGAAATTTGTGAGAGGAAGGTGTGACGATATTGTATAAACAGGGGTGTTTGAAGAACCACAAGATTATGTAGGAATAAGGTGTTGACGTTTGTATAGGAAAATAAGGCAAAGAAAATAGGACAGTATTGTGAAGTGATGGACTATGAAAAAAGTTGACGATGTAAAGGTTGATAAGTCACGGTTGAAAGATACATGGCGAATTAACACAATTGGGGCTTTTTTGTTTTTTCTTTGGACTATTTCCAAGTCTTCATATAGGTCTAATTTTAGAAAATTTTTTTGGGGAATATTATGTAACAAAGAGACGTCCTCTGGGATGTTGAGGGTATGTTTATGTTGTGCAAGATGTTGAGAGAAGGTGGAAGTGATCTCTTTTTTAGTGTGTTCTAAGGAACGAGAAGTTAGTGATCTACAGGTTCTACCTATATATGTAGCATCAACAATCAGAGCATTGTAATTTATAAACGCCACTACGATCCATGTAGTTGATGGATCTTTTGTATTAGTTAAGCATTGTCCTAGATTGTTCGAGGACTTTGAAAGAAATGTGGGTATTCTCAACAGATCTTTTTAGGATGTATCTAAGATCCTCCAGAAAGACGTTCTTGAAGGTAAGGCAAAGAAAAATACTGAGTTTTGATGGTCAAGTCTCTGGGAAACGCAGTCTCTCCTCAATAGTTTGAGTTGTCTCTTATTTTATAAGTTTGTTAATGATGTTGGGGTCATATCCATTATTGAATGCTATTTGTTTAAGGGTGTTAAACTTCTGTATGATAAATTGGGATTGTGATAGTGGAATTGTTAATAATCGGTGAATGAAACTATGGAATGCTGCATATTTGTGTGACATTGGGTGGTTAGAAAAACAACTCTACAGGAAACCAACACAAACTGACATATCATACCTTTGTTATCATACAGAAGTTAACACCCTTAAACAAATAGCAATTCAATAATGGATATGACCCCCAACATCATAACATTAACAAACTTATAAATAAGAGACAACTCAAACTATTGAGAGAGACATGCGTTTCCCAGAGACTTGACCATCAAAACTCAGTATTTTTCTTTGCCTTACCTTAAGAACGTCTTTCTGGAGATCTTAGATACATCCTAAAAGATCTTTGAGAATTCCCACATTTCTTTCAAAGTCCGAACAATCTAGGACAATGCTTAACTAATACAAAAGATCCATCAACTACATGGATCGTAGTGGCGTTTATAAATTACAATGCTCTGATTGTGATGCTACATATATAGGTAGAACCTGTAGATCCTAACTTTCGTTCTTAGAAACACTAAAAAAGAGAACACTTCACCTTCTCTCAACATCTTGCACAACATAAACATACTCAACATCCAGAAGACGTCTCTTTGTTACATAATATTCCCAAAAAAATTTTCTAAAATTAGACCTATATGAAGACTTGGAAATAGTCAAAGAAAAACCAAAAAAGCCCAATTGTGTTAATCGCATGTATCTTTCACCGTGACTTTCAACCTTTACATCGTCAACTTTTTTCATAGTCCACACTTCACAATACTGTTATTTTTTGCCTTATTTTCTATACAAACGTTCAACACCTTATTCTACATAATTTGTGGTTCTTCAAACACCCTGTTTTATACAATATCGTCACACCTTCCTCTCACAAATTTTGACCTATTTTAACTTCAGAACATCCACATCCTCCATACCAACATTTCACTATCTTCATCTCTTCACTCACTTCACTCTTCACTTCTACATCGTATTTCTGTTAATTTTGTTCTCTTTCATTATTTCTTGGTCAATTCATATATTAAACATGTATCCAATAGTTTTAAATTTAGTAATCACTTAAAACATTATCTAACAATTTATTAAAAATCTTAATCTACCATATTACATAGAATCCAATCTACCTTTGTCCACCTTCTTTCGGGTCAACAACTTAGTAGCACACTTATACAACAAATTTCAGGTTTCTACAAGCTGAATTTAATACACCTAAATAGATTTTGTTCAGGGTGCTAGATACTTTAAGTATAAAGGACCCCTATTATCTCTAATTGTTGATCAACTCCTTTTCTCCTTCAACCCCCCCCCCCTCCTTTCATTTCTTTTAATTTCATTCTCATCAGTCTCTGAGGAACCAGGCTCTTCGATTTTAAATTCAATCACATATGTTACTACTTCAATTTCTTCAGCCTGTAGATTTCATCTTACTAAACTTAATTTTATTAATTCTTTCACCATAGGAGCATTCCTAAATAAAGTCATTTAAAACATGAGGTTTATATTAGCTTCAAATATTTGTTATTTAATTTTTACCTTGTCCTAGATGTGTTTAAACATAAAAGGATAAATTCCACAAATACAAGCTAACCCAAAAACTAAATACACTTTAGACCACATTCCATACGACGAAAAGCAACATAAGTTGCCTAAGGCACAGGTCATTATATTAATCATGACTATAAAAACCATCATTGATTTGACATCTTTTATACCCTAAATTAATAAATAAAAAGTTTTAAATCCCAACACTATATTTGTTGTTATTTTAAAAATCATCAAAACTTGTTGAATCTTTTGGCGTAGTAATACTATGTACAACTTTTATAGTTTTTGTTGCATTGACATTCTGTTATCTTCATCCTTCAAAAGTATCTTGTCAATCAGTTCCACGTTGTTCTCCGAGCGCAGAGGTTGCCTCTCGCCGGCTCTGGAACCCATTTGAGCCATGTGTTACCTTTGGTCAAATTTAATTTAATATAGAACATCACAGTTATTTTATAACAAATGTAAATAATTTCATAACTAAATGTAATTTAAAGGTTTTCACCCTAATATTTTGGTGGCTCAGGCATTATGACCTAGTAAGTATAACCATCTTTTGCTTTTCAACCTTAGTCAAAATTTCAAAATCTCGTTTGTTTTAAACTAAATGGTTTATACTTATTTTTTAGGCATTTTCGATTTTAATAACCTGATGATGGACTGTTTAGTCCGAAAACGTTTGTTCTATTGATGTGGCCCTTTTAAGGGTTTTTTAAATAAATATACCCACTTACAAAGATTAACCTCTTTTTGTTATACGTGGTATACAGCCAGCTACAGGAATTTTTCCTTGTGGATTTTGTTAATTGACGGTATGGTCAACCTGGCTCTTCAATACATGCGCTTAGCCACTAAAACGATGTACACTCAAGTTGGATATATGGTTCATCTCACAATGCATCAACTATAAAGTCTTTCTACCTTTTGTAGAATTAAAACACCAGGAAATGTTCAACCACCTTAAGGGACACTTTTCAACTCAAAATTTTAAAGAAGGAGATTTGCAACCATTATGGAAAACTTAATTTCATAAACTGTAAGCTAAAGGTAACATATGATTTTTTACTTGAATCCATAGGTTTTGATAACTTAAGTAACCTTTTGAATGATGTTCAGGACAGAATGGACAATGTAACTTCTATTAAATTCAGTAAACTTAAATCTAAACTTAATAAACTCATCAGTATTTCATCTAATTCACAAAACATAATAGCAACAATAAAACTAAATTCTCTAATTTTCAATTTCACCAAGGCTCAAAAATTTATCTCAGTAAACTTTGATAAAAATGAACTCAATTTATTGAATCTAGGTCTAAATATCCATCCGAAGAAGGTTTTGAAAAGGACCTTCAGAGTCTTTCATTGAGCTAGATGTTATCATCCAGAATCTTTCTATCCCTCTAAATCAAAAACGTCAATTAGAAAACTTGTTATAAAACTATCCACAAATTCAAAACAAAAAATTTCCCATCATTTCTTCTTTCAATAACTCTACTCCCAACACTCTACTAAACACATCAAATAATTCTTCATCCATTAACCACCTTTTACTTCCAAAATTATTCATTCAATGTTCTCTTCCACAATTTTCAAACAAAAAACAGAAAGACCACTCCAAACACCTCAAGTCCATTCAAAACCAAAATTAAATCCACAATCTTATTATTAGTAAAGCAGATAAAGGCAATTGCTAGTTATTTAGATCAAAATTCATATAACGACAAGGTCACCCATTTCTTTCAGATAATAATTTCACTTTGCTCTCCGAAGACCAACAAAAAAGTTCATTAACAAAATCAAGGCCACCAATAAACTATTCACAGAATTTCTCTCAGAACATGACGCTCCATATTATAAATACCTAGTAACCACTAACACCCAGATTGTACGGTTTACCTAAGATACATAAAGAGGGCATCCCATTCGTCCGTTGTTAGTTTCATAAACACTCCAGTTTCTATTTTGTCAAAATTCATATTGAATCTCATTAACAACATGACGAACTTTACCCTCGATTTGCAGTCAAAAACACTATTCATCTAGTCAACAATCTTCAACAAATAAATCTTATCTAACATCACAATGCTTTCATTTGATGTCAGCAATCTATTTACTTCAGTCCCAAACAAGAAACTATTAAATCTGGTCCAGTCTCTTTTCGAGCAAATTCTATCACTTTGTCTACCACTAATTCAATTATTCAATTATTACAAACTTCTCTAGCTCAAGACTTTTTTGTTTTCATAGTAAATTTTACAGACAACCTGATGGCTTAGCCATGGGTAGTTGCCTTTCCCTTTCTTAGCTGATATTTTTATGGATCACTTAGAATCCACACACATTATGAAAAATCCTGAAATTCTCATGGTTTCGATATGTTGATGACGCTTAGTCTTCATATCAGGTAACTCAAATTCAGTGATCTATTACTCTCTAAATTAAACCAAATCCACCCAAACATTAAGTTCACTATGGAACTAGAATCATCTCAATCTATTAATTTTCTTGACTTACCATCACCAGATTAAACGACCACTTCGATTTCAGTATCTATAGGAAACCACACAAATGACCATATCATACTTTGTTTTCTAACCACCCATGTCAACAAATATGCAGCATTCCATAGTTACATTCACCGATTATTAACATTCCTATCACAATCCAATTATCATACAGAAGTTAACACCTTAAACAAATAGCATTCAATAATGGATATGACCCAACATCATTAACAAACTTATAAATAAGAGACAACTCAAACTATAGAGAGAGACTGCGTTTCCAGAGATTGACCATCAAAAACTCAGTATTTTTCTTTGCCTTACCTTCCAAGAACGTCTTTCTGGAGATCTTAGATACATCCTAAAAAAGATTGTTGAGAATACCACATCTTCTTTCAAAGTCCGAACAATCTAGGACAATGCTTAACTAATACAAAAGATCCATCAACTACATGGATCGTAGTGGCGTTTATAAATTACAATGCTCTGATTGTGATGCTACATATATAGGTAGAACCTGTAGATCACTAACTTCTCGTTCCTTAGAACACACTAAAAAAGAGAAAACTTCACCTTCTCTCAACATCTTGCACAACATAAACATACCTCAACATCCAGAAGACGTTCTCTTTGTTACATAATATTCCAAAAAAATTTTCTAAAATTAGACCTATATGACGACTTGGAAAATAGTCAAAGAAAAACAAAAAAGCCCAAATGTGTTAATCGCCATGTATCTTTCAACGTGACATTTCAACTTTACATCGTCAACTTTTTTCATAGTCCACACTTCACAATACTGTCCTATTTTCTTTGCCTTATTTTCCTATACAACGTCAACACTTATTCTACATAATCTTGTGGTTCTTCAAACACCCTGTTTATACAATATCGTCACACCTTCCTCTCACAATTTCTGACCCCTATTTTAACTTCAGAACCATAACATCCTCATACCAACATTTCCATATCTTATCTCTTCACTCACTTCACTCTTACTTTCTAATCGTTTTACTGTTTAATTTTGTTCTTTTCATTATTTCTTGGTCAATTCATATATTAAAAATGTATCCAATAGTTTTTAATTTAGTAATCACTAAACATTATCTAAACAATTTATTAAAAATCATAATCTACCATATTACATAGAATCTAATCTACCTTTGTCACCTTCTTTCGGTCAACAACTAGTAGCACACTTATACAACAAATTTCAGGTTTCTACAAGCTGAATTTAATACCACTAAATAGATTTTGTCAGGGTGCTAGATACTTTAAGTATAAAGGACCCTATTATCTCTAATTGTTGATTCAATCCTTTTCTCCTTCAACCCCCCCCTCCTTTCATTTCTTTTAATTTTCATTCTCATCAGTCTCTGAGGAACCCAGTCTCTTCGATTTTAAATTCCATCACATATGTTACTACTTCAATTTCTTCAGCCTGTAGATTTCCATCTTACTAAACTTAATTTTATTAATTCTTCACCATAGGAGCATTCCTAAATAAGTCAGTTAAACATGAGGTATTATAATTAGCTTCAATATTTGTTATTTAATTTATATTGTCTAGATGTGTTAAACATAAAAGGATAAATTCACAATACAAGCTAACCCAAAACTAAATACACTTTAGACCACATTCCATACGACGAAAAGCAACATAAGTTGCCTAAGGCACAGGTCATTTATATTAATCATGACTATAAAACCATCATTGATTTGACATCTTTTATACCCTAAATTAATAAATAAAAGTTTTTAAATCCCAACACCTATATTGTTGTTATTTTTAAAATCATCAAAACTTGTTGAATCTTTTGGCTGTAGTAATACTATGTACAACTTTTATAGTTTTTGTTGCATTGACATTCTGTTATCTTCATCCTTCAAAAGTATCTTGTCAATCAGTTCCACGTTGTTCTCCGAGCGCAGAGGTTGCCTCTCGCCGGCTCTGGAACCCATTTGAGCCATGTGTTACCTTTGGTCAAATTTAATTTAATATAGAACATCACAGTTATTTTATAACACAATGTAAATAATTTCATAACTAAATGTAATTTAAAGGGTTTTCACCCTAATATTTTGGTGGATCAGGCATTATGACCTAGTAAGTATAACCATCTTTTGCTTTTCAACCTTAGTCAAAATTTCAAAATCTCGTTTGTTTTAACTAAATGGTTTATACTTATTTTTAGGCATTTTCGATTTTAATAACCTGATGATGGACTGTTTAGTCCGAAAACGTTTGTTCTATTGATGTGGCCCTTTTAAGGTTTTTTAAAATTAATATACCCACTTACAAAGATTAACCTCTTTTTTTTTTTTTTTTTTTTTTTTGTTTTTTTTTTTATTCTCGAACAATTCTACTCGTATGCACCGGGCAATTGTCATGTTGGAAGATAAAGTCGTTGTTGGGGAATCTTCTGGATCACCGATGCAACATTGTGTGCTCAATAATATGTTTGTAATATAATCCTGTTAACTTCTCCTCTACATGATAACAAACGCCCGGGCCTTCGGCACTTATCCATCCCATACGTTGACAGAGAATCCTCCACTATTTCTTAAATGATGCGTATACTGTTCATCATACCTATGATTTCTCGGCCTATAAAACTTTTATTCGACCATTATTATACGACTGAAATACTTTTTCATCGGAAAATACAACCCTAGACCAAAAATTCTCATCGCGGTTTATAAATTCATTACAAAATTCAACTCGTCTCCTCTTGTGATCCTCAGTCAAAAAGGTTTCCGTGGAGCTACACAATTTAGCAGTCCACTTGCTTTAATTCTTCGACGTGCATTGCGAATACTGCCTGGAAACGCTGCTCTTCTCTTGCCTTTTGAGCTGTGGCAAAAGGAGATTCTCTCAAATAATCTACTAACATCTCATCCTGTTGATCTGTGGAAATCTTCTGCCTCCTGAACGCCCAACCGTGCTATAGAGTGAAATTATCCCATCTTTGTTTAATCTTCCATATGCACATATGACTCACGTTCAAATCAGCAGCAACTTGCCTTAGTGACCAACCTTCTTCGAGTTTGGCAATTGCTCTTGCTTTTTGCGCATAATTCAAATGTATTCTAACCATTTGGAAGAGTTTAATATACTTTTATTTTATTGTTGAGCACTCGCGAAAGCATTGACGTTTTGAAATTTTTTGACTTTGACATTTATCAAATCCGTACGACACTGCAATTTTACAGTATTACAATATAAAAAGTAAGGTGTAAACTATTCCGTGACCGCAACTGTACCTGTACCTCTCCTAACAAACGTAGGTTCCAGACCTGTGTTCAGAACCACTAGGTCTAGAGTACCCACCCAGTCAGTTAGTATCCTGCCGCGAGTATCGGTGACGGGAGATCCCCACTCCGCTCTTTTGCGTTTAAAATCTCCCAGCACTACGTATTCTCCTCCTGTGTTTACCACTTGCTGCATGATCTCATCTATCTTCATCTCGTACTCACCCACCGTCACGTTTGGAAAAATATAACAGCAGACCAGCCGCACCCCCTCCATCTGAACAATCACATATCCTTCTTTCGGCTTAATTTCATACACTCGCAGCTTCCTATTGTAGATTCGTACAGCAGCCCTCCCGGTCGTATCTACAAACACCCCCGTTCTGCCGTCACCAGTACATCGATGTTCTTTTCTACTGCGGCAGCCTCAGCAAGATCGTGTGCTAATCTTGCCGTTCCAATGATAGTTTGGAGCACCCTCAGCTCTAGAGTCTTGCTTTCTTTGTTTGCCATTTCTAAACCTTCGAATTCTTTCGCGCTCTCTTTTACACTCTCGTACTTTTCTTGGGATTAGTCCTCAGTGGTTCCTATTTTCAACCAGTCGGTTGAACTTTGGACATATTCTTGAATTCGCCACATGTCCTTTCACGGCGCAGTTGAGGCATCTGGTTGTTTTCTTCCTTGCAATCCAGCGCTATGTGACCCTCTTTGCCCACATCGGAAGCAACATCCTCTTCTGTTCTGCCCCTTGCATTGCCATTCATTGTGTCCAAAGGCAAGACATCTCAGCATCTCGGTATTTCTACCTTGATTTTATCACTCGGCAGGATGTGTACTCTACTTTTATTCTTTTCATTTTCAAGATCTTTTCGGCAGCGTCTTCGTCCACATCGATCACGGCACTCATCATCCCTCTTACTGCGCCTCGTGTCTCAGTCCAAATTTTTATAATGTCACAGGCCCGCTCTTTGCCAGCTGCTTCCTCAGTGGCCTTTTGAATCTCTTCCTTCGTTGTATTAGGAGGTATTTCCTGTACTAAGATTCTACTCTTCACGATGCCTCCTTTGCAACTGCTCTCGATACGCATGTATTATCAGAGAGGAGTTTTTTCACTTCCTCCTCCATTTCCCGTCATCCGACCAACTCCAGTGATATTTCTTGGTCTCTAGTTTGTCTGATCCTTTTAATGTCAATGTCCTTTCTTCCTGTTAGTTGGTTTTTTACTTCTGTCATTAGATCCACAAAGGATTTTTCTTTAGATTTATTGATGATTACTATTATGTATTATATTATATTACTATTATTATTATGTATTTTCTTATCTAATCTTATCACATCTGATCAAAGTCCCATCTTCAGTCCAATTTTATCAAATTTTTGCGGCGAACTTTTATTAGAGTTAAATATTTAAATCCTGTTGTTCTATACTATTATAGTGCACATTTCATTATTCATTAATAAATATTTAATGTTAATTAATATTTTGTGCAGTGTCTATTTTAAACATGTTTTAATCGAAATGGGTTAACTATACACTAAATATTTTGGTCTTGTATATTTAAATTTCTTGTTAAATTGCACGTTTTCTATTTTTAATGCAGTTGATTAATGACAAAGGGGCTTATGTTAGATAGTTATTTATCATATTTGGTATTTGAAATATATTTTGATACAATAAATTTTATATTTTTTATTTTTATTATTTTTTCACTTTTCTGTTTGTCTTATGCGTATTACATTTCTATTTTTTGGGATTAAAATACTTACTTACTACAGTCAAAACATTGACGCCCGTTTTTTTTGAAGATTTTCTTGTCTTTACTTATTCCTGTTTTGTTATTTTGTATCCATTTCTTCTTGTGTTTCTCACCTCTGCGTACGACCCCGCTCGTATTAACACTAAGCAACAGTGCGTTGGAGTATGTAGGGTTGGTGTATTGTAGAGTATGTATCAGTTTTAAGTTTACTTCTCAGCAATCTAGTTCACATCTATGTAACAACAGTCCCAGCCGGGTACCATTACAATCTCAACAAATTTGCAAGTTATTGCAAAAATGAAATAAAAAGTTAACAGAACAGATGTTAATTTTTCAAGAAGAGTGCAAGATGTTTGTAGCAGTACGCTACCGTAACCTTAACCGTTTCCATATCAATTAATGTATTGAGCAAAAAACTAATTATATGGACTAACTATTGAACTAAAGCCTTGTTTGAAAAGAGTGCTAGTTGGCAAGCGATTTAAAGCAGGACTAGATGGAAATAAACACAAACGATATTCAGTAGAAAACAAAACCGGTAGACAGGCACAATTAATAAAATGAATTAAATAAGAACTTGGAAATACTTAAATGAGAATTTAGCCAACTCTAGTTAAATAAAACTATGAAAACAGTCGTCTGCCGTACTTGGTAATTAGAAAAAACACAAGTAAGCCTATATAAAATAAACCTTGGGAACAAAAATTGGAAGGTAAATGGAAGGATGTAAGTGGCGTAAACTAGTTAAGTTTGGGAATATGACTCATAAATCGACGATGCGCGGTGGTTCTTGTTTACTAGTGTTACCATAGAAACAGCCAGTTTGCTGTTTGCCAGTGTCGTAGTTGTGTATCGCAGAGAGTGTTTGACGTGTTGATTTGATCGTGTTAGATATTTTATTATTTTATTTTAGATTAGTGCTTAGTATCATATTGGTAGTAGTAATTAGTTAATTATTAAGTCATTTATTGTATTTATAGTGTGTTAACTTTAGTTATTAATAATATTTATTTAACAATATGGCTTCTAAAAAGATAGGAACAAAAGGGCTGGGATTAAATAGTCAAGCAATGTCAATTATTTATAATGTTACTACATTTACGGAACAAGATAAAGCACATTTCGAAGCTAACCAAAACCTGTTAATACCTTTAAAGAAATTGACGTAAGTATTGTCAATGATATTTTATTTTCTTATATGTGTATGTGTGTGTGTGTGTGTGTGTGTGTGTGTGTGTTTGTGTGTGTGTGGTGTGTGTGTGTGTGTGTGTGTGTGTTGTGGTATTTAGGTGTGTGTGTAGTGTGTGTGTGTGTGTGTGTGTGTGTGTGTGTGTGTGTGTGTGTGTGTGTGTGAAAGATATGACACGGAAACAAGTACATCAGCCACATAATGTTTTATTTATGTTTAAAGATATTTTTTTTGTTCTTGTTTGTTACTGTTTTTAGATATATGTATAAATCACTGAAGTTATACTAATTTCTATATCTACTTTCACATATTTAAATGTAAAGTGGTGTGATATCTGGAAATATGTATTTTGCGAGTTTTTAACAATATTCTCCCATTGCTGTTGTCATTTTTTCTAATGGGAACATGTCTAATTTTTATTTTTGTATTGAGTTAAATATATATCTTACTGTATAAATATTGCAAAAGACTGCACTGCTTCCTTAGCTAGAGTATCAGATTTTTCATTCCCTGGTATACCTACAAGGCCTCTAACCCAAATAAATGTTACATTTAAATTTACAATCATATTTATTAAACAATATAACATAGGACACTTCATTCCTTCAAATTTTCTATTTTTATTATTACTCCTTCGTTTTTATTATTACTCCTTCGAGTATGTTATTGATGTTAACCAGGTAACACCTTTTATAATTACAAAAAGTTCGGTAGTATAAATGCTACAAACAGGTGGTAATTTAATTTCAATGATTGGTTTGTATTTTGTATAAGTACACCACAACTAACACCTTGTTATTACCTGTTTATGATGTTTCATCAGATACTTTATACTATTTGCTTGAAACAGAAAATCGCCGATCTCAATATGGATTGTGTAGTAGGTAAATATGATAAGTGCATTTGTTTCTCATATTTCATCTATAACAGGTAACATTGTAATTACAGGATAAGTTTTAGCAGCTACAGGTATAAGTATAAAACACCATATCCAAAATAAGAAAAGAAGGTAGAGAAGTCAATAAAAATGAGAGCGACTAGTTCATCTTTTACAAGTCCAAAAGGAAATCGTTCTCGTGACAAAAAAAAATTAAATTGACCAAGGAGAAGAGGAAATCATCAAAAATGTTTTACTATGACTTTTACACCATCGAGAAAAGATCACCTACAATTAATTTTGTTACAAAAAGATCACCTACAAAAATTTTGTTACCGTAAATAAAATAGAATCAGTAAAATTATAAAACAATTGTTTGTTTGTACCCATTTAGAACGAAATGAGAGTTTTCTAGTAAAAACACTGATATAGATACATTTTTAACAAAAACGGTAAATACAATTCCTTTACAATTTTACTTACTTAGTAAACAAGATTTACTTTCCAAATATTTTAACTATTTTTATTTATTTAAGGTATTTATCAAAAACTACCTAAAAACTAACTAAGGAACAAAGAAATGGGATTTCCAGGATCAAAGGAATCATTAAGGAAAACCATAATTGGATTAGGCTTTAGGTAACACAGTAAAATAATTATTTAGTTGAACAAATAAAACTGTATAATGGGTAATGTATTTTCAATTGATATTTTATTAACATCGTTTTAGTTAAACTTATGATGAATATGAATAGTGTATTTTCAAAAGTACTAAATATTTGATTAGTTTATTTCGATTTCGGTTTCCGAAAAACTGTAAACAAAAAATACGATACGATTTTACATAATTTTTGTTTTTAACAAATGAATTGTTCCCACTTCTGTATGTTGTGATACATTTGAAATTTACACCATCGTACTTTTGAAAATATATTCTTCAAATTATCTCGAACAAATTTTTAGTGGAGAAAAACCGAAGACAATAGGAGTGACATAGAAGTCTTTACAATGATGACTGTTTAGAAAATAAATACATTATTTAATTAGTTAAAATAAATTACTTATTGTTTTGTGTTGTTGAAACCCTTTCTAAATAAATTTTAAGTATTAAGGAAATTGTTATTTATTAAAGTACTCCTAATAGTTTACTCATTATTTTATCGAATGTCTGACTATAAACTTCGTAAATATTAAAAACTATAAAAATAAAAATAACAAATTCATTCTCACTTTAATTGAATATACTTATAAAAATTTATTTTAAAGCTGCCGGTTTCCGTCCGACACTGGTAGAAACGGTCCACCCATCTGCGCGAACCACTACGTCACATTCCCAAACTTAAGTTTGTCGGACTCTACCATCGATTGGGAGCAGTAAATCGGTTATGGTCGTTATTGAGCTGTGTAGCAAGTATTCCATGTCTGGAGTTGCATAAAGATAAGTGTCTCTAAGTCATTCGTATATACTGTACTTTTGGTTAAACAACGTAAATACTTTAACGTCAGTGTTAGTAACTAATCTATTTGAAGTTTTAAATTTTTCTTCTTTAGTTCGCATCGACGATAAAGATTTAAATCAACTTTATCTTTTAATTTCACTTTATATTTACCATTTTATTCATATAATTGAATTAATACATTACACATCAGCATTACATTACATTACATTGTTTTGCATTAGCGAATGCATGTAAAGAGGTACAAGTACTTAACGACCTAACCATTGGTATTTAAATAAAAAACTTTTATTAATCTAATTATGTGTTGTTTTCATGGTACAACCGTGTATACTCTCAGTTACTAGCACTCAAAATTTTCAGTCTGTATCTTGTTAAAGTTTAATATAAAATCGCTTAAATTTTCTGTTTGTATATTGCAAAATTTTTAAATTTAAAACAAAAACAGCTGTATAAAAAAAAAAGAGTATATCATATATTTTACATTTTCTATACAATATATATTATATAATCAAGCCATTTGTTTTACATTTTTCTATAATAAAACCACATATTCTACATATTGCGTTTTAGTTTACCTACACCTGGTATCTCTCAACTACTTGGGGTTTAAATAGTTTTTAGGATTAAATCATACTTTTATCATTTATCACTATACTTTCTAGCACTTCCACTGTAATATTAACGGAGTAGAAGTTCCAACAGACCTTTACTCTTGGCACCCATCCTTTTTTTGTTACCAACTCCTTTCCTCTTTAGTGATCTTCGGTTTCTTATCTGTTGTTTCTTTATCATTATCTATTTTCTTCTAACACGGCACGACAAGCCACTCATCTCCATTCCCTGAATATTTATGTCTCATCCTATTATTGTTCTGTATCTATCTCTCACTCACTAAATTTTAGTTATCCAGCTTGATCATCCGGTCACTTAAATTCCCTTCCAATTAATATCACTTGCCTCTAATTTCTCCCCATTTTCTTTATCTCTCGTTTGATCAAATTATTATTAGGGTTTTTATTTTTCTTTCTTTCTTCTTTTTTCTCCTTTCGCCAATCCAGTCTTTTATCTTTATTAACAAAAATAACCTTATAACCCCAAGTTATAAGGTTATATGTTATAACTCGAAATATTTCAAAAACTAGATAGTCCGATCTAGAATAAAAATGCGAGAAATTGTTGAAGGAGAAAATATGTTAAATGAACAATTACAAGAATCCCAAGATGCTTTAAACGAATAACAGATTCAAACTCAGTGTCAGCGTAAAGAAAAAGAGAATGTAACAGAGAAAGTAAGTCTGCAGATAATCACAACAGGAAGAAAATAATGAACAAACTTCCCTAGAAACTTTAAAATGAGTCCATAGAAATATATTGACTTGAAAGTCGTACTACAATAGCTTAAAAATAGAGTACGAGCAGGAAGTAACCAAATATAGTGGAACTATAAAGGCGTACCGTGCTCAGTGGGAATTTTTGTGTATTTCCAATGGTCGGTTATATCGTAAGTGGAAAAGTCCCGATGAAATATATACTACTCTTATTCCATAATTCTTTTCAACAAAGCTGTATGCCAACTGATTCTTGTTTATCCGAACTTTCTATAATTGCTTTACTTTTCTTTATTTTGTGTAGTGCTTAATTTTCTTGTATGTTATTTTGGTGACTATTTCTGTTACTATCTTCTTTAGTTTTACTGGTTTTTTACCAAATTTACTTTTTTAGTGTAAGCAAGCAATTTAGATAAATCCAGCCTGAGAGACTTATCCACTAGACAAGCGTTAGTAGCTTTATTCCTGCTACCTTCTTGTGACTTATCCGCGAATCTGAATTTCTTGCTCGGACCTCAAGTCTCGCTCCGGACTACGCCTAGTTCGGTCACTTGGTTCTCGAGAGTTTGTGCCCTCCGTGTTCGGTTTTTTTGTTGGCTTTCGCCTATTTCTGTTAATATTATTTTATTCATTTGATGACTGAAGCCGCTTTTTGTATTTTTTATAGTTTTTTCCAAGGATGTCCTGAAAAAAGTATCATTAGTTAAGAGCCTACATAGTGATCGTGAATGTTTTTGCGTTGATAGGGCTACAAACTGTCTCTCTGATTTTGTTTATTTACTTTCTCTCGGGTACATATTTATGCTTTGGACGTTTGTGCTTCCATCGACGGAATGCATCATATATCATTATTTGTCACAGTGTCGGACTTAGATGATTCTCCAGTGCCGCGAATTTTGTTCTTGCTTTTTTATCATCATATTAGTCACCCTTACTTGTTATAGTTCTCTAAACAAAACGTTTAGGTACGTATCTTGGTACGTTGACTGCTTTTCTTAGGCTGGTATTTTTTTACAGTTATTTTACAGAAATGTCCCCTTGCGAGAGATGCGTATGTCAATATGGGAATATGATCCTGTTTACTTATCTTATCTTTGTTTTCGTTCTTAATTTGCTTTTTCTACCTGTGGGACCATTGACTACGTATGGACGCTTTTGCTTTATTTTCATTTTGTAGTTTGGCGTCTACATGTTTTTTAAAGTTAGTCCTTTATGCATTACGACTTCCAGTTATAAAACATCAGCAGTGTATAGTGTATACAGTAGTAGTGACAGGACCACATGCTGCTCTGGCGTAAAATTTGCCTTTTCTTAATTTTTCTGTGGATTTCATCACAAGGGACATTTAAAAAAAAACTGTCTATTTTGAAGAATCTGTTTTTAATTCACTAATCGATTTATCTTTGTCAGTCGGATTCCAGGTGCCGCCCTACCTTATTGGAGTAATTCACTATCAGACAGATTCTCATTATTAACCCCATATTTAAGTATTATCCCATACGAAGCACTGCAAGTATTCCGACGTTCAAAGACCGTTGGCTTCTCTACTGGAACTTATCTAGAAAGCAATCTCTAAGAAAAATCAATAAAAATTAATTTCCCTTGATTTAGTTACGATGAATCACGATGTTGCCTCCCTGAAATTGTCTTGTAAAGTCTCGACTTCTTATCTCTGCATGTCGGTGTCTTACTTATCGACAAGATCTAATAAGATCTGCTTTGATAAGTAACTCACAACGATCCTCGTCATGACCGCTCAGCTCCGTGTATAGCAATACCCTTACTTTTTTAATATATACATATGGAAATTTCTTATGGAAGTGCGAAGTTCAATACCTAATACAATAAGTAAGTCTTAAATTACAATACGTAAGTCGTTAACTTTCGAATTGCACATGCTTTTTTAAAGCAATAAAATTTAATGAATATCATCAACTTTTACATATTATAACTTATGTTATTACTAAAATATTGAAACCTTGTAATAATTAAACAAAGCTGACACTCAAGCATATAAAACTTTTAAATGCATTACCTGTCTCGAACCACTTGTAAAGAAAATTCATCCTGGCTATAAAGTCATTTACATAGTTTGGAAGATTCTTTAAACTAGGATAGGAAACACTAACCCATTTTGCGGGTATTTTTGCCATTAACAATGAAGACGAAAACGTTTCTGTTTGCGGTGACATAGCCACAAGTCCTGTAATCAATAAACATAATACAAATAGAATTAATATTTTACACTTACATTCACAATGTTAATCTACAATTTACATTTTTTGTACATTTTGTACATATAATCTACATTTTGTAATACTTGACCTTAACGTTAAATTATTTTAATGTTGATAACCAGTTCATTTGCATATATGTTTGCAGAGATGCTAGGTTAATTAGAGACGACTAAAGAAGCAAATAAAATATTTAGCATTTCTAGGTTTTTGTGGTAATTTCCTTACACTAGAATTATATGGATCAGATGTAATGATCAAATGATTAAACTGTCCTCTATTGTATGTTCTCTTGAACGTCTTGGCAAGAAATCTGTACGAAATATTTTATTATCTTTATTTCTTGCTTTCTGAGCTTCCAGATACTTGTTCAATTGGTAAAAAAACATAATCTATAATTTTTGGACCATGCATTAATATTTTATGGACTGAAGACAGCATGTTATACCATGTATACAATTCTACAAATTTCTACGCAGTTTCTAAATCATATACTCGAAAATTGTCATGGTTAATATTATTAACCACTTAAAACTGCTTACAAAATTATACAAAACCGAGTAATTAACGATTTAGAGAGGCCTCTGATAGTAGCTGATATACTCGAGTTTTTAAAAAATCGTCGAGCTTTATTTCCGTCGTTAGTGCTTCCATAAAGAGGCTTTGGGAGATCGACAATTGCGACGAAATTCCGTTTGAATCATTCTTTTACCTTCTTCCATAATCTTTATCTCCTCTTTAGTACGTGCTCGCCATTTCTTAATTTTAACACTATATGCATATATAAATGCAAGCATCATTCAAAAAAACCTAAACAGGTGAGCAATGATGAAATTCCAAATCGAAGATTATGTTCAGTATTCTCTTTTTCTTTTTACAAAATATTTATATTCTTGAAATCATTGGATGTAGCTCCATACAAAAAAAAACAACGTAAAGTAGAGTTTTTGTATCTGTCACTACATTGAAAACTGTCTATTATCGTACACGTTAAATTTTATTCCAAATTCGCAAATCACCATTTCATGTATTTTTGTTATATAACGAAAAAACAGCACTACCTATTATTCAATGTCATTAACTCTGATTGTCGACTCAACATTTTCAAGTAGAAACTGTAGTTTTATCGGTCTAAAAAACGTGGAGATGGTGAAGCAGGGTTTTTCCAAGCAACAATTTGATTTGAAACATTACTGCTGATTTGCCATCCTCCTTAAACTTCTGCTTGTACATACTTGGTCCAGCACTCCTGTCATAATCTTACTTAAATATAATATGCATATTTTTTAACATTTTACACATAAAAAGAGTCCAAAACTTATCTTTAAAGAAGTAAAAGACGTGCTACTATATGATCTAATAAAGCCTACAATTTAACATCCGCTCGACGTTCTGTAATTGTAATGTTGCAACTTTCTGTAATTGTAACGTTATTATAAGATGAATGCAATTTGCAATTGTTTTCTTTAGTTACTTTTCTTATTTCTAGATAGGTACGTTTCGAAAATTTATATTCGACTAAAACCAAAAGTGCTATATCGTCAGACATTGTTTTTTTCAACTTTTGATGTAAATACTGTTCTATATTTAAACGCTCTTTTGGAAATAGTCAACGTTAACTTTTGAAGCATCTGAGTGTCCTGATGAATGCAGATTCATTTGGGTAGCATGTGCCAGTTCTTCAGTCGTATTGGATGGGCAAGTTCTGCAATTTTTCTACATTTAGATTGCGTTGATTATAAAACTTCGTCGCCATCAATCATAATTTTTATTAAATCAGATTACCGATTATTATATTTTTCTTAAATCTCTCCTCTGTTCTGTTCTCCTCTGTATCTTTATGTATGAGAATATATCAGCCCATTTTTCTGTCAATTTAGTTTCCAAAATTTCGCAAAATGGTTTTGCATTATATTATATTTAAATAATTTTAATTTCGTGAATTTAATTACGTTTCTATTTGATACTGCAATAAAACTTTGTATTTAGTTTATCAGTTACATAATTTGGTATATTACTTTATTATTAATCGTTTTACACACAGTAGAGTTTCAACATAATATAATTTTCAATATGATAAGGACGCATTTCTCAAAAATGCCTGGAGCAGATAATATACAGTATGTTTCAAAAACGTATGTCATTAAATTAAATCACGCATTCCGGGGACAAAAATAAATTGATTAAATCTAACTTACCTTAGAACAAAAGTGAACACAAAAGTTACTAAATAAAAATTATTTTTTTGCATTATCTCCTAAACTACTTGACATTTTGTAATAAAAAAAGGGACATGTTCTGAAAGCATTTTTCACAGAAAAGAAACAGTAAAAAAATTTTAAGGGGGGTGTGTAGCCCTAAATCCCTCAAAATTTTAAGTACGTTTAAATTAAATAAATTTTGTGGCATAATTAGTTTAACACATTATTTTAAAAAAAAATTTGCCTCATCACTTTTTTCAAAAAACAGTTTTTATTGAGTTACGGCCCTTTTCGTTAACCTTAAAAAAATTACTTGCAACTAAATAAATGGCTTAAATGAATTAACAAGTACAAAAAATGTCTTTAACCTCTATAAATATGATATTACAATAAATGTTCAAAATGACCCCCATTTTCTTCAATATACATTCGGTATCGGTCTAATAAGGAAAACCTAATGCGCTGAAAAATCATATTTTTGTGACGAAATTGATTTGCAGCTTCAATTATTCTAACCCTTAATTGTTGTTCGTCAACTATTGTTACAGAATACACTTCTCTTTCATAACCACCCAAAAGCAAAAGTCTATGGGGTTAAGACCTGGGCTTCTGGGTATAAAAACCTGTAAAGGTATTCCCGGAATTTATTACTGTAATGCGGTAAAGCACCATCTTGTAGAATGGTATCTTCCAAATACTCTTGTAAATCGTTTTCCAAGAACAGCAAATAATTATCACCATTTAAATTGTTGGGAAGAAATACTGGATCAATTAGATTGTTATCTACAATTCCTGCCAAACATTAATATTGAAAGTCCTTTGGTGATGAGTCGTTTTTTTTTTGGCGTGATGATTTTCGTCGGCCCAAATGTGCTCGTTATGATGGTTTGTTATTTCATTTCTACTGAAGGTAGCCTCATCGGTAAACAAAATATTTATAATAAAATTAACATTTCGAGTGTTTTCCATTAACAACCAATCGCAAAATCCAATCCTCTTAGGATACTCTTCAACCAATAACTCTTGAACCATTGTTAAGTGGTAGGGTTTAAGTAGCTGATCCTTCAAACGCCGCCGAACCCTTACGTGAGGAACATTTAGGTGAGCAGCTATTACCCTGTGTACTTGTTCCAGGGACTTTTTCAATGATTTCTAAAATGTCTTCATCAGTTGCATCCATTATTTGACGACCACTATTGCCAGCAACTTGCGATTGGAATGTACCCGTTTCCCGTAAACGACGATCAATGGTCAGAAATAATCGTCTATCGGGTGTATTTCGATTGGGGTATTTTACTGCATAACGCCTTGCGGCTGCTACACTATTTCCTTGACATTCACCTAAAATATTCCCAATAGTTTATTGAAATTATAATTTATTCATATCCAACTTAACCAAGTTAAATGCATATCTGCCATTTCCTGACACGTGTAGGCCATTGTAATGTTGAGCAGTTTAGGAGATAATGAAAAAAAAACAATTTGTATTTTGTAACTTCAAAGGACTGTAACTTTTTTTTGTATACACTTTTGTACAAAGGTAAGTTGGATTCAATCAATTTAACTTTTTGTCAAATAACTTGAAAAACTACAATTAAATTTAATGTGGTTTGGGCTTGCACCCAAATGCACAGAAATTGTTACGGGCCGCAAAAACTTCTACTGCAATAAACAGTAACTGACAAAATTTTGGAAACATTTATTTCAATAATAAATATTTTAATAATAATTAAATATTAAATTATTGTTAAACAATATATAATTAATTTTTAAAGTCAGATTTTTTTATTAAAAAAAATATGCAATATATTATAACTTCCAATATATTATTTATGTATTTGTAAAATTTTTTGTTCCATTTTGTTATCAAAGAAAGTAGTTTTTACTTTATTTTCGAGGGCTCCAAAGGGATAGAGATGCAAGGTTAATGGATGATACTTAAATTCGTGCATTTATTGACATTTTGTTCTTGATTGGGATATTTAGAAGTTCAAGAAAAAATGTTAAAAAATCTGGAACAATTCAAAAATAATGGTATTAAAACGTGCTACCCTGAGATGAGCAAAAGTCGGTTTAAATTGCAAATAAAGTGAGTGAGATTTAATGATATCAAAAAAAAATGAAAGAAAGGAAATAAATAAACAAGCACTAATAAGAAAAGTCTTTGAAATATTTGGAGCAAATTTCCAAAAAAAAATTTAGTGTAGGTAAGTGAATTCTTGACTATAGACGAATTGGTTTTAAGAGCTCGCTGCAGTTTTAAACAATAAGTAATAAGTAATACTGTCAGATGTAGATTCAAAATGTGTACATTATTAGAATCTAAAGACCTTGCACAAATTTAATCTCGAAATCTACGTTGGACCGTAGGTCCAACGAGACACAAACAGACGAGAAAGACCATATAAGCTGAGTCATTCTTCGGAAGATATATTTCTGAGGTAAGTACCTACACTCTATAGATGAAACAAAATGCAACATACCTGGGTAAAATTGGTTTACCAGTGTGCCACTAACAAAAAAACTATTTGAAGAGCAAGAGGTGTTAAGAGGATTCTAAGTTATTTAAAACATACTAAATCTTTATGTTTACTATACGATAATATTAATTTAAATTTAACTGGATTTGATGATTCATATTTCGCAAGTAGTATTAACCGTAGAAGGTCATATACTGGTGTTGTACTTCAATTAGTAAGTAGTGCTGTTTATGGAGGTGTAAGAAACAAACTATAGGAGATTCACATGATATAAGGATACCAGATATGATATTGCCACGCACTAAACTCGTACACTCACGCGCATGACATCACCTTGTGCTAAATTTTCAAAATGTATTCATGCTTGCGGATGAAACGAACTGTTGAAATTCTAATATAATTTAGTAGATGTTTTATTTACTACGTGAATTTAAGCTTAAGTATTTAAATTAGTATATTGTAAAAAATACAATTTTCCCATAAGAGTGAAGTTTGATGGGGGGAGCCATGGCCGAATGCCACAAATTGCAAATTATGGAATGTGATTTTCATACAATATATATTTTACATATAGTGGTCAGGTATTATTGACTGAGACGTTAGGTAAACTATTTCTTTTGAGGTTGCAGTCATTAATAGGGCAGAATAAGTAAAACTCTTTGTTCTTTTATTTAGCTTTCACACAATTTATTCGCTTGTTCAGGATATGCTAAAATATTGGTCATAATTATTTATTCTCCCAACTATATATATATATATATATATATATATATATATATATATATATATATATATATATAGACAAGGTAGTCCAAAATTTTTTTGACTAGTTTGGAAAAAATATGTAAATACTTTTTTCTTTTTGGGTGTGGTAGTCAATAAAAAATAGAGCTTTGCTAAGGCGTACTATTTATTCTGAAATCCGAGCTTTCGGTGGTTATTTGCCACCTTTATCAAGGTCTACAATGAAAATTACTGTGTTATAACATTAGGCTGATGTAATATAAAAGTTATAAAAACTTACCAGAAAGTAAGATTCATAGCATATAAAACACAACGTTAAATAACATAATGTGATCTGAATTATTGAAGGCATTAAAAATTTTAAAAACTTTAAAATACCTAAAAATTAAAGAACATGTTACAAAGTTTAAAAAGTAAAAAATAAGACGACATGTTTGACAAAAAACAGTCGTCTTCGCAGGTTTGAATTCAGTCACATCTCACGAACAGAAAGAGGTAGTAGGAGGAACTATTGTTGTTTAAATAGTTCGATGTAACTACAAAAAACAAACTTTCAAACTGATATCTAACAAAATGCCGTTTGTGATTTTAAGTACTACCAACCATGTTACCAACTTAGAATTGAGAGGGAAATTTAAAAAAAGGTTTTATTATGTCAAAAAATAAAAAGAAAATAGTATTTAGTAAGTAGGTTTGAAAAAACAAACAACCACAACAAAATGAACATCTGAATAATAACTGAAGTTAATCATGATAATTATAGCAATTAATAATGGAATTTACGAAACATGAAGCACTCTGAGATACAGAAAACCCTAGTCAAAAGTCAAAATAAAATTGTAAATTTTGCTAAGATTCTGGATCTCAGATCTTTTATTCAGATTGTTGTTATCACTCCTGCTGATATGTACCATTTCTAAGAATGTTCTCTTAAATTTATTTTTCTCTCTGGCTAATATTTTAACATTGTTGAAATCTATCTTATGGTCTAGATCGATAGTGTGTTCTGCCAAAGCACAAGTGGTTTATTTAGTCTACAGTCACTCTTATGAGAAATGATACGACTAGACAGATTTCTTCCAGTTTCACCAATGTACGTGGATGGACATTCAGTACATTGAATGCAATAAACAACATCTCTTGACTCTAAAGTAGTTAGGGGTTGTTTTATTTTGCTATATAGCTGACGTATGGTTTTGATGTTCTTGTTAGCTATTTTGATGTTCTTAAATTCTATGAAAATCTTAGTAAGTTCTACGGTTAGTTTTGGAATATACGGAAGGGCATAAAAATACACACTTGTTTGAGAAGAATTGTTTTGTGCTGAGGGCACTGATTGAGAATTAGTGAGAATGTTATTTCTGTTAACAAATGGAACATTAAAAGTTAATTTATTAATCAGTCTTAGAGGATATGAATTTTCAACAAAAATATTCCGTAAGAGGTTAAGATCATGTTGGAGATGATCTGGATGTGATAACCTTTTGACACGTTCTTTCATTGCTAGGACTAGGTAGGTTTTCATTCTAGGAGGATGATGGGAATGGTAGCTTATAAATCTATTGCGACATATAGGTTTTCTATACCATTGTGTTTTCACAACATTATTCTCACATCTTTGGTTTTTTAACCAATATTCTCACAGAAACCTACAGTAACAATGATTTCTGCATTCAGGACTCTTTCAGTTTCAGTTCTTTTATTAATAACTTAAAATTACCTATCAATTATAAGCTCGTTAGTTTTTGATGTAGTGTCTTTGTTTACTAATTTACCTTTACAAACAATTTTGGTTAGTGTTGAGAAACACTGGGATGACATATCAATGCACACAACTCTTAAACTTATCAAATATCAAAAAACTCATTTCTTTTGTTTTTGACTCTAATGTTTTTATTTTTAATGACTGTTACTACAAACAAGTCTTTGGTACTCCAATGGGGTCCACCATTTCACCAATTCTTTGTAATTATGTCTTAGACGATTTGATTAAAGATTGTTTGCAACAAATCAATTTTGAAATACCTTTTATAAAAAGATACGTGGATGACTTAATCTTGGCACTACCAGCAGACTCTATACAATTTACTTTAAATGGTTTCAACCAACAAAACCCACACTTGCAATTCACGTGCGAGGAAGAGCGGAGGGATCTTTGCCCTTCCTTGACATGCGTTTGCATAGATGTGAGGATAATGTTGTGAAAACACAATGGTATAGAAAACCTATATGTAGCAATAGATTCATAAGCTAACATTCCCATCATCCTCCTAGAATGAAAACCAACCTAGTCCTAGCAATGAAAGAACGTGTCAAAAGGTTATCACATCCAGATCATCTCCAACATGATCTTAACCTCTTACGGAATATTTTTGTTGAAAATTCATATCCTCTAAGACTGATTAATAAATTAATTTTTAATGTTCCATTTGTTAACAGAAATAACATTCTCACTAATTCTCAATCAGTGCCCTCAGCACAAAACAATTCTTCTCAAACAAGTGTGTATTTTTATGCCCTTCCGTATATTCCAAAACTAACCGTAGAACTTACTAAGATTTCAAAGAATTTAAGAACATCAAAATAGCTAACAAGAACATCAAAACCATACGTCAGCTATATAGCAAAATAAAACAACCCCTAACTACTTCATTGTGGGTCAAGAGATGTTGTTTATTGCATTCAATGTACTGAATGTCCATCCACGTACATTGGTGAAACTGGAAGAAATCTGTCTAGTCGTATCATTTCTCATAAGAGTGACTGTAGACTAAATAAACCCACTTGTGCTTTGGCAGAACACACTATCGATCTAGACCATAAGATAGATTTCAACAATGTTAAAATATTAGCCAGAGAGAAAAATAAATTTAAGAGAACATTCTTAGAAATGGTACATATCAGCAGGAGTGATAACAACAATCTGAATAACAGATCTGAGATCCAGAATCTTAGCAAAATTTACAATTTTATTTTGACTTTTGACTAGGGTTTTCTGTATCTCAGAGTGCCTCATGTTTCGTAAATTCCATTATTAATTGCTATAATTATCATGATTAACTTCAGTTATTATTCAGATGTTCATTTTGTTGTGGTTGTTTGTTTTTTCAAACCTACTTACTAAATACTATTTTCTTTTTATTTTTTGACATAATAAAACCTTTTTTTAAATTTCCCTCTCAATTCTAATTTGGTAATATGGTTGGTAGTACTTAAAATCACAAACGGCATTTTGTTAGACATCAGTTTGAAAGTTTGTTTTTTGTAGTTACATCGAACTATTTAAACAACAATAGTTCCTCCTACTACCTCTTTCTGTTCGTGAGATGTGACTGAATTCAAACCTGCGAAGACGACTGTTTTTTGTCAAACATGTCGTCTTATTTTTTACTTTTTAAACTTTGTAACATGTTCTTTAATTTTTAAGTATTTTAAAGTTTTTAAAATTTTTAATGCCTTCAATAATTCAGATCACATTATGTTATTTAACATTGTGTTTTATATGCTATGAATCACACACACACACACACAATCACGCTAAGCGATCAACCCTACCCCTAGGAACATGTGTATACCAATATAAGAATGGGATCCACATGTCCGAAGATCAAACCGGTCACACTTCACTAGTTGAAGTGGTACCTATCTGACCCCCAGGCTTTTCCTCCACCCCTCCTCATCGTACGACTGACGTGAGGAGGCTATGATCTGAAAGTTACTTGAGATGCCCTGGGTAATGAGACATCTCCTGTTTTTAATGACTGTGGTTATGCCACCTAACTGTAGGGGTAGCCACATCTAGGCTTTTCTCCCTAATTACTTTACTGACTCTATTGATTTTACTCGGACTGCACTTCGGGACTGAAGTCCCTAACATAAAAATAATAAAAAATAGCGTGTGTGTTCCGCACATGAAGTCGACAGCCTGGGCTTCCGCACATGAAGTCGACTTCATGCCCGGAAAGATATGTGTGTGCTCGGTCACTCAGCCGCCGATTTGGCAAAATAAATTTTGTTCTCCTCGCCGGCTGGGCACCCGAGAGGGTCCGGCCACCAAGCTCATGTTTGCCGCACATGGTCTCAGTGCTCGGGAGTCGCGAAAGGATCAGTATTCATTAGATCCGCCTTAAGGGCCAATTCCGCATCAGCGATATATAGAAGGCCTGACGGGTCTTCTATATAGAAAATTGGTATGAGTTACATTACGTTTAGTTATTTGAATTTAATTTTGAAATGAATCTACTTAATTTAAAAGAAAGAAAAACAACCATTTTTTTTTTTTTTTTTTTTTTTTTTTTTTTTTTTTTTTTTTTTTTTTTTTTGGGTTTGGGGGGTCTTCCTTGGCGATGGAACAATAAAATGCCTGCACAATTCTTACCCTTTTACTCTTACATGCTAAGTATGTGTGCGGTGTGGTGGGGTGTGCATTGCAGGGTGTATATGGCCTCCACACACCCCGGTGTATATTGTTCTTATCTAAGTGCCTTGGCACCTGTACCCTCTCGCCAGAGTCCTAAAAATAAGATTTTTTTGGGGGTTGTTTTTCTGATGACTGCATTTTTTTTATTTGACGTCTTTGCGACCATCTCATTCTTCATTTATTAGTTTGGGACCCTATATCCGGCTATTTGCTGTTTAGGTCTTCTGTGTAGTGTCCTGGTGTTTGCATTGTAATTAGTCAGCTCTCTTAGCATGCTACTTGGGTGGTTATTTAGTCCGTTAAAAAGTTCATATGCCTTTTTATCCATTGTATGTAGGATCCTTGTTTGTCCTGAGTCTCTGTATAAATTTCTCAGAGGTACATATTTCGGTAGATTTAGAGCATCTCTTATCAATTGATTTTGAGCTGTCTGTATCTTTTTCCTGTTTGTTTTACAGGTGTGTCCCCATGCTGCGGAGGCATATGATAGGACTGGCAGGATAATACTATTAGCTATTCTGATTTTAGTTTTAAATCTTAGCTTGCTTCTTCTGCCGATAAGCGTTGAGAGCTGACTTTTCAGCGCTTTGGCTCTGTACGTTTGTTGGTTGATGTGCTGCGTAAAGGTGAGTTTTTTGTCTAGTAACACCCCTAGGTATTTGGCCTCATTTGTCCATTCTACTGGGGTGTTTCGATCGTTACTTCGCGGTTTGGTACACTTTTCTATGACTAAACATTACAGCCTGTGTTTTGTCCGGGTTTAAGGCGATTTTCCATTTGATGCACCATCTTTGAATCTGTTTAGTGCTCTCTGCAGATGATTAGCTGCATGTTCTGGATTCCTCCAGCTAACAGCTATTGCTGTGTCGTCAGCGTAAAGACTCAACAGGGATCCTGGTTCTTTTGGCGTGTCGGCCGTATAGATGGTATACAGGTAAGGCGACAGCACAGCTCCCTGAGGCACACCTGCTTCCAGGATTCCGACTTCGGACAGGGTTGCCCCTGTTCGAACCCTGAACCTTCTGTTGGCTAGGTATGATCCAAGGAGGCATGTCATAGCCTCGCTGTACCCCATGGTGTTCATTTTGTATATAAGTCCTTCATGCCAGACCCTGTCAAATGCTTTACTGACGTCCAGAAATGCTGTTGCCGTGTACATTTTTTCATTAAAGCCTTTCGTTGCAAATTCCGTGAACCGTAGAACTTGTAGTTCACACGAATGTTCGCTTCTGAATCCGAATTGCGCTTCTGGTATGGTGCCTAATGCTTCCGATTCATCGTTGAGTCTTTTTAGTATGACTCTTTCTGCTATCTTGCTTATTGATGATAATAAGCTGATAGGTCTATAATTTTGTGGAAAAGCGCCGTCTTTCCCTGGTTTCTTTATCATAATTATATGTGCCTCTTTCCATCTATCTGGAAAATATCGTAGTTTAAGCATGTTGTTAACGATGTTTGTTATGTAGACAATAGCTTTGTTGGGTAGATTTTTCAGTGCCCTGTTTGTGATATTATCAGGACCTGGGGCTTTTTTGGCGTTAGTTAGCTTTATAAGCTCTTTTATTTCTTCGGGGGAGGTATGTGTAATTCCTACTCTGCCCTTTCTTCTCTTTATTCTTCTGGCTGTTCTTTCTACCTCTTCTTCGAAATCTATGTCTTCGTTGGGGTTTTTCATTATTTCTGCATGCTCTTTCTAGTTCGTCCTTTAGGACTTCAGCTTTGTCTATTTCCGTGTGGACAATCCCGTTTACTCCGTGTAGTGGAGGTATGGGTTTCTTGTCCTGTCGGAGGATTTTTGATAACTTCCAGAAGGCAGATTTGTTAGGGTCTAGATCTTGGATATAGTTGTCCCAGCTTTCATTTCTGTGATTACGTAGTTGTCTTTTAACTTCCCGGTCTAGCTCATTTGCAATCCTTTTGTCTTCTACTGTTCTAGTACGGTAAGCTCTTCTTCTTTTTCTGTTCTTTTCTTGGATTAATTCTTGTAGTTCGTGGCTTATGTCTCCGAATCTTCCTTTTTGTCTTGCTACTGTTTCCGTTTTGGAGCTGGCATCGATAGCGTTTGTTATCGTGTTTTCTAGTTTTGTTACAGTGTCTTCTAGTTCTGTGATGTTATTTATTGTTGGAATGTTACCGATGTTTTCGCTCACAATTCTTCTGTAGTTTGACCAATTTGTTATTTTTCTTTTGTGGGGTTGCAAATAGTTTAATTCTATTGCTCCCAGGGTCAGGACGATTACATTGTGCGTTGAATCGCCTTCATTTAGAGAGTGTATCTCATATTGTTGACCCACGTTGTGTAGGATTGCAATGTCTATGTGTGTTGGAAGTTGTCCATGAAAACATGTCGGTTCTGTTGGTCCGATCACATACGTGTTTGGTCTATTTTCGAGATGGCCGCAAAGACGTCTCCCGTTGTTGTTGGTCGCTCTGTCGAACCAGTTGGGAGATCTCGCATTAAGGTCTCCAATAATTACCGTAGGTTCTTCTGTATCGACAATTAGGCTCAAGTCTTCATCGAAAATCGGTTCGTTTGGTCTGACATAAGCTGACACTATTTTTAGTGTTTCGTTGTTGGCCTTTAATCTTACTAGCGTGGCTTCCATTGTGACCAGTCCACCTGGTGTTGGGATATGTTCGTGTTCTAAGCCTTTTTTAACTAGTATGGCTGTTCCTCCTGATCTTGCTCTGTGGTCAGTTCTATAAATATCGTAGCCTGGAAATTTAGTTTTCTTCCTTTCCACTAATTTTGTTTCTTGAAGGGCTACGATATCAAGCTCTAATCTGTTAATTATCTCGTCCAAAAGGTTGAGTTTTTTGAAAATTCCTCCGGAATTCCAGGACCCCATGCGTAGATCTTCCGTATGGTTCGCTAGCATTGTCGATTTATTTCACCGAATGCAGTCATCATTTTTGTGGCCCTATCCATCACGGACATCATCTCCATCATTCTTTTATTATATTCCGTTTGGAATGAAGCAATGAGTGCGGCTGCGTCTTACATTGTTGGGGCCGCTTGTTGTGGGGCTCCTTTGGTTGCTTGCGCATAGCTGAAACCCGCGGTTGTTGTTGCTGGGTTAATTGGTTTGGCTGCCGGTTTAACGGGGGCAGGGGTCTTTCTTTTAGGAGCTTTAGAGCATCCTCTGTAGTTGGCCGTATGCGCCTGGTCGCAGTTGGCGCATTTTGGGCCGTTTCTTTGCTCTTTCCGCACTTATTGCTTAAATGATTCTCTCCGCACCTTACGCACCTCGAGTCGCAATGACAAGCCTTGGAGCTGTGGTAATATCCCTGACAGTTAAAGCACTGTAGGGTTTCTTTGGTTGTTTTGATTTCGTCTTCAAAACGAACTCTCATATAGCACAAGTTTGTTACTTTTCTTATTTTTTGGATGTCATCCTCTTTGAGGGTGATCATGAAGAAAGGCAGTATGTGTTTTCCTTCTTTTTTAGAGTACATGTTACTTACTCTGGTTGCGTCTATTTCCTTATTTCTCAATTCATTGAGAATAAGTTCTGTACTTGTGCTCGATGCGAGCCCTTTTAGTATAACCCTCTTCAGCTTATCGCTGTCTATTGGGTAGGCAACGTACTCTACCTTAGGGGAATGCTCCTCTAGGATTTTTACGACTCCTAGGTAATCTTCCCTATTCTTTGTGTTTATGACAATAGATCTGCCTGATCTGGCAGACTTATTGTCAAAAACGATACCTTTTTTGGCCGCTTTCTGCAGGATTGCTTGATGTTCTGCGACCGTCTTTAAGATGATCGCAGGAGGTTTCGGTTTCTTAACGCTAACCTCTGTAGGTATCTGAGGGTTAGCGTCGTTTTCTTTTTCAACTTGGGGCTTTGTCGTTTCCTTTGCTTGTTTGTTTTTTGTTGCCTCCAAGTTTTTCTGGGCTTTGTTTTGCTCACTGCGTTTTTGCATATCTTTCGCGGCCTTAGTGAGCGCTTCGTCGTTTCTGGCGTTTATTTTTTGAGTTTGCTTTTCAGCAATACTCAAATTCTTTTTTGGTTTCTCGCTACTGGCGACTGATTTCTCAGTAGCAGGTGCCTTTTGTTTTTTTCTTTCTTTTGGACTTTTGTCCATCCTGCTTCGCTTTTGTTTGTTTGTTCCATTACCTTTGGCTCTTTCGGCTTGCCACCGTTACCAGAGGTGCTTGGGGGTGAGTTTTCCCATGGAGGGGTTTGGGGTCTTAGTGGCCTGGTGGCTTCCCAGAGGTCGGCATTTTGTTCGTGGTTTTCTTTTCTATTGGTCAGAGCCATTATATGGCCGACCAGCTTCTTGATCTCCTCGTCTTTTTCTTTGTTTTCTTTGCGTAGCTCAGTCATCTGAGCTAGGAGATCTTGTATTTGGGCGTTTGCCTTCTGCTCTCTCAATCGGCTCTCTTCTTTGAGCGATTTTATTTGTTCGGTCAGTGCATTGACTGACTTAAAAAGCTCATTGGCTTTTTCTTGGGCCTCCATCTCTTTTGTTCGTTTCGCTTCGTCCTCATCTTCTGAGGAGTCTGCGGTCGGTCGCTGGCGTTTTTTCTTTTTGCCTACCTCCGGCTCGGCACCAGTCACTGTGGAGATGATGTCC
Organism: Diabrotica balteata; assembly: GCA_918026665.1. NCBI lineage: Eukaryota > Metazoa > Arthropoda > Insecta > Coleoptera > Chrysomelidae > Diabrotica > Diabrotica balteata. The sequence continues at coordinate 70,519,152 of OU898281.1, forward strand.
ACGTTAGTTGGGGGCGGGGCTACGGTCGACTCGGTGGCCGGGCTCAGCTCCTCGTCGACGTTGTCGATGGAAACTTCCATCGTGATCGAAACGCTGTCATCCGTTTCTACTTCGCTGTCTGTTTGGGTCTCTGTTTCTATGGGAACGTAGTCATCATCGTCGGTTTCGTCTTGGGGCGCGGAATCATTATTTAGGTTCGCGGTGAAATTATTATAGATTTGTATTGCAGTAGCAACAGACGGGGTGGATGACTTGGGCTTGTCATCGTCTTCTTTTTCTTGTGATGTCACCTGCGTGACATCACTTTTTTGGGGGGGGGGAGATTATCACTCATATTGCCGGAAGGCAGAGAACATAAGTTCAAAAAGAATTATTGGAGTTTATTACTCGGAAGACTCTGTTTTTGTCTGCCCGTCTAGCCGCTGCCAGACGGTTTTCCTGGGTGTCGTCCCAGCAACCTCGCGGTAGTTCACTCCCTGATTTCTCAGGGAGGGATCCTCTTCAAGTTTCACAAACGAGGGGGCGTTTCTGTCCGACCTAGAGTTCAGAAACTAGGCCTTACAGTGTCATACCTGTCGACCCACTGAGGTTATCCCGTATTTTTCGCAAACGCGAAGCTATTTAAAGCCTCCGCGAGGGGCCTATAAAGGCAACCCCTCGGCGGTTTAACTTAGAAACAGCCTCGCATCCGCTTTTCGCCTTGGTAAAGGACAAAGGCCTGAGCAAACTGGGTGTCTTACTCACCCGGAGCTAATAAGCTCCGTCGCTTCAGGTCAATCGCCCCCACCTAAGCACACTTCGCTGATCGTCGCCTTGGCTCGCTGCTCACCGCTGCACGTCAGGATCGTTCGACCGCTGGAAGTCGAACTTATATGCTATGAATCTTACTTTCTGGTAAGTTTTTATAAACTTTTATATTACATCAGCCTAATGTTATAACACAGTAATTTTCATTGTAGACCTTGATAAAGGTGGCAAATAACCACCGAAAGCTCGGATTTCAGAATAAATAGTACGCCTTAGCAAAGCTCTATTTTTTATTGACTACCACACCCAAAAAGAAAAAAGTATTTACATATGTATATATATATATATATATATATATATATATATATATATATATATATATATATATATATATATTAATACAGTATTCAACTAGTGAATTCAGAGGTTATATATAATATATATATATATATATAATATATAATATATATATATATTATATATATATATATATATATATATATTAATAAAGTATTCAATTAGTAAATTCAGAGGTTAATCGGTCGTTCAGGTTGGCAAAATAAAAAACAGAAGTCAACTACTTCATAAGTTTATAGAAGACATTTTGCTTTATACTTCTAAAGCTTCATCAGTTCTTACTCAATATGTAGTATTAAAGATGATATATATATGTACTTAAGTTTACTCATTATTTAGAACTAACTTAAAAAAAAACAGAAACAAAGGACACAAAAACTTTGCAAAAAAATAGTATCATTCGCAGAAACGAAGATTTAACAAAATTTTAAACGTACATTTGGCTTCGATGGTTCTCCAATGAAGACGAACAAAACACTCACCAGTGTTTTGTTTGTCAAACACTGGTGAGTGTTTTGTTTATCTTCATTGGAGAGCCATCCCTAAATGAAGCCAAATGTACGTTTAAAATTTTGTTAAATCTTCGTTTCTGCGAATATTATTTTTTGCAAAGTTTTGTGTCCTTTGTTTCTGTTTTTTTTTTAAGTTAGTTCTAAATAATGAGTAAACTTAAGTATACAGTATTGAAAGATTCAAAACGGAACATACGAATTATTAATACAATTATTAAAATCCCCTGACCTGCAATTACCCAGTGTAAATTTCAATATAACGTCGCGATGTCTTATAATTAATTCGTTTGTTCGACTGGATTGCTACTCCTTGGCGATTTCTAGTAGCGTTTCTAGTAACACTGTTGTCTATCGTCCACTGATTTTCTGTGTTTTTGTGCAGATAATAACAATGTTTTATTAATAACAATTTTTTTGTGTTCATTAGATATTATTTGAATTGGTTAGTGTATAGTTTAATATATTTATTATTCCAAATATTGTTGATAATTTAAAATTTAAAAGGATGTATATGATACATCAAAATCTACAGATTTTTGCCGAAGGTATCTATCGATTTGGCAACAGTCCCAAGGAACATCACTGGCCGAGCAAAACAAATACATGCCCTTTGCTTTGCTTCTCATTATAACGCCATAAGCTGAAATAAAAGTAGTGTTTCTAACCATAAACCATGTATACAAACAAAGAAAAAGTACACATTTTAAAATGGTATTATGGGGGCAACTCGTACCGTGATATTATAAATTTATTTACTTGTGCGTATGAAGATAGGCCAATACCGACACAATCAACTATTAGTCGTATTATTAAGGTGCGCACGTGCGCAGCAGTCGAAAAATATCGACTGGAGAAGGAGTCCAGTCGAACAAATGAATTAATTATAAGACATCGCGACGTTATATTGAAATTTACACTGGGTAATTGCAGGTCAGGGATCTTAATAATTGTATTAATAATTCGTATGTTCCGTTTTGAATCTTCCAATACTGTATATATAATAAAATCTTTAATACTACATATTGAGTTGAAACTGATGAAGCTTTAGAAGTATAAAGCGAAAAGTCTTCTATAAACTTATAAACTAGTTGACTTCTGTTTCATATTTTGCCAACCTGAATGACCGATTCATCACTTCAATTACTTTCAACAAAGTTCTTAGAGCAAACACGAGCAAATTTAACATTAAACTTATTCTGGCGTTTACACAAATGTTTCCAAACAGCTTGCATTTCCTTGTCTTTTGGAAAGCTGTAAAATGCTGTACCGGGTACAAAACTCTTGCACATATTGTCAACGGCACAACCATACACTGCACACCTCATATCGGAAAAAATTTAAGGCCTTGTAACACTTTTAAAATATTATTTTATTAAATATTGGCTATGAACCGTAAATGTACATAAACGTCAAAACACAATATGGCGAAATTTAGCACAAGTTGACGTCACAAAAGTCATGCATAAGCCACGCCCACATGCGCGGTATCTTATCTGTTTGTATTTGTATCATAGGAGATTCACGTAGTGCTGAAGCCAAATGTATAGGTTTTATAGCTTTCAAAGCTTTTCATTTAAGGAATTTGCTGCTAGATTTATTAGTTACTGTTGAATGTATAAAGATTAATAACGACAACCCAACTGCTCAGAAATTGGCTTTAAATCCAATGTGAAATACGTTTCCTAAGCATACAAATAATTTCATAGGAAAAGTTTTCTCCAATATAGGTATTAGATAATATTGAACAACAAATGAAATTTTAGCAGATTTTTTAAGTAAAGAAATTTATTTACTAAAACGTTGTTTGTTGTTTAGGTGTAAGTTAGGTTTAACGATTATTTAGATAAATAAATAACTAAATAGTTACTAAATATTGAATATATTTGAGATTGTTTTAATTGTCATTATGTTGAATGTAAGTAAGTTATAGTTATTGCAAGCCAAGCTGAGTAAGCCCTTGTCATTATTTTTAGAATGCTTGATTTCTAGCCCTTGATTTCCACATAATAAAAAGATAAATAATAATCAATTTTTTACCTAGAATTGCTTTTTGCATGGTGATTAGGGTAGCTACAATTACTTTTAACAACTTATTAAATCTTTCCATTTCTTGTACAAGCACGGTATTCATCGATTCAGAGTAAGTTACAGGGAATTTGATGTATGCCGCTTCGATGTTAAATAATTTAGGCAATTTATTTAATATATCGGTACAAAGCATCATCAAATGTTTATCTGTTTCTCCCATTCCTCCTGCAGCTATATCTCCATAAGCTTTCAGCACAGATCCAAGAAGCAGATTGGAGTTCTGAAGATCTCTGGTTATTCCTAAAATAGATAAAAATCTTATAAGGCAAAAGGACTAAGTGATACATAACAATTATGGTATCTTAAAAACAGTCACACTAGAAATAGGATTGGTATAATTTCTGACGGAGAAATCAAAGAGAACGCTAAATTATAAGTTGGACTGTTTGAAGATGAAAGAAAAACTTTTAATATCGTTCTGAAGATATTTTCTTGTGACTTCTTAATGCAACTTACTATTTTTGTTGGAAATAAGCCACAATTTTACTTTAAACTCCAGAAATCGTTCTCAAAATACAATACAAAATATTATTAAAATAAATTAAATAAATAAATTTAAAAAAAAAAAAAAAACTTTATTATTGTTTTGTATTTGTATTGACCCACAGATAGTTTGCCGTGAGATATACTTTATTAATATTATTATTTTTAATAAAGTATGTTTATGGATTGCGATAGCGATGTTACATGCTCACGTTTGAATGGGTAATGATAAAAAAACGTTCTACGTTACAAAACTGTACAACAAAATGTTATAGGAGGGGCAGTAAATATCAGTCCTCGCATGTAAAATTATACTTTTTTAATTTGGTTATTTTCTAAGGCCCGTATATATATATATATATATATATATATATATATATATATATATATTATATATATATATATATATATATATATATATTATATATATATTATATATATATATATATATATATATATATATACTAAGATTGCAAGACTCATAATATTATTTTAAAATTAAGTAGTTAATTTTTACCAGCGTTTGTGTGCAAGCCAAAAACTTCGGGAGGATGCAGAACTGGCATGGCATTTATATGGTTTATATATACTTGGTAGTCAGATCTTTCAGGAAGGCCATAGCATTTGCCTGCGTCACTAAAAGTATAGCGTTTATCAGATACTACTAATGGATTAATATAATCGGCTAATATAGTCACAATCAGTCTTCGATCCCAATCATCCGTTACTCTTCCTCCGTAATTGCATTCACCAATTAGATAAGATAATGCTTCAAATGGATCATCGCTTTCATTTATAAACATTTGTAGTTGCTGTACTGATATGTCAAAATCCGAGTCGTTAAATCCTGAAACAACACCAAAGAAACATAATTTAATTAAAAAAGTGGTGTAATAAACTATTGCTTTATTAAATATAACAACATAAATTAAAAGGAATCTTTTAGGAAGAAAACTGGAAAAACTAATCTATTACAATATTTTAAGTATCTAAATTCGCCAGAGTGTGAATCCCACGTCATCTATTTTTAATTTTATATGTTGGAATTTATGTCTTTATTCTTTGTCAAAATTATGTTAAGAATACTTCTTCTATGATTGCGATAAGAAGCAAACAACGGTTTTGCGTTTTTATTATATATTAACAAATTTATGTTATCAGTATAAGAGATGTATATTCGTTAAATGACAAGTTGGATAGAAGGGAGAGAACACAAAATTAGATTTATTACTAAATAAAGCTACTTTCTATTATTCTTACATACCGTATTGGATATTCCAACCAAGTGGTCCAAAAGTGCGCCTTTCTTGAATACAAGCATGGAAGAATGCCAATCCATACAAAAGCCTTACGAACATTTCATGGTGATCCGGACAACCTAAGTAAAACTCAGGATTTCTAACTGGGTCACTTATGTAAGATTTTAAGAGATTATTTTGCAATCCCGTTGGAGGCTCATTGGTCATTTTAACTCCTTTTTGAAGTAAAGTAACGGGAAATTTGTCAGATGGATAACTTGTCAGCCACAATCTAAACTCAGGATGTGTATCATAGTCTAGATTATCAAAGATTTTCTCTAAGGTTGGCATCCAGGAGGTCGCTAAGTGACAGTTTTGAAGACAGACCCATGTTCCAATTTCTGATCCTTCCATTATCATTGCCTGAGCTACTGGTCCTTGTCCTAAAATCAGTATTTTCTTATTTATCAAGAATTTTCAATTCTTTTAAAAAACTTGTAATATTTATTTATTGGCAAACTATTTCAAATACGCAGATTCTAAAATCTTTTAAAACTGAAATTACATTAAGTAATCATAGAAAAACAAACATTGTACTACCTAATTGTCATACATGAAAAGACTTTTTTGACACACAATCTTAGAGAAAAAATAAATGTTTTATCGATATATCCACATGAAGAGAATAAACATTACATATCATGAATATAATAACAAATAATTCTTTAATCATCTTGATAATTTAATACAACCTGTAAATATATTTCACAATCCATATATTAGGGCTGTGCGTTAAGTATTTAGCCTACAAAAGATAAAATGAAAGTTTGGAAAACTAACGATTTATTTCTCAATATAATCTACTTTTAGTTCGATTCACTTGACCCAACGATGCTTCAACTTCTTTAAACCATCTGAAAAATACGTTTTCTCTAGGTCTACAGAATAGACTTCCGGGGCGGCGATGACCACCTGATTTGACTTAAATTTTTAGCCTGCCGAGTGTCTTTCAAAGTTATAAACAAAAAGAAGTCAGACGAAGCCAAATCTAGAGAATATGGTGGATAAGACAACAGTTTGTAGCCCAATTCGACCAATTTCTTTATCGCGACGGCAAATGTATAAGCGGGTCCGTTGTAATGTTTAAAAACACTTTTTTCTACGCTAAATGGGCTTCTTTTTTCTGCAATTCTGTTTTGCTATTTTTTTGTTTTGCCATTATACAGGTAGTCGACGTAGATCATCCCTTGTGATTCCCAGAAAATAGTGGCCATCACATTTCCGGCCAATAGGACAGTCCTTGCCTATAAATTCCTTCGAATTTCATTTAATTAGCGTCAAGGACTGCTATTAAGTGGTCTCATGGTTAAGCTTGTTGGCCGGAGTGAGTAAACGTGGCAATCGTCGCCGCAGTGAATATAAATTCACTTTTTTTATTTCTAATCATTTATGTATATTACTAGATGTTGGTTTGTTTCGGACATATACTTTGTTGTTTTGTCATTCATTCTTAATCCCATTGTCTTTGCTTTTTACAATAATTATTTTAGTATTTTCCTGATTTCTGTTTTTTGTATGCCAAGAAATAATGTTATTAGCCAACCTCCTGCTCCTACTGTTTTTTCTGCTATGTTTATTCACAGGTTGCCCCATTCTAATTGTATAACAACATTTGCCAGGTGTGAGCGCCAACAATTTAGAGGATATTATATCTTCTCGTCTCCCTATTTTTATTTCAACTTGTTGTGTTAATTCATGTACTTAGCTATGTTCGCAAGGTTGTTTTATCAACGACCTTCTTAAGAAGGATATATCTTTGATCTATTCTATCATTTAACATGGTAAATATTATTGGTTTGTGCTAATATTGCCAAATGCTTTCTTGAAATTTAGAAATCCACAAACGTCAACCATAAAGGTATATTATACTCATTTGTGTTCTCTATTATTTTTTTGATTGTATACAGGTCTTCTGTTATACTGTAATACTTTCTGAATCATGCCTGCGCAATTTTCCATTCCGATCATTTCTTGGTCATATCGAAGATCAAACAAAGAATATCAATAGTAAGAAAAGAGAAAGGCGCCTAACAAGGAAAATTAAACATATATAAAAAAAAGAGAAATCATACGATTTCTACGTGGCGAAATCGAATTCAAATATCAGCCACCGTGCTTCCTAAAACTTGCGAAGCAAACAGCTTGATGAATAAATCGGCAAGGGAATCTAAAATTGCATTCCAAATGCCGTGCATCATGGCCAATATTCGTAGTGAATTCGATTTCTGGTACTCCAAACGAAGTAAAGAAATAAAACACAATGACGGTATTAGACAGAAACATATATATTTGTATTTAATGATAAGAAAAAGAATCAGTACCAGCAAAAAGTAAAGCTAAAACTAAATGAGAGAGGGGAAGAAAATAACATCGAAGACGAATGGAATATCATCCAATCGACAATTCCCAATATAACAAGGGGAACATTAGGCGAAACCTCAAGCAAAAGAATTCAAGATTGCCAACATGTAATAAATAGCAAAAATACGGCTAGGCAAAAATATCTACACAGGAATTCTAGATTGAATAGAAGAGCATTTGAAGAACTAAGAAGGAATGCAAGGAGAATACGTAGAAGAAAAAAGAGAGAATCTTTAAGTAGAAGAATACAACAAATTACACATTATAATAACAAAGGGAGACTAGCAAATTTAACAAGAAAACCAAGCGATTTTACAAGAAAACAATTATTATCAGCGAGAAATAGGAACTAATGAAAAGGTGAAAGTAGCATTTTCAAAAGCTCTTAAGCCCAGAGAAAGGTAACAATAAAAAAACTATATACGTCATAAAACCTCTGAAAAGTAACAATGCCCTTGCACATATGAAATAACTGCAGAGCTGGTAAATAATGGTGGATATGCGCTATGGAAGCGTATCCATAAACTTATTTGCCACATATGGGCACTAGAAGTCATCCCAGGGGATTGGAAAGTAAAAATAATACTTTCTGTGTACAAAGGGGAGACAAACAACTCTGCGAAAATTATAGGGTCATGACAGTGTTACATGTTGCCTACAAGATATTATCAGGAATTATGTATAGTCATCTTGAAGCATTTTCGGAAGAAAAAAATGATGAATACCAATAGGGTTTCAGACTAAAGAGGTGAAATATAGACCAAATACATATGTTAGGAGGTATGAATGAAAAATATGCTGAATATAATATACCCAGCTATAACAACATATAGATTTCAAATACTCGTTTGATGGAAATAAATAGACACAAAATGTTAACTATCCATGTTAGAAATACTGGAAAGGTTAGTTAAACTTATAAAAATGACTGTATTTGTACAATTGTATATACAATTGTATGTACAATTGTATCCAAATGTATGTACAATTGTCATCCAAAAAGATGGATGGACGGCTTGAGAAAAACAGTCGGAAATTGGATACCGAAGGCGCAAGGTAGAGAACAGTGGAATAACATGGAGGAGACCTATATCCAACAGTGGATGCAAGAGGTTGAGGAATGTACAATTGTAGAGTATGGTACAAAAGTATGAAATAAATTCATCATTTTAGAAACAGATAACTCTAAAATAATCTTAAAACACGCAAATTTTTATTTTTATATAACCGTCAAATGCTGCGTATGTGTTGAAAATTACGTCATCGATGTTAGCGTAATGACGTAATCGACGATTTTTTAAAATACAAACCGAGGTTACGGGATACCTCATTTGAAAGGTCTTTTAATGGACTTGTAATGCACTTATTTGAACATTTATTTCTAGCAAAAAGTTTTAACCAAATCATATAGTCAAGATCTTTCGCATAGGCCACAATTTAAAAAACGTTTACTTTCCTCTAAAGGTTGAAGTCTTGCACACTTGGCAGATAAATTGTTGATAAATTTACACAACAGTCTAAAGATAAAGTGAAAAATACAAATAATCGTATTTTGAATTTTGATTTTGTTGAATACCATTATTTAATTATTCAACATTAGCAAACCAAGAACTCTAAACAGCAAAATAGCTGAACCTATTAAACACGAGGTTTGCATTACTACACAAGACTTCTGTTTATTACCTTGTCCAAGAGATATTGATTTAAACTTATCAGACATTTTCTTTCCGGCTGCAAACTTTACTAGCGCACTCATTGGATCAACTCCTGGAGATAAGATGAAAATTAATGGGCACAAGTTATAGGAATCGTCATAAGAAACTGATATATTAAATGGGGGTGGTTTTATAAATTTTTCATCCATCTCGTTCTTAACGAAATTTGTAATGGAACTGATTAGCTTGTCGGCCCTAAACACCCTTATCATTATCAGTCTTCTAAAACTGGTAAGCTGGTTTTCCCATTGAGCAGGTACTAAAAAGTCCTCTGTAAAATTATCGTACATTTCTTTCCAGATTGTTGCATCCCGTAAAATTGTACCGGAAAATCTATGAAAAGAAAAAAATCTATAGATAAAAATGAACAAGAAATTTAGTGGGTATTTATTGTACAAGACGATAAAATTGTACTTTATCTTCGAGAGCGTTTTTTAGCGTAGAGACGTCAGTCGAGACGCTATTTTTGCTCGAGAAGATAATGCGATTTTATCGTCGTGTGCAATACAATATTTTTTTCTATACCAAGACTTCAAGTTCAGGTAAAAATAGAATTTCAAAGAAAATTATATTTTTTAGCACAAAAATCGCAATTGTGTGCTCCATTGCTAGCGATATGAATTACTCTGTCAACAAATGTCAAACAAATGTTACAGAAAATCAATCCAGTACCTCGAATCAAGTGTTTAAGCAAACGAGTACAACTTGTGATGCTCCAAAGATACATATTTCTAATAATTTTAATTGTAAAATTTCAGTTGTTTTTAATCCTTCATGTGTTTGAATTTGTAAATTTTATTGAATAAAAAAAAGTTAAAATATTTTATCTACTCTTGCTGTTAAAGTGCCACATTATCTACCCTTGGGGTTAAAGTGATACTTTATCTACTCAAAAGAGTTGTTATAGCAACACTTTAACATTAGCTATGGAAAAAATATAATAAATTATACATAAATAAGGAAGTTCATAAAATTTATTAGAATATGTTAGAGGAATCGTAAATGTGTACCTTGTGTCACTTTTTTTTCACAAGTAAAAATAAGGAAAAAATAGTTACAAAGATACAGTATTATCTGATTGTACTTCAGTAAATGACTGTTTTGATGTATTATTTTCCTTGTCACGACGGATTTTTTAAAAATTTGAATTTAGGCTGTTCTTACCCTCTATTTCTAGAGCCTTGAGCCTAGGGATACTTTTTAGTCTGTAGACCTAGCAGAAACAGAGTTGTAGCTCATGAAAAGAAAGTTTTTATTTGTCAAATTCCGCATTAAATATTTCAATGTAGAACCACTAAAAATTAAAGCACCTGTCGGGAAAAAGTCAAAGCTTTTTGAAAATGTTTAAACAAAGTTTTATTGTTGTTTTTTTTTAGTTTATACAATCAAAACTAGGCGAGTTACGCTCAAAATAAAGTTGTTACCTTCTTTTTTCATAGAAACATCCTGAAAATCACCCGCTAAATAGCAACTTAAATAAAATTATAGTTTATTCGTCTTCCGGGTTTGGACCGTGTCATTTGTGAGTGACCCAAAAGTGGGTTCATCTCGACGTTTCGCTATAATTGTATGTAGCTTCTTCAGGAGAACAAAGAAAAAGAAATCAAAAGACAGGAAGATGCTGTCTTTTGATTTCTTTTTCTTTGTTCTCCTGAATGAATCCTGTCAGAATACTGCGGAATTCACTCCCCGCCTCTCGACGCGTAAATGTTCTGAGCTGTTGGACGTGAATCCCTGTCCTGGCATTTGGTTTTCACCTCTGGCTGCGTTAAGTAGTTGAGTTACTGTGACCAAATGCCCATCTTGGTAGTTAGTATTCGCCTCTGGTTGCATTGAGTAACTGAGTTACCGTTGCTAACTACCCATCTTCCTGTCTTTTGATTTCTTTTTCTTTGTTCTCCTGAAGAAGCTACATACAATTGTAGCGAAACGTCGAGATGAACCCACTTTTGGGTCACTCACAAATGACAAGGTCCAAACCCGGAAGACGAATAAACTATAATTCTGACTCTGGCCGTGGAAGCCTACGATTTCATTAAATAAAATTAATCAACACCGCTGTACAATTTACTCTATCTATCTATTGATTATATGATTTCTAAGTTTAACCGGTTAAAATTGTTTATTTTTGAAAAAATTTTGTTAAAAGTAAAAGAAAAATATTTGAAACTTTTACAAATTTTTTTTATTGACATTCTAATTTATTACAATCTGCATGTTTTACAAAGTAAGCATTAACTAATATTTATTTCGGTTAAACTATTGACATGTGGCGAACAATTGAACATATTCATTAACATGCCGCTCTTAATGGTAGTCTATAAAACTATTATTAGTTGTGGGAAAAACATGATTAGCACTACACTATGGTTTGTTCACACTAGATCACTATTACGTTTTAACCTATGCACTGTATGCGTTTGTATCAAATTTCTAGCTAGGTGAATTGGTTGTTCCCGCAATCGATCCTTGTATTTTTTTTTATTCGATATGTCATTTTTTTCCTTTACATAAGTTATTTCTGTATCTCTATGTACGGCTTTGTTTATATACCACGGTATATTTAAAATCATTTTTAGTATTTTGGATTGGAACATTTGTATCATTTCTGTATTATAGAATTTGACTGGCTTCAATACCGCTGTATAAAGGAGTCATTTATTAAGTTAAAAAAAATTATTTAAAAATTCCTTTATAAAAGTTATAATATTAAAACACCTTATCAGGCTAGAGCTTGATACCAACAAGTCCTCGTAGATATTTTGTCTCAGGACTAGCAACCTCCAGTGGAGTATTACGTTGCCATGTTATGCTCAAATTTAATTTATCAACATTTAAAGGGTTTTTACCCGTGTACTTAGTGGCTCAAATTATGTACAACCAGATAGCACCGATGATGAAATATTGATTCCGAGAAGGTTCTGTGATGTAGCCCTATGGGGTGTTTTAGTATTACTTATACCTTTTATAAAGGAATGTTTAAATACATTTTTTGTGATATATAGTATACAGCCAGCTACAGGAATTTAGTTTTCTTGTGAATTTTATTTTAAGTTGTCAACTGAGATTGTTTTTCTATGAGCCAGTACATGTTTCGCACTTTATAACCCAGTTGTTTTCTTTTGGAAAATATATGTGTTTTTTTCAGGCAAGTTTTCTGTCCAGGTGAATCCCAAGGTACTTACATTATATTACATTATACTACATTATCTTTCTGTGGTATTTGTTTGCGGTTAATACTGAACATATTTCTCTACAGGTTGTTAAAGGTTATATGTATCGACTTTTGCTCATTCGGTTTAATTCTCCATCTTTTTAAACATTTTTCGACTTTATGTATGTTATTTTGCAGGAGTTCCTATGCGATGTATGAATTTTTGTTGGAGCATAAGATCGCCATATCACCTGTAAATGTAGCTATTCTTATGCCCGGTAATGTTGGAAGGTCGGCAGTGTAAAAGAAGGTACAGGACATGACCCAACACACTTCCTTGTTGAACTCCCGCTGTTAAGCGGCCCCTAGACGGTCAATATTATTGTCAATCTATTGGACAATAATTTATATTGTACAATATATTGATCGTCTGTAGATCACATTGAATTATTGTGCAATATATTGTGTCAATCAACATGAGTTTGATTTTTATTGAGCAATATTGTAAATATTGCACCGTCTGTGAATAATATTGCGCAATATTGGTTCAGTTTCGTTTATCACTCTTGTTGTAAACATCGCGGTACGGCAAAAAATATGTCTGCAAAGGGAAAATGGAAAGAAAGAAAGTTTATTATAGAGTGCATCGATGTGTATCGGTCGTTACCGGCTTTGTGGAATGTCAAGAGTAAAGATTATAGTAATAAAATTTAAAATAATGAACATTACAGTCAATTACTCCAAAAATACAGAGAATATTATCCAGATGCTGAAAAGGTGCAGTTAGTGAAAAAATTCAATTCTTTGCGCACTAATTTTAGAAAAGAATTACATCGTATAAGGAACTCTGAAAAAAGTGGTGCAGGGACAGACGATGTAATTCAACCAACATTATGGTACTTTAGCGAAATGCAGTTTCTAGTGGATCAGGACGAACCTAGTGCTTCACAAAGTACTATACAGGAAGGGGATAATGATAAGGAAGAAGCAGATAATAATATAAACGATGTGGACAGTGATAATTCAAATACTATTTCAACAATCAGTGTAAGTATATAAAGTTTAATAATTCAAGTTTACATTTTAAGCAAATTTATGTTGCCATGAAACCTGTCCCTCGTTATTAAAAAAATCACAATAATTATCTCTGACACTTTTTGCTACAGCGGCTAAATTTCTGGCATGAGTTGTACAAAGCGATGTTGATTGTCCAGTTGTTCTCCAAGTTCCTTCAACAATATTTCCTGATGCCAAATCTTCTGCATCCACAGAAGTATTGTTCATGTATGACTGAGGCTGGTTTCTTCTTAAATAATTGTGTAAATAGCAACATGATAGTACGATGATTTGAGCTTTCTCAGGCGATAGTGTAATAGGTCGTTAAAATACATCGAATTTTGATACTAATATTCCAAATGCATTTTTCACAATGCGACGGGCACGACTAAGTCGATAATTAAAAATTCTTTTTTCCATCGTTAATCCTGTTTGGCTGTAAGGTTTCATGAAATTTTCTGTCAGTGCAAAAGCGTCATCTCCAACAAAGACAAAGGGTAGTATTCTTTGACTATTTGGCAACAGATCAGGTTCTGGGATTTTAAGTAAATTATCTGATAATGCTTTTCCAAATGCAGTATAATTCAAAACACCTCCGTCTGATATTCGTCCATTTATTCCTGCATCAACCATAATAAATTCATAATTGCTATTTACAACTGTCATCATTACAATACTAAAAAACTTTTTGTAATTGTAATATGAGCCTGTATGTGGAGGTTTTTTGATTGCCACATGCTTTCCATCTACAGCTCCTAGACAATTAGGAAAATTCCATTGAACATCGAATCCATTGGCAAAAGCTTTCCATTCAGCTTCTGTTGTTGGCAACTACAATTACAAGTTAAATTGTTAATATACAAACTTATTACGATTAAACAAAAATTTAATATATGTTTTTTCTTTACAGCAGCGCACAAAGGGGGGACCACCAAAAAAGAAGGCAAGAAAACTTGATGAGTCCAAACAGTTAATAGCTTTAGCCCGTAAACACCTTGAACAACCACCAAATAATTATGAAAAAATTGCTTCTGCTTGGGCAGTAGAACTTGAAAAATTGACGCCTCAGCAACAAATTTTTGCGAAAAAGGCTATTAACGACATACTATTTGAAGGTCAAGTTGGAACACTTCATAGAAATTCTGTGCAAATTAATACTTTTTCCCCTTCATCTACTCCATATAGTTATGTGCAACCAAGTCCTGTCTATTTTGACAGTGCGCAACCTCAACTGCTAATCGAACAACAGACTATGAACAAGTCAGAGTCCCCTACTGTTTGTAATTATTTTTCAACTTTTCAATAAAAATATAAAATGTATCTACAGTAAACTGAGATATTTAAAATAAATTTTGTTTTGTGTTTTAAATAATCTTATTTACCTTTATGTAATCCTTCAGGCATTTTATTATGGCTTGG
Source organism: Diabrotica balteata (assembly GCA_918026665.1). NCBI lineage: Eukaryota > Metazoa > Arthropoda > Insecta > Coleoptera > Chrysomelidae > Diabrotica > Diabrotica balteata. The sequence continues at coordinate 70,534,342 of OU898281.1, forward strand.
CAAGTTTCCATTACAATTATTCCTATGGATTGTGGTGACACAGCACTTGTGAATTTTAAATCCTCAAAGGTTTTCCAGTAGCTAGGTAACGTAATGTTATTAATAAACGCTGACTTGGTGAGACAGCATCTCGCATAACAGTATTCTTTTTTTGAATTTCAGGTATAACCATTTTTAATAATTCATCAAAAAATATACTATCTAGTCGTAGAAAGTTTTGAAAATCACTTGGTTTGCTAATTCTTAACTCATTTAATAAATTTTCATGAGTGTACTTATTTCTTTTTTTGAACCATTCTTTCATCCACCTGCGTTTATTTTTTTTTTTTCGTCAGTTGTGAAGCTACAACTAATGCGATAGCCACACAACTCGCCGTTTTTTTTTATTCGACATGTTGATAGTACAAGTTTCAGTCGGAAACTAATTTATTGTGCAATAATATTGATTCGTCTGTGTTGCCCTACTAAACTATTGTGCAATATATGGTACAATAATATTGACGCTAATATTGACTGTCAAGGGGCCGCTTTAATGGGTTGGAGTTCTGTTATTTCAATGTCATATTTGACTCTAAAACGTCTATTTGTTAGGTATAACTTTAGTAGTATGTAATAGTTCAGAGGTAAACAACCCCAGCTTATAAAGCAACCCCTGAACAGAGCATAAAAATATCTGGATGACTCGAGGTCTTTATAGATTCTGTTTACTATTCGATATACCGACTCGTTGAATAATTCAAACTTACCAAATTGGTAAGTTGGAATTATTCTCTTGTCTTCTAAAAGAGGTGGCAGTCTTGTTAGTAAAAGTTTTTCGAACATTTGGAGAGCACTGATTTTTTTTTCAAAATAACTTAAAAAGTTACGAAAAATCTTCAGTGTAAAAAAGTTACGAAAGTGTAAAACAATATAGGTTTTGACCTTCTAAACATTTTGTTTTTTTTTGTTTCTCTGTAAGACAAACATTGGTTAAGATATTGCTTTTAAACTGTTTTACAAATAAGGGTTTAAAAAAATTTGAATGTTCTTATTACCCTTAAAAAACCTACAAAACGGGATTTTAAGTACTTCATAGCTTAAAAGCTAACCGAGTTATGAACAAAAAACCAATCACATATTTTAGGAGATATGAGAACGCATATTATACTGGAGCTTTGTAAGATACACATAATGTGATTTTAACCCATTTAGGCTCATAGTTGCGTTAACGCAACACATTGAATGCAATTTTTTTACATGCATACTGAAGTTTTCTTTATAAATTGGGGATAGTATTGTGTTAAGAAAGATTTAACAACTCAGAAAAAAATTTTCCACACATAAGAGTATAATTCGAAATAGCTTTAAAAATAGCAAAATAACTATAGAAATGATTACAAGTGAGGTTCGTTCTCAAAAATGCTTTAAAATATTTAGGTATTATTATTTTATCATTCACAAGATATTTTTATAGCTTAGAGACATAAGGTGATAAACGCAAAATTTATTTGTTTTTGTAAAATAATGTCATTTCAGGACTTTGCATATAGCGTTGCGTTAACGCAACTAGGGGACAATAACAATAATACATAGAAGTGACTAATTTCTTGTGTAAACCTGAGTCACTAATAAACACGTGGTGTTTGTTATTTTGTCTTGTGCATACTCGTTTTATCAGTCGTATCGAATATCAATACGACTGTTATCGGTATTTTTTGGATACTTTGCCACCGGAAGAATACGTGAAAATAGGCTACTAAAATGTCCGTTGGAAAACACAAAATCCATTGGAAAAAAATCGCGGCACTATAGATTGTCGCTACGATCAAACTAATAAAATAAGTGTTGTGAATTGGAACGATAATTCTGTGGTCACAGTGGCAACCAATTACGATTCAGGAGAGCCTGTTTTTTCCGTAAAACGATACAATTGCAAGGTAAGAAAAGATATCGCTAGGCCACAACTCAACATGATAGCTAAATATAATAAATACATGGGGGTAGTGAACGTACATGACAATGGAGTGGCTAATTATAGAATTAATATCCGTGGGAAAAATGGTGGTGGCCGTTGTTTATAAACATGATAGACTCTGCTGTCGTTAATGCCTGAAAACTCTACAGAATTGTACATGAGGAAAATCCAATTTTAAAGTTAGATTTTAGGTCAGAACTTGTGCGAAGCCTTGTTAGTGTTAAAAAAAGTAGCACAAAATATGTTAGAGGTTGTGGCTCTAGTTCATCCTTACCATCTACCTCGCGTTTGGATAATGTGAGCTACATGATTGAACGCAATAATGAAAACTGGAGAAGACGTTGTAGGCTATGTAATAGTACAACTATTTTCATGTATGAAAAATAAAATATACCATTACATCCACATTGTTTCAAAGACTACCAGAAGTGAAAACTAAAATATTTTTAAAATATACTTATAGTCCCAATGTTGCGTTAACGCAACGTTAAAAAAAATGGACGTGTATTTTTTTTCTAGATATAGCTCTTAAATTATCTTAATTTGTGTTTAGATAAATATATTTAATAAAGAATTATTGGTTTTATTATGTTTTCTACAAGTGGGCCTGAATGGGTTAAGGCACAGATATATTTTCAGTCATCCTTGCAAACTAGTAAAGGTTGCTTTTTTTTTAATTATGTTTATTTACAATCTACATCAAAAAGAGTATTAAGTAAATGTGATACAGGTTTTACGCGTGAAGGGGAGACATCCAATGATGTCTCACCTTATTCTACTTTGGTTTAGTTCTGAAGAAGGTCTTGGGGCCAGGTTCTATGTAATCTTCTTGTGGCTGGTCCATTGTTGTATAGTTTCCCTTACTAGCTCATTTTCGTGGTGAATGGTACGTTCATTTTGTGACTCCGTGGCTCGATCAATTTCTTCTCTGATGAAAGGAACCTTTAAGTCATAATGGAGTGTTTGGTTACTTACGCACTTTGCTTTTTGAGTTGAAATAAAATAAATTCACAATATTTAAGTAAAAAATTATTGTTTTTATAGTTTCAATAAAAAAAAATTGTAATTATTCGTATTTCTTCGCAAGAAGCGTTTTTTGAAGGTGGAAATTATTTGGTAAAACATTAAAACAGTAAAGAAATATAAATCTAGTGTCACTGCATAATTAAATAGTTTCAAATTGTTTCAATTTACAATTATATGATTTTTTTCTAATAGGGGTCGTTTTCACCCCTAAAAAATAAAAAAAAACATTTTAGGACACAAGTCCAATTTTAAGGTAGTGGGTAAGTATATCCTAAATCCAAATTTCCATGCAAATCAGTGAAGACAAAGTATTCAATGACATTGTTTTAATTATAACTAATCTACGTTGTGAAATTTAGGGCTTAAACTATTTCTAAGAGGGGTAACTTTCGCCACTAAAAATAAAAAGCAACCATCTGCACAAGTCCAAAAATGAAGTGGAGGGTAAGTAGAACCTAAATACAAATTTTCATGCAATTCGGTGGTGACACGTAAAATTACAGGGTATCACCGTATTTCACGGTAATTTACTGGACTATTTTATTATGTTAAAAATAATACTTGCTGGTTGCAGTAGTAACTACGGCGTTTGTAACTAAACACATAATGTTTTTGCTATAAACCTAAAAAAGCACCAAAGATATTTTTTTAACTTTAAGGATCATCTTATTCTTATTCTTCTGTTTATATTTTTGGTTTGTTTAGTTTTAAGTGCCCTGGCAGCATGTCGCAACTAATACATTCTGGGATAGACGTCTTATTTGTTCCGTATGTTAATTTCTATAATTCTCTCTATTTGTCTAAATTTTTGTTTTTTTTTAAGATTTATTGTAGTAATAACATTAAAAATTAGAATTAAAGTAATGTAGAGTATTGAAGTCATTTATGTAAAGTAATATAATTCCCTTCCAAACGTTGAATATTGTAAACTCTTTTGTTTTTATTTTATCTATTACACGTGTATGTCAGTTCTTCGGAAAATTATCGTCTTCTCATACATTTTTAAATAGAGGTACTAATACTTCTGTTCTTAGTAGTCCTTTGCAATTACGTAGAACAAGACTGTTGACTAGTAGTTTTTGAGCACATTTATTGTTTTGATTAATTTCTCTTCGTTTATTGGATCTGTGTTTACATGAAGTTCCAAAATAGTTTTTTTCTCTGAACTTATTATAATTTCTTCTTTTTGTATGTTTATTACTTCTTAAAAGTATTCTACCAATATTTATACGTGTTGTTCTTCTGCTGTCAATATCTGCTGTTCGTTCCTTCCTTTTATTATCATTTGATATAATTTGATATTATATAATATCTTCTTCCATTTTTTAAAGCGAAGCTTCTATACTGGCGTTGCATTACTTAGACCGAAACGGAACTAGCGCCACGGTAATACGTCACGAAATAGTGGTTCTTATAATATTTATTCTAAATAGGTTTAAATTAAACCCTGCATGAAAAACTAACTAAGAAAATACAGACATTAACTGCGAAGTAAAAAATTAAAAGAATATCTGTCAATAAAAGATTCGATTTAGTTAGTTTATATATATATATATATATATATAATATATATATATATATATATATATATATATATATCTTATTTAGTTTATATAATAAGCAAATTTACTAATATTGTTCTGAAGCTATTTTTTTGTGGCATTTTAAAGTAATTACTATTTAACTGAGAATAAGCCACAATTAAAGGTAAAAATAATTTTATTGACGTTTCAATTTCCACTTGGAAATCGTTCTCGATTTCCGAAGTGAAAATTAAAACGTCAATAAACGTATTTTTATCTTTAATTGTGGCTTAATTTATTTATATTTTATTATTGATTTAATTTTTCGTCTGAATATGACAGGTCTGTCAAAAGTAAACAAAGTATGCTTTGTTAATACGTTAGCCGGTGGCATTAGGAGCCAACATAAGTTATTAAATTATTTCAATCTTATTAAGTTGTTTAAAATATAAATACTAAAATTACTTTATTTAATTTTAAAGATGCAGACAACATAGTAAAAAGCTTTGCCCTAGTCAATACAGGCATTTACAGTTCTGTATTACTTATCATGAACAACATATACTAGAACTCATTAGCATTATAAAAATGTTGTACAATTTGGTTTTCTTTTGAAATTCAAGATTTTAGTGCTTAGATCTTACTAATGCTCGTTCTCTTCTCTATTTTAATTTGTAAACAGACAAACTTTTTAAATTCTGTTCATCTACATAACTTCTAACATATTCTTTTCTAAATATACCAAATAGGGCATATACCAACGGACTGCCTACTGTCAACATTTGTAATGATACCGAAAAAAATAAACGCTAAGCAATATAGCGAGCATCGCACTATGCGTCTAATGAGCCATGTACTAAAAATATTTTTAAGAATACTGCACTGGAGAATTTACAACAAAAAAAACCTTTGACCTAGTTTCGCACAACAAACTGATAGGTATCTTAAAATAGGTGGGAAATGATGAACAAGACCTTTCTATTATCAAAAATATATATTGGCATCAAACATACGAACTGGTTAGAATACGACGGAAGCAGTAGAAATACGACGTGGAGTGAGGCAGAAGTGTATTTTATTGCATCTACTTTTTAATATCTACTCCGAGTTTATTTTCAAAGAAGCCTTAGATGAAGATGCAGTCATTAAAATCTACGGAATTAATGTCAACAATCTCAGATACGCAGATGACACGGTAGCGATTGAATCCAATGAAAAAGAGTTGCAACTACTTATAAACAGGGTGACCAAAACATGTATTGAATATGAGCTAAAGCTCATCATTACTAAGACAAAACTTATGGTCGTCAGCAAAACAGAGTTACAACCAATGAACATTAGAGCGTGTGAAATAGAGTTAAATGGCAGCCAAGAAATGGCGCAAATGTTACTGAGATACAAGCAATGAAGTACGAAATTGTATTAAAAAAGCCAAAGCTGCTTTCTGTAACTAAAGAAAATTCTGGTTAATAGAAATATTACATTAAACCTTAAAATCGGATTAATATGCTACTACCTATTCTCCACATTTCTATATGTCATAGAGAGCTGGACTCTACAGCAACACTAATGAAAACTTCAGGCCTTTGATATGTGAATTTACCAAGGAATATTGCGGATACGTTTGAGTTGATCGAATATCAAATGAAATAGTTTTACACCTAATGAAAAAGAACAAAGGTACAACAAAAACAATAAAAATTCGAAAATTAGAATATTTCGGCAATGTAATGAGACACCCAGAGAGGTATAACCTTCTACACCTAATAACACAGGGCAAGATCCAGGCCTAAGAAGAACATCCTGACTCCGAAATTTCCAAGAGTGGTATCAAGGAACATCCGCTTATCTGTTTCGAGTTGCCGTAAACAAAGTTACTTCTTCTTCTCTTTTCTATTTATTGGCTTGCATACTCGTGCATCTGCCAGCGCATTTGGTAGTGTCGCAGCTCGTCTTGTTCTAAGCAATGCTGCAACACTAAAAAACCTATTTTTTACAAATAACGTTAAACTTCAATAATTCCCCTAAACAAGCACGATAAAGAGTTTTTTTTTTACTTAGACTTACGCTCTGACTGTAAAAATACATCTCTTCTGTCTTAGGAAGCAACCCTAACATGGCTTCGAATGGACGCAAATAGCGACATCTGATATTAAAATTAATGTTCTTTTAACCCATATTTCCTGGTAACCCTAGTACTTTTAAACACCTAAGACATTTGTTTTTTTTTTGTATTATACACTTGATCGAAATCTTCGATTGCATAAATGTAATACTAGATTGGTAATTTATCAGATATATTATATTAAAAATAGATCAAAAATATTGACGTACCCATTAAATGCAGAAATGTTATCTAATCTGCATATCTCAGTCCAAGATCTATCTAATAGCCAAGTAGGACACGGATTCGGTGTTGTAGTTTCACCACCAACGCCCCCTAGAAGTAAATATTTTTAATTTAATTTTAATTTGATTTTATATATCATTACTCTATAACATTTTTTAATGTCTAATGAACACTAAAAAAATAAATAAAGATTTTCAATTTTTACAAACAATTATTCCTTATCAATAATCACGCTAAAATTCCAAATATCATAACGTACATCTAGTTCGATACTGCCACAACTCCAAAAATTCCAATTTTGAGTTAAGGCTTTAAAAAGGTTACATATATGATACCCCATCTAATGCAATACAACTTTAACTGAAATATTGTCTTGGATAAGTATAAAGTAAGATATTTCGGTATTACACTGTAGGGTTTTGAAATGCAATATGGCCATAACTAGAAGATGTGGCGATAATACACTCCGCCACAATACAACCGATGTAATTCAATACGGCCACAACTGCAAAAATTGTTAGATTAGTGGTACGATTTTATCAGTTCTCAATTATTTATGCACGAGGTATCCACGTTTTTAGTGTACAACTATTTGATTTAAAGTTTGAAAACAGTGTATAGTGATATTATTATTAACTTTATTATCAAACACGATGTCAAGGGCAAGAAAAATGTTTGGACTAGCTTTGCAAAGCTATCTTAAAGATGATGAGAATCTGAGAGACAATTCAGAGGTTTCTGAGGTTATGAATGACATCTCCTTTGTGTTGACGGAGGTTTGTATTTCAACAAAAATCACAGTGAGGTTTTACTTAATGTATGTAATTTGTTAGCTTACTCCGGTTGCGTTACCCGTGCAATCAAATCATACCGCAAATACATTTGAAGATCAGGAAAATCTACATACAGACCCTCGCCAAGATGATTACATAGAGCAGGTATATTTTTATGAAACGAGAAACGGTTACTGGACCGGTGAAAAATAAAATAAGAGAACACATAAATTCTTTCCATAGGGTAGAATCACATTATCTTAGAGCACAAACTACACAGGAATACATAGATGGTTCACTTACTTTAGCTCAAATGTATCGCTACTAAAAACTACAGGAAGAGAGTGAAGGAAGGCCTGTGGCTAAAAAATGCACTTACGAGCATATTTTTAAAACTGAGTTTAACATAACTTTCTTTCAGCCAAAAAAAGATCAGTGCGCAATTTGTGAATCATATAAAAATTCTTCTGCTGAACAGCAAGCTAGTCTTATCAAACTTATAATAAACATATCCATAATAAAATTAGAAGCAGAAAAGAAAAAGCACAAGATCTAGCAAGAGCAAAAGATGATTCTCAAGTATTGGTAGCTTGTTTTGATTTGCAGGCGATCCTTGTTTTAAATTTAAATAAAACTATTAAAAGTTTTACACATAATTTTTCTACCTTACAACTCAATCAGTTGTTATCAACAGGTCCTCGAAGACACTTCGTCTCAGGACCATATAACCTATCTAGGGTCATACGTCGCCATGTTACCAATTCCAACGGTAACTTAAACATCCCAATTTGTAATTATAAATAATGTAAAACAACTATAAATTTGTAACATTTAACGGGTTTTGACCCATTTATTTTGGTGGCTTATAGCATATATACTCCGTTTACACTGATGGTGAAATTAACATTCCGAAAACGTTCTTTAATGTAATTGTGATAGCCCGTTTGGGCATTTTATTATATACCTTTTATAAAGGATTTGAAATAAAAATTTTTATATCGTATATTTTAATAATTAGTTCATTTACCTACAACTAAATAAATTGCCGAATAATATATTTTTTGAATAAACTTCCTAAGTGTCGCAATTAAGGCGTAGATTAAATTGTATTGTGAGAAAACTTTGTTGGTATGGTATGATAGAAAGCAATGACCTATGTGCTTAGGTATAAATTATTTGTGAGATTATAAATTGGGGATTTGAGCTCATATGAACACAGTCAATCACTAGTAGTTACCTAACGAACCATCATATTGTGTAATTACCAGTACCTGTCAATAAATTAACACATTATTTCACAGCTTCAACCTTTTATTATACCCATCATCGTCGATCGACAAGAAGCAGACAAAGGGGCATTTACAAACCAATTAGAACCTCAAAACTACGTTCGAACTTTTCCATATATATATATATATATATATGTATATATATATATATATATATATATATATATATATATATATATATATATATACCGGGTGGTGAATCGTCAAACGGGCCATAGGAAACTCAATAGGAAATTTTAAATTGTTGAACTGCTGCTTCCCTAATTATTTTAGATCAAAAGTCATAAAAAACTATTTGTAGAGGACTAAATTCTAAATTAAAAACAAATGTTAAAACCGTTCTACGAATCAAATGTACTTCAAAATTTTGTAAAAATATAATATATTTTTCAGACCACCCTAAAAGTTAGGCCACACGTAATACAAGAATATATTGTAACGTGTGTGTTTTATCATATTGATGTCATATGTTTGACAATTTGAATTGTCAATTTTTTTATTTTATGATTAAATTATAAACAATGAATTAAACTAAATCCTACTACTACTGAACAATATTACTTTGTGAACAATAAATTATATTGTTTACAAATCGATCAATATAATGAAATGTACTCAGTTGACGAAAAATCGCATAATGTTGTATTCAGGCAATAGCGTGAACCTTTTCCTGTCACTACCGGATCTTTATTTAACCATGATACTATGAATAACAAGATAGGATCTTCCCGTAGTCCAAAAGTCCAAAATCGGTCGTGTTCGCGCATGCCGTCATTGGAGATAGAATTTGAATTCTTGTTAAAGTTAAATGGGATTTGTATGCATTCTGTGATGAAATTACTAGACGAAAATAAGTTAAGAAGTTCAATAATTACAATAATTGTACACATAAGGATATCTAAAAACTATTTATTAAAGATTATTTATTGACACATACAAAAAACTGACATTTCGAACGTGCAACTCTCCAATGACGTCACAAAAACATGCGCAATATCTTGTCTTCTTATCATAGTATCATGTATTTAACGTAAGATATTTTAATACACTAAAATTTAATTCTATGTTAAGTTATACAACAATTCAATGAATTCCAATATACTGTTACTGTGATCTTTATTCCTAATAATAATATACGATAATTTCTAAACATAAAACTATAGCAAATGTTATAATAAAACATGAATAAAACATTTTTATTATTGCTCTTTTCTCCTTAACTGAGTACATTTTTTAATTTTTCGTTTAAATAATAAATCACAAAATTTTGGCCATTAAAATCATAAATAAATATAATATAGTTGATTTAAATATTGTCAAATATTAGAAACGTCAATATGACAAAACGCAACACATCATACACATTCTTTTCACGGCGTCTGGCCTGACTTTTAGGGGTGGCCTGAAAAATGTATTATATTTTAGCAAAATTTTGAAATACGCTTAAGTCGTAGAACAATTTTAACAATTGTTTTCGATACATATTTGAGTCCTCTATATATAGTTTCTACATCTAATCTACAAATAGTTTCCCGTGACTTTTGGTATAAAATAATTAGGAAAGCAGGAATTCAACAATTTAGAATTTCTCATTGAGTTTCTTATGGCCCGTTTGACGATTCACCACCCTGTATATATATATATATATATATATATATATATATATATATATAATATATATATATATATATATATATATATATATATAAATATCAAGGACAGTAACGGGCAACTGGTAAACAACAGACAGTTGAAGGTAACCGGGAACGACCCAAGGAAGCAATAAAAAACGGGTGCTTCAAAGTGAGTGTCTTTCATTAAAAGTCAAGCTTTCGCCACATAATTTTGGGCTTCATCAGAACTTGCTGTAATGGAAAAACATTCTTTACAATCATCGTAATTAAAGATGTTATTTTAATATTACCTTAATTATTATTATTACCTGTGATTTTAAACGAAATTCAACAAAGTCCAATAACGTGACTGAAGAAAGGAAGTGTCTTATACCAAACAAAAAGAAGAAGTAATTAATACAGGTGCCGTATCGATAAGTGACAGTCGATATGACACATGACTTAATTAACAATTGTCTTGTCAAAAATAATACCGGCCACATGGTGATTAAAATATAACAAATTTAATAATTATTTAATTTAAGCTTTGTTTGCCATCTTCCTCTAAGTAGGAGATGCGTTTTGGTTTGTATTTAGAAAACAATGTGTAGTTCCACATCTGCAATAATTTACACTAAGAAATAGTGTTAACGGTAAGGTAATATTAAAATAACATCTTTAATTACGATGATTGTAAAGAATGTTTTTCCATTACAGCAAGTTCTGATGAAGCCCAAAATTATGTGGCGAAAACTTGACTTTTAATAAAAGACACTCACTTTGAAGCACCCGTTTTTTATTGCTTCCTTAGTATTGGGTCGTTCCCGGTTACCTTCAACTGTCTGTTATATATATATATATATATATATATATATATATATAATATATATATATATATATATATAACAGACAGTTGAAGGTAACCGGGAGGAACGACCCAATACTATATATATATATATATATATATAATATATATATATATATATATATATATATTATATATATATATATATATATATATATATATATATATAGTCCATTTCAGGACTATTTTAAGCTGCGGTCAATAAAGTTAGAATTGCCATGCTAGTAGCCAACGTCCGTAACGGATAGGCACCAAAAGAAGAAGATGTAGCGGAAAGGGCACGTAAAAAATTGTGATTGTGACGAAACTGACATGTAATATCTTCGACAGATCTCCGGTCTAATGAGTTACTGACCATCTATATATAGTAGTATATAGTATCAGGAAGTCTTTTTTATATATCTATTTAGTAGGCATATACGCACATCCGGTAGGAATCTATGGAGTCGGTCAAACGGAGGCGCAAGCCCAAATCTCTTGCAATACTGCGCATTTAAATATATTTTCCGCGGGTTAAATTTTTGGTACAGTATGTTGATTAGAACCATTAAAAGCTTACCTGTAAGTAGAAATAAAAATTCATTTTCCTCTAGTTTTTTCTGTGCAATCATAATTTTGGAGCATAAGAGGAAAGAAAACAACAATTTATCTTTTTCGAAGAGAGATCTAGTAATGTTATTATATAAATCAAAAGTAAATGCATTTATTAGGCAAGTGCATCTTTTTTCAATAATTTTAAATTTCTCAGCCTTCTGAATAGATCCGATATAGAGATTGATAAACCAATCTAATGAATACTGATACATAGGGTCAACGTTAGCTAAATCTGATATACAGTAGTAAAGAACGGATGAATGGGCCGAGACAATTTTGTATTTTTCTCTAAATTCTTCAATTGATTGTTCAATAATTATAGATCTCTTTTGCTTTTCCATAATTTCTGTAGATAAAACTTTTGATTCGTCCAGGATTTGGATTGCTTTTTCGTCTTCCAAAATATCACCTTTTGTTTCAGACAATGTTTTTAGAATGTTATCTTCGGTGTCCTTTAAAGCCTTCTTATTATCAGCCTTTTGAATAGTTAGTTCTTCCTTTAGCTGTTGAAGATCTGGTTTTTCAACAGCTACTACAATACCTAAAAATAAAGATAAGAAATAATAACAAATAATTCCATAACACATAATATTAATTGATTCAACTACATAGTTCACAAAGGTGTATTTTTTTACTAATGGAAAAGTTGATGGAATAAGTTTTTTCACGGGCGCTGGTGGGTGCAGAGTTTATAATTATTTTTGGGAACATATTAATATTTGGAATCGTTAATTAGTTTTCCCCTGATTTTAATATATGTCTAGTAAAAAACATCTGTTTTATCAAAAAACTGAAAGCATTGTAAACGTTTGTTAGAAAATATTCATTGTTACATGTATTGCTACTGGAAAACAAGATGGTGACACTAATAACACAAAAGAAAAATACAATATCTTACATAACTAAACGCTAAATTTATGGCAATCATATAAAATCTAAGAAAATCGAAACGGCAATAAAAGTCAAAGAAATTTAGTAATAAAATTTGAGAACCGTTACTCTCTGTTAAGTCTTTATTAATTCTAATTTATTGTTCTTAATTTAATTTACTAAAGGTTCAATATTTATAATACTTACAAACTTAATTTATTTAAAGTTTATTTATAATAATTTATCTTACAATAATTTCTTATTGCGATCGTACATTCAAATACGCGAGCGCGAATTTATCTTCTTACTAAGTCTCCTCAATGAAACTCACCGTTATTTATATAAAATGCAGTTATCTAGAAGGGTCTGCATCAATTGGGCTGATTAAAAACGTTTTCTAAATTCCTCAAATGATCTTCGAATGTCTCCCCCAAGACGATTATGTCATCTAGATAAACTAGGCATGTTTTCCAAGATAACCTTCTCAACACATTTTCCATAAGCCTCTCAAATGTCGCAGGGGCATTACAAAGTCCAAATTGCATAACGTTGAATTGCCATAGTCCAGATCCTGTGGTGAAGGCTGTCTTTTTTTTGTCTACCGAGTCCATTTATACCTGCCAGTATTCAGACTTCAAATCCAAAGTAGAAAATAATTTACTTCCAGCCAATGATTCCAATGTGTCATCGATCCGAGGCAAAGGATAACTACCTTTCTTGTTAACGTTGTTCAGTAAAAGGTCATCCACACAGAACCTCGTTGTTCCGTCTTTCTTCTTAACCAGGACCACCGGAGAGACCCATGGGCTCGTAGAAAGTTCTATTACCCCGTCTTTCTTCATTTCCTGAACAATCGTTTCAGCTTCCTCTCTTTTCGCCTTTGGTAATCGTCGAGCTGTTGGCTTATTTTCTGTCAGCAAGTGTGCTTCGCCCGTTTAATTTTTATACCCAATAATTCCTTTTTAGATCGCTTGTAATTTTCAGTATATTGTTTGACTTATACCTTTTTACTGTTCGTCTGAGTCTAAAACATTTAGCTATCTTACTCTAGATCTCGTCGTTCCACCAGTATGGCACTGTATATGTGACTTCCTCGGTACAGCTACTTGAGGTGTATGCATTAATAATTTTCTGTCTGAAATCTTCGAATTCGGTAGTATTGTCTTCTTATAGGTTTCTTATCTCCCTCATATAAGCTTCTTTGCTAAAGGTTTCTTTTTTACGATTGATCCTCGAGACTGAGACATCGATTTAAAGACTATGTATCAGTAAATAGTGTGGAGATTATCTTCCAACACATTCCAGCCCACTCTTCCTGGCATAACTTTAATTCACAAGGATAATATTAATGTATTTTAAATCTCACCTCACACAAATGTGGGTTTTCCATTGTTTAGCACTACTAGGTCATCTGCAAATATCCAATTATTCCACATCTTCTCTCTATGGTTGTTTTGGCATTCACGTCGCTAGAAGTCTTAAGTTCCGATGAGGTTGAGTCGTCTCTATGACATTCTCGATCTTTTCTTTGTTGTACATCAGGTTGGTGCTAGGTGAACTACAGCAGGCAATGATCGCCAGGCTTTCTACTTGAATTAACGCGTGCCCTCTTTTTGACAATCTCATTTATGCACACTTTCCTATTAATTATGTATATAGCAACATCTGCTCTTATATCGGATATCCAGCCTGTTATTTTTAGTAATGTTTTATTTGGCTCGGGAAAAATAAGTAGGTGCATATATCAGTTGGTGTAGCATTTTGGCCTTCCCGATGTTAACTTGGAGTATTTTTAGTCTTCTTGTCCAAAATGCAGCCATTTTAAATTCTTACTCTTGTCTTACTTTTATAAGGTTTTTGGAACTAGGGGCTGAGGCTAACTTAAGACGAGAAATAATAAACGGGCGGTAGCGCAGAAGTTTCTTCTAGCTCATAAAAGGAGGCATAAGTACATCTGTGTGGTGTATCAGCTAGCAGTTGACGTACACGACTTAGATTCGTGCCCCGTTTCAGCTCAGTTGATACATGACTCGCTTCTGTTCGATTCCTTACAGCCATCCTCGGTGTGGTAAAAATAACAACACTTGGAACATCCAGGCACTCTCAATAGTTTTTCTAATTTGCAGCGTACCATATCTACTTGCAGGTATTCCCTCTAGAGGAGAATATCTGCTAGAGAGACATCCTTAGAGATCCTTATCTGCTAGAGATGAAGTCGCATGCGCCTTAATTTGCTTCAGAGCAACCTGGTCGCTTATCCTCGGTGATGAGCAGTATCCCATACCTTGTACTTCTAATGGTACAAATATCGTCTGTAGCTTTTGCCGTTTTCATAGCAGTCTTGACAGTAGCAAGCAGATCTTTATATCCTATGTCCTTTCTGGATAAAATCATTCCGTAAGTAGGCCGACTGACAGATGTGGCAGTGATTTAAATATGTAGTGTAGTGTAAATACAAACACTATTGTGTTTGTATGTTGAAAAAAGCGCTCACATATTTTCCTTACGTCTTGGACTGAAAGAAGAATCACATCTTTAATTTGGACCAAATCCACCGAGGCCAACAAAATCATCGTCCAGTTGCTCTAATTCTGGGCACCAATCTCTTTATAAACGTTAAACTCTCCTCTTTAGCTTTGGGCCAAAGGGCTCAACCATTACCACATTATTTAGGGTATCTGGGACATTGACAGGGTTTCTGACTACGACTGTAAATCTCTTAAAGAGGCTCTCGTGCAATTCTCAATCTTTATATTTGTTCCACGTTTTGGACGTCTATGTGATCTATTGCTTTTAACACGGACATAATCCACGGTCCATTCTAGTGATCAGTAGGGGGTTTATTTACAGTAATCTTTCCAGGCAGGCTTGGATCTGGCTGTATTATTTTGTTAGCCAATTGACACGGTGTACCAACCGCGCATGGTTCAGTCTACAGGTTTGCATTTCTGTCGCTTCGAATCTGTTATTTTTCAACCACTTTCTAATGGACTCCTTTTAAAGGTTGTTGCATTCCTCTTTAGTACTTGGACAATATCTTTTACTTTATTGGTAGTATAAAGCACAACAATGAATTTAAAGAGGTCCTCGGTCAATTTCTTCTGCATCTTTATGCTTTTAATTAGGATAGATATTTCGAACTTTCCTTTTTTTGCATACTTTAGCTAAGATTCTGTTTAGCCCCCGAATTCTTAGGTACATCGAGATGGTTATCAACAGAGTCAGGCAAATCTGCAAGAGTGCATATGCATATGCATTTGCATATTTTTGTGTATTTTTTTTAATTTTGCATATATTGGTAAATTTAAAAATAAAGTGCATATAATAGGTTTTCAAAATGAATTTATTTGTTGTATTTCCAAAATATAAAATGTTATTCTTGTCTTAATCCCTTAACACTTTCTAAATGGATACCTTAAAATAGAAGGTAAAAATTACCAAGAATTAGTTTATTGGGGTTTATTATTGGCCTTTTATTTACTTAGGTAAGAAAAATTTCAACCAAGTTTATTTATTGAACTTGAGTTGTTAAATACAAGTTACTGTTGTACCTACTTTTGGAGTGTACTGTGTGATAAAAAGTTTTATCCAGTGCAGTTACAATGTCGAAAGAAGTGAATGTATCTGCGTGGATCAAGACATATCCAGAATTAGTCATTGATATGGGAAAAGTATTTTGCTCAGCATGCAGTAAAAATTGTAAGTAAATACAATTACAAAACTAACAAGTAAACTTGAATATTTTAAATTGCATTAAAATAATTTAGTCTAATTGCAACATAAGGGGTCCCGTGGGAAATTCTAGCTCGCTGTGATTTAATGGTGGTATTCTCGGGTTTTTGGGTCGCCGAATCTAATGGAAGTGGACTGGAAGCCCAAATATTACCCGTTTAATTGTTATTAACAAATTATGGTAAAATTAAGTATTTTTCAAGTATTATTTAGAAGTTCACAAGGAAAAAATTCCTGTAGCTGCCTGTATACCATTAATTACAAAAATTTAAGGAAAATCTTCTATGTAAAAGGTATATTTATTTTAAACCCCCAATAAAGGGCTATTATTAGAAGCCCAGTAAAGAAGTTGATAGTGTTAAGGTCCAGGTCTTCTCTTGTGGTTTTGGTCACTGAAGCTAACTAGTCACGGTTACTCAAAATATGTTCTTATTTTGTTAATAACAAAATAATTATTTATTCGCCGAAAAGCTCGAAATAATGCGCTATCTACCGCAAGTTTGTAATTTTTTTGATAGTATTTTTATACTAAATCGATTATCACTAGTCGTGATAAATTAAACCGCGCCCCTACTTTGTTATTAATAAATTATTGCAAAAATAGCTGTTTTTATAGTACGTTAACTCACGGTTTTTGCTCTAAATTTTAAAAAGCCGCTTGAGTTGACATTAAATTTGGCATACACGTAATCTAACATGTCAAACAAAAAAATGATATTGTGCCGATTTGTGTTTTTACCCTGGTGGTGAGTTTCAACTCTTTTTTTCGGGGGTGAAAACAATACCTTTAAAATAAGTCCAGAAGTGGATAAACTGATTAAGTGATTAATTATTCTAAGCAACTTTTGTTCTACAAAGTCAATATTTTTTCGAGTTATTTGCGAGTGAATATGCTCATTTTTCAAAAAAAAAACACGTTTTAGACGGTTTCTCGTAAATAACTCAAAAAGTAATTTTTCCAAAAATTTTGTTCTTAAAAAAGCTATGAAAAAGACTACAAACTTTATGTAGAGAGCGCATTATTTCGAGCATTTCGGCGAATAAACAATTATTTTGTTATTAACAAAATAAGAATATATTTTGAGTAATCGCATTCGATTCAGCGAGCAGAAATACACCAGAGAAGATAAACACTATCATTTTTTTGCAGGGCTTCTAATAATACCTGAAAAATACCTAATTTTACCATAATTTGTTACCATACAGCATACAAACAAAAAACTGGAATACCTAGGCCACATAACGAGAGGAGAAAAGTACTCCCTGCTAAGACTCACAATCTAAGAAAAAATCTCGGGGAAAGAGAAATGTATTCAATACAGTTGTTCAGAGCTGCAGCCAACAAAGTTAAAATTGCTGTGATGGTAGTCAACTTCCGATAGGAGACGTTACTGCAAGGAGAAGAAGGGTAATATTTGGGCTTCCAGAACACTTCCATTAGATTAAGTGACCCAAAAAACCTATAATACCACCATCAAATCACGGCGAGCTAGAATTTCCCACGGGACTCCTTATGTTGCGAGTAGACTAAATCAGAAACAAAAAAATATGCATTTTTGATGGTTTAAGTTATTTTGTTACACATTTAATGCCTGGTTGAACCGACAAATCTTAATCTCTAGCTTAGCCAAGCTCAGCTTTTAGATAGGGCCGTTTTTTGTTTCGCTTACGTTGCACCATCATTTTTCGAGTATAAAGCTTATGTTTCGTAAGCTGAGCTTAAGGCACGTTTTAAGCTTAAGATGTGTTGGTGCAACCAGGCATAATAAATGCCTTAATAACCCTCGACCTAAAAATTATTTAGTTTACTGTAGGATTTTTTTTTGCAGATACCATGCGAAAAAAAATTCCAAATAGTTCAGCATTGCAAAACTGCTTTACACACCGGCAAAAAACAGAAATTAGAATCGGGAGAGAAAAAGCAAGATTCGATATCTACATGCTTACAATCAACTAATCGGAAATCAAATGAGCAAGAGATATTTAAACCATGATTTGTGTGAAGCATTGTTAAGCTCAAATATACCTTTGTCCAAATTATCTAATGAAAATTTGCGCATGTTTCTTGGAAAATACTGCAAATGGAATATTCCGAGTGAAAGAAGCTTAAGAAGAAACGAGGTCGATTCTGTTTATTCTGCTGTACTGAGTAAAACAAAATTAGATATAGGAGACAATTATTGTTATGTATGTGTGGATGAAACAATTGATTCTTCTGGACGTTATATCGCACATTTATTAATTGGATCTTTTAAAAATGAACAAGCTTGTAAATCGCATTTAATTGCTTCCAAGCAGTTGGATAAACCCAACGCACTAACAGTTACAAGGTTTTTGCAAGATAGTTTAACAAATTTTTTTCTTCCTTTAGCTGTTCCCAATGAAAAATTTTTGCTGTTTCTTTCAGATGCTGCACCTTACATGGTTAAAGTAGGAAACAATTTGAAAATTTTTTATCCGCGTTTAGTACATTCAACCTGCCTAGCACATGGTTTAAATAGGGTCGCAGAAGAAATTAGAAATAAATTTCCTCTTGTTAATAATTTAATTTCAAATATGAAAAAAATATTTCTTAAGTCACCTATAAGAACTCAGTTGTATAAAGAACATTTGCGCAATCTTCCTCTTCCACCAAAACCTATTGTTACTAGATGGGGAACTTGGTTAGAGGCTGCAATGTTTTATGCAGAACATTTTTCTGAATTGAAGCCAGTAATAATGGAATTAGCTGACGATTCTTCCGAAGCACTTACAGTTTCCAAAGAATTACTGAAAAATAAATTACTACCACAGCAACTTTCATACATAAAATCAAACTATGATTTTGTGCCAAGTTGCATCCTTTAGCTACAGGATACGAATGTATCGTTAATTGAAGCAGTTAAAGTAATAAAAAAATTTGAACTATCTTGCAAAATTGTTGAGGGTCAAATTGGCAAAGACATTTTAGCAAAATTTAAGTCAGTCATAGATAAAAATACTTTTTTCATATTTCTATCTAAGGTTGCAAATGTTTTAAGTGGGGTGTTTGATGAAACATTAAATATAGAGGCTGAAGTTTTAAATAATTTTAAATACGCTCCTATAACTTCGGTGGATGTAGAACGGAGCTTTTTCTATATACAAACATATGTATGTATACAGATAGGCGACAAAACTTTTTGTTAGAAAATTTTCAAAACATATTATCACATATTGTTTTTTAAATAAATAGTCATGTATAATATATATTTATCTAATTAAAATAGTTGCTTATGCGCATATACTTACTTTTTAGCCTGCATATTTACCTGACTTTGGTTATCAATAATGAGATAAACAAAGTTGAGGTACGGAAAGCCCTGGAATTTGTAGCCCGGGCAGAAAACATCGTATGAGAAATCCAAGTAAGAGGTAAAGAAATGGATAAAGGCGTAAAGAACGAGCAAGAGGAAGACCTCCAAAACAGGGGGCCAATCGTACAAGGAAGTATTGAAGGAAATGAACCAAAAAATTAAGATCGGAAAGATAGGAGTTAAAGTAGATAGGCTCAAAAAAAACAGAAGGGGGATATCCTAGTAAAACTAAAGGGCAAGGGAGCCGCAGAAAAATTACGAAAAGAAATGGATACAAGGATGACATGGATAAATATGGCAATTCGACGCAAAGAATATTTCTTTAACATAACAGGTTTGGATCCAGGGGTGACGGAGAAACGACTCCAAAGTGCCATAAAAATATACACAGGAATACCCAGAAACGAAATTGATATAAAAACGCTAAGAATAAGTAAACATGGGGAGCAGGTGGCGATCGTAGCCGTACGCCCCTGAAGAACTGAGGAGATACAGCTCCATAATTATAGGCTGGGTATCATGTCCTATTAGTAAAAGATATACCCCAACAAGGTGCTACAAGTGCCTTCACTATGGCCATAGCGCATATGAGTGCAAAGGTGAGAGCAAGGCAGCGTGCTGCTACAACTGCTTAAAATCAGGACCTACTGCAGTGCAGTGCCACAGCACTTCATATTGCCTCACCTGTCATGAGAAAGGCCATAGAATGGATAGGATGCAGTTCCTAGCCTATAGAGGGTAGGTGTATAGCAGGGGAGCTGACAGGGAACTCCCAAAGGGTGGGTAAATGCAACAAGAAAAGCAAAAAAGTAAGAGGTGGCCCCCTGGAGAACGCGAGTACTCCCTTGCTTATTTATTTATAAATTTTATATATTACACACATTTCTTATTTTATTTATATATTTTATCTATCTTATTTTATTTATACATATATTTGTAAAACTTTTATTTATACACTGATTTTATCTATATTTATGTATGTTTTTATCCTAGTCTATAAGAATTTTAATTTTAAGATAAGACGCGAATCCTCTGCGGAAGCGACCTCAGGGAACTGAACCATGATGGGCGCGCCGAGCTCACGACCTCATCCACGCAAAAGCCTGCAAACTGAACATAGGTCTGCTCATCGTACCCGAACCTAACAAAAAGATAACGATAGACGGTGGGTGGATTCAAGACGAGGGGAAAAATGTAGCGGTGCTCATTAAAAATAGGGATGTCGGAGTGCAGAGCATTGTCAGGGGAGGAAATCATTTACTCATTAGGTTGAGGGATTTTAGCCTCCTGGCATGCTATGTATCTCCAAACATTCCTCTGATGAGATACGAAACAATCGTTAATGAAATAATGGGTGCCGCTATAAAGAAAAAAAAACTGATCGCCGGGGACATAAATGCGAAGTCTAGACAATGGGGTTCCCCCATAAACGACAAAAAGGGTGAACTCTGGAAAGAATGGATAGCCCAGGCTGGCCTCCAAGTGCTAAACAACAATAAACCAACCGTCGTACGGGGGGCCAGCCAATCAAACATTGACATCACATTCGCGAGCGAAGGGCTATCCGGGAAGGTGTACGGGTGGGATGTACTCGACGATCAGCTCTTCACCTACCACCGATATATACAATTTAAGGTAAAGGTTAAAGGGATGATAAAGCGGTCGATAGGTACGGCAAAATTATATTTCAACAAATATAAGTACCTATCGGAGGTCAGAAAAATAAGTGAAGATCAGATTTCTGACCTCGGCCAACTTCGAACAGCTCTACAAAATGCGGCAAAATTGGCTACCGAGAAGAAGAAAAATAAAAAAATCCCCTCATTGGTGGACAGATGAGATAGAAGATCTACGGAAGAGATGCCTCAGAGCTCGAAGGAATTATACGAGAAGCCAGGGCAACCCTCGATGCTTAAAGAAACATACAAGGATTTCAAGAAAATATTAAATAATACAAATAAAAAAAAAGAGAAAAAAGAAAAGTGGCAGACCCTGATAAAAGCACTCGACGGGGATATATGGGGTGATGCATATAAAATTACAATAAAGACCTTAAAGATAATGGCCCCATATAGGCTCGACGAAGACCAGAGAATGAGATCAGCTGAACTCCTTTTTCCCACCAAGGACATACAAGATTTCACCAAGGTTTTCCCAACCATGCAGTTCACAGAAGAGAAGGTGAAAACCGCTGGCCAGGATAAGAAGACGGGAGAGGTCCCGTCCCTGACGGGCTGCCACCAGAGGCAATAAAGATAGTAGCAACTGAGAAACCAGGTTTGATCAGAAGAATATTTAATGATCTACTGCAGAAACAAGAGTTTTCCAGGGATTTAAAGGAAGCGAACTTGGTTCTACTTTTAAAGCCCGGGAAACCCCATGATTCACCGACCTCTTATCGGCCAATATGCCTTCTGGACTGCCTTGGTAAGTTCTAGGAAAGACTTATCAAGAAGAGACTGGAAGGTATGTTAGAAGATGAGAGAGTCTTATCCAACCAACAGTACGGATTTAGGAAAGGCAAATCGACAATCGACGCCGTGACCTGGATAAGGAACGCGGCCAAATCAAGCAAGAAAAGATGGGTAGTTCTTGTTCTGTTGGACATAAAAAATGCCTTTAGTTCAGAAAACTGGGGCCTCATAGTAGACCAAATAGTCGAAAGCGTGTTTACGGAATATATGTCCAATATAATAAAGGACTTATTTTTCTGAACGATCCGTATGCATATCCAAGAAGAAAAAGAAAAAATGACCGCGGGCGTACCCCAGGGGTCAGTCCTGGGACCCTTACTCTGGAAACATGTTATACAATGGGGTACTAGAAATTCACAAGCAGAGACAAGGAGTCAAAGTAATAGCATACGCAGACGATCTAGCCCTATTGGTTGAGAATGATATGAATTGGGACATAACAGAAAAGGAAATAAAGCAATAAACACGACCGCGGCGTGGATCGAGAAGAACGACTTAAAATTAGCAGTAGACCAGACAGAGATAATAATTCTAAGAGGACCAAGGAAAAGGGATGACATAGGGAAGACAAGCAACCGACAAACAGCTACATGGACGGATAACTCGCAAAGCTATTAAATCTTTTAAAAAGGGTCAGACTAAAGAATTTAACCTAGTAGATTAGAGGACCACAATATACCTAAAATGGTCGCAGTGGAATGAGCTAAAAGCCGCCTCATTGAATCTACCTATCTATATAGAGGCTATAAATTGTGTTACCAAAAGTAAAGTCACAAAAAAAATAATTGATGGATTCGACCGTTACTTGATGGAAATTCATTTTATGTAACAATGTAACACTGAAAACTTTGTTTTCAAACTTCCACAAAATTTATTTTAAATATTATCACTACAGCTGTTTCGGCTGATTGCCTTTCTCAAGTGATCTATTTTGGCTTGGGTTTACAAATTTATAGTCTCTAATGAAATAGGTTGAGGAGGGGAGAAACTGTTTGTCTCAAGTTGGTCATTCAGAATTATATCTGTGTTTTTAAATGTGTTGATTTCCATAGATTCTAACAAAGATAGCTTAAGGCCTTTATTTTGAATGTGAAGAATTTTAAATTTGTCATTAAAACAGCTGTAGTGATAATATTTAAAATAAATTTTGTGGAAGTTTGAAAAACAAGTTTCAGTGTTTTATTGTTACAAAAAAAATAGTAAATTATACTAAAATGTCACAAGAAAATAACTTTAAAACAAAACTTGCATATATTTAGACACGTCACAGAACCCAAATAAATGACAGATTAAGTAAAAAAAGCTAATATTATTTTAAACTTCTTCTAACTAAACTTCTAAACTTCTCTAACTTTAACTTATTTTTAATAATTAAGTTGAGGTTTAAGAAGGAGAAAGCTAAAAATTGTTTAGATTATATAAAAAGAATAGATTATATTGATATTAGAAATTGTTTGTGATGAAAACTGAAAAGTTATTTATTTGTCAACTACTTGTCCTTAGTCATTGTTTTACTTAAAATTACTCTTTTTTTTCCCATTTAATAGTGTAAAAATTAAAAATTTGATATTGAATACTATGCCTCAGCAACTTGTAACTAGAATCTAAAAATAAAAAAATAGGCATGTATCAAAGTGTTTTTAGATGTTGAAAATATTATTCTAGATACAATGTGATAAGTAAAAAATGCTTTAGTATTGGCAGGGAAATATGCATCGAGTTAGAATCTATGGAGAAGCTATGAGCATATTAACGTATGTATTAAAAACGGCGTAGGTAGGCGTGGCTAACGATAATACCAATATGGCGGTAACATCAAGGCCAGACTCAATAATATTAAAACTACTATACAAATATGACTAGTTATTCAGAAGATTTAATCATAACCTAAAAAAGTGTAATACATTTTTAATAAACTATGGTTTATATATCCCGCGGTAAACACTAAAAACACGATATATTATACATAAAGATAAATTAGTACAGTCAAATACTATTACTTTATTCTCTGAAGTACGGGCCATTACTTTGTTTACACATTTGTATATTAACCTGTGGAATGATATTCCTAAAGATTTTTTATTAACATTGCTTCTGTTACTGCAACTACGTTGAGAACAAGAAACCATGATTATGCACTATCACAATATATTACAGTTTCTATAAAAGTATTAAAAAACTGAAAATATTCGAAAAACAACAAATGTAAACAAACATATATGATCTGTCAAAAGTTTCAAACCAATATTAACAATATGGCCGAAGTAAGGTCGTTTTTAGTCACGTGATGCCCTCTCCATAGATTCTAACTCGATGGAAATATGATATAAATATAATATATAAATATAAATGTTATATTTATGGATTAAATTACCCAGATGTGATTGCAAAATTTAAATATGCGCCCATAATCAGTATGAATGTAGAAAGGAGTTTTTTAGCATATAAAAACATT
Source organism: Diabrotica balteata (assembly GCA_918026665.1). Classification (NCBI taxonomy): domain Eukaryota; kingdom Metazoa; phylum Arthropoda; class Insecta; order Coleoptera; family Chrysomelidae; genus Diabrotica; species Diabrotica balteata. The sequence goes on from OU898281.1 coordinate 70,559,195, forward strand.
TTAAGTAATATATATATAGCAAAATTTTACAATGGAATATTTAAACAAACAATGAGTTATTGATTAATTTTACAATAGTTGAATTTGTTATTTTTGTTTTTGCTAAGGAAAATATACATATTGATTTTATTTAAAGTTTTCTTTTAAGTTTTATGTCTTTTGTGCATATTTTATTGTTTTCTGAAGTGATACTTTATGTGTTTTAAACACTCTTACTTTTAAAAACACTTTTTACTTTTGGTATTTTTTCTTAATCCGGACTCTAGACCATACCACATTCAGTATGGTTGTAAAACTGTTTGCTCGTGGAATTTCTATATTATCAATTATATTTAAATATAAATTATTATTAATTGTGGTTTATTCTCAATAAGTATAATTTCTATTTTCTTTTGTTCTTGGTTTCCTTTTATGTTTTTATTATTTATATATTTTAAGTCTGCCACTAAAAACAGTTTCGTTAGTTTACCAAGTTTTTTTTTGTAAAGATTAATTTAATATATTTTTTGACTACCTAAAATGTTGATACTTAACTACTTATTTAAGTGAACTTTGATCAAATAAAAGGCAGATATACAGCCCACTTTTAATAATTAAATCTTCAGTCAATTGACGAAATGCCTCTGAAGATGCTCTAGGAAGCGAAAGTACTTGGGCAAGATTTAATTAATAAAATTGTGCTCGATATCTGCCTTTTATTTGATCAAAGTTCATGTATTCGAGCATTCAACCTTATATCAACTTATTTAAGTTGCAACTTCTGTAGAATAAATCTGTCATTTTCTTCTATAACTTTCTGTTGATATATCTGTATAACATGCTAATAATATAAATAACTTCTATATGTCTAAATATTATAGCTTATAGTCTACAAGCCCATGGGAGATTTTTAATGGGTCTATGACCCAGCATGAATCACATATAAAATAATATTAAAATATTTAATTATAAAGTTAGAAACTATGCCGTCAATACTTATCGGTATATGTGAGTCACAGGTAAGATAAACTTACCACTCGAGGGGAAAGTTTTTTTGGTCAAACATTTTTGTACGGCATTTCTAAACTAAGTGTACACCTACATTGGAACCGTATTTCTCCCGATCCGATATCGGGCGACGTCGGATTGGAAACAAACTCAATGTATTAAATCATAGTGCCCATAGATTAGAGGAGGGATAGATAACCAACTTCTGTACAAAAAAATGTTGTGATCATCAGCGCCACGTTGGAGTGTTCTGGTACTAATCAATATTTTTATCATGTTGGAGAGCTTGCTAATTGACAAACGCCTTGTGTAGTTGGTAATATTGTAAAGTTGGTAATATTGAGAGAACTCTCATCCTGTTTATATATTCGAATAAATGTGACAAATTAGTTCTGAAAGTTTTCAGAGACATTAAATTAGACCAATAATTTTCATTTAATCAAACTCAAAACATGTAGTAATTAATACATAATATTAAATTAATATGCTATGAGAGTAGGAATCATAGAAGCCTGTACTAACTTCTAACTTAACTTAAAAAAAAAACAAATATCCTTATACCACGCCTTAACTAAACAATTAATATTCTAATCCTAAATACGATATTCATTGATCTAACAGCACTTTTAACTAAAACACAAAAAACAAATATTGAATTAATACTTACATCAACATCAATTAATATTCGACATTCGAGAATTATGACAATAACATTCGACAGACGCCAGTTATGAAGGACATCGCTATTTTAGCACAAAACATTAATAATGTTTTGTGATCTACAGAATCTACCGATAATAGCGCTTGGTGGTGTGTTCTGTAACTAATTCAATGATTACATTTTACGGATTGAAGTTAAACCCCCCTGATAGTGCCTATACTGCTTCCGTGACGAAGCAGTATAGCACTGTGATTTAATACCTTGAGTTGTTTTCAATCCGACGTCGCCCGATATCGGATCGGGAGAAATACGGTTCCAATGTAGGTGTACACTTAGGTAGATAATACAAAAATATTGACCTGCGACATAACGCGGTACAAAAATAATGGTATCAGGCGAAATGAACTTTTTTTATTTTCGGAAAACTTTTTACACATTTTTGGTAATTTGATACAGTACGGCATTCATACAAGTTTCGAATCGATAATAGACCATTTTTTGCAATGTCGTACATTTTGGCTGGGACAGGGGTAAAAAATCCAAGGCGCAAATTCCTTAATTTGAACCCCTTATGCTTTGTGTACCGATCAGAATTGGCGGCATAATTTCTAAAGTTGTTATTACATATTAAAGTATTAGTTTATATGTAATTCATGCTGGGTCAAATGACCCTTTAAAAATGTCCCACGGGCTTGTATTATATGAGAATCACTCCAGATTTGTGCAATGAGTTTAAAAACAAATAAAACAACTAACTTATTAACTATTTTGAAAATTGATACATGAAACTTTGGTGATGCTCTTGAAACTTTTAATAGACATTTACCTAGCAATTGGTCTTGTAGTCCCTCCAGAGTAAGAGCAAAATTAATAATTGTTACTTTATTAAAAACTTCCGGAAGGTAATGAGGATTTCTTAATTTTGATGTAAGATACAGTTTAAAATTGCTATTGTACTCAATGACGTTTTCACCAAGCGCGATTACCCAAACTCCCGCTTGCTTGAACATTTGTTTATACAAAAGAGGGTCTAACGGGGCTTCCAGAATTTCTTCTATACTTTCTATTAGTACAGGATATCCGTTTTGAATGCTAGTTTCTATTTTTTTCATGTAATCTGGAAAGGAAAACTTTAAAACTTGCAAGTTATTCTTCCTTTCCATTTTTTTAATCCAATTTGCGGCTTGGACTTGTGGATCTATAAATAGGGACCAACGTCTTGAGTTATCCATGATAATTCCTAGAAATAAATGGATGTTATAAGACAATTAAATACAACAAATTATCAAAATGATAATTTAATATTAACAAGATTCAATACAGCTACACAGTATACAATATAAAAAAACAAATATTTATAGTGAAGGTTAGGATATAGTTCTAAATATTTTTACAACAATAAATCTACTTTTATAATGGTCATGGCACCTACCTATTGGCCATTTTAATAAAAATAATATACGATAATAATCGATAGTAATCTTTAGATCGTAACCATTGAAAAGAAGGTTTATGGTTTTAAAATGTTGCAAAAAAATAAAAGTTAAAACTAGTATACTGTTATCTTTATGTCAAATCTACACACATATTCAAATACTACTTATAAAAAATTAAAATCAAAAATGCTCTAAAGCTGTTTTCTTGTGGCATATTTAAGATAAATAGATATTATGTTTATATAGGATTAGTCCATAATTGATTGTAATAAAAATTACATTTTATATTTATTTTTTCGATTCGGCTTCAACTCCCGAAATCATTTTGTATAGACTATATTTCATACACTTGTTTATTGTATATTGTTGGCGCTTGTCCAAATTGACATGTAATTCACTCAGCTATCTGTTAATTTGGTTAAGAGGCAACAATATACCATTTTTCAAAGTAAAAAACGTTGCACGTCACAATTTATATACAGTGACGTCACTTATATTTAAAATTTCCAGAATGGTAAACCTTAGAGTTCAAAATTTTCCCAACATAGCTCATAATACGAAACTCATACGGAACTGCTCGATCTTTCATAGGCGTCAATATGGTATAATAATCAAAAAAATGTAATTATAATTATATTGGAAATTTTAGAATTATATTGATAAAATAACCAAAAACATTTGTTATTATTAATATAAGTTTAATGAAATAACTCGTTAAGTCTAATATTACACAAAATAATAATTTTAATTACATAAATTAGACAATTGTACGCAACTGATAGGGGATACTTCAAATTTTAATGACACTTTAGCATGTGGCAAAATTGTTTAAAGTGTTGCCGCTTTTTTAGAGTAAGAATTTTTTTTATGTTTTGATTTCTCACACAATTGGATCATAATATATTATATATTAATAAATTGTATTTATAAATCCATGTTAAATTTAGATTTGTAGTAATAATTGATGGATTCGACCGTTACTTGATGAAAATTCATTTTATGTAACAATAAAACACTGAAAACTTTGTTTTCAAACTTTCACAAAAATTTATTTTAACTCTTATCACTACAGCTGTTTCGGCTGATTGCCTTTCTCAAGTGATCTATTCTTGGCATGCGTTTACACTTTATAGTCTCTAATGAAATAGGTTGAGGAGGGGAGAACTGTTTGTCTCAAGTTGGACATTCAGAATTATATCTGTGTTTTTTAATTTGTTGATTTCCATTGTTGCCGAAACAGCTGTAGTGATAAGCGTTAAAATAAATTTTTGTGGAAGTTTGAAAACAAAGTTTTCAGTGTTTTATTGTTATATTAGATTTGTAGCGTTAAAAGCTAATTATTGTTGTGTATTGTGATTGTGCTATGCCAAAACAACTAAATAGTCTGTAGAAAGCTGAAACCTTTCATATAAGATAGATTATTTTAAACAAGAAATAATGGCAGGACGTTTTTAATATTAATGCTCTAAATGAAGTAAGTTTAAAATTTAGAATATATAATTTTGTATGTATGTTTTCTTATGTCTTTTAGTGTTTTGCAGTAGTTTTAAAACTAAGTGTATTTACTGGTAATATAACAGTTTGACAAATAGTTGACATTTTAAAAATTTCTCACTTACTAACTATTCTGATATTTTGGCAACGCTATGGGGTTCTGACGTCGTATATCTTGAATGACGTGCAATTATTTTTATATGAAAAATTCTATACACAACAAACAGGTGTATAACGTTATTTTATTTAATTTGTATTTTTTTGATAACGATTTCCGGAGTGGAAGTCGAAATGTCAACTCAAATATAAAATTTTATTACAGATAATTATGCTTAAAGTTAACATGGGCTATCACTATGCTTCGCATAGCTCAGTCTGTCAAATGTAAATCCGTCTTGCCTTAAACTACGAATTAAACAATGAACCCTTAGCTGGTAATAAATAAAACAATTATTTAACTAATCATATAACTAATCATATAATCATTAACAAATAAAAAAATAATATTTAAATAGCAAAAACAACCCTGCCTAATGCTTTACATTAAATAAATGTAAATGATACTTGGACTTGGTTGATGGGCTGCTTGCTTCTAAATATATGTGGTCTCCCGATTAGGTGGCGAGGTCATCCAGAGTATGTGGGTAGACACTACTGATAGCTGCAGTAGGGTCAGAAAGAAAAGGATCAGGAGATCCAGAAACTAGTCAGCCATATAATGGCACTGATTGATAGAAAAGAGCAGGAAGAAAGTAGGAACGACGACCTCTGGAACGTGACCATGCCGATCATGCCACATGTAATAGTTCAACCGACAGCAACTCCATTGACGCCATCTGGGGGCAAGGGCAAGCCCCAAGAACGAAAAGTAAAAGAGAAAAACGAAGCAGGATGGACAAAAGTCCAGAAAAAAGAAAAAACAAAAGGCACCACTACTGAGAAAGTAGTAAACAGTAGCGAGAAACCAAAAAAAGCAATAAGTGTTGTTGAAAAACAAACACAAAAAATCAACGAACGCAAAGACCAAGCGGTCACAGTAGCTGCTAAAGAGATACAAAAGAGAAGTGAGCACAAAAAAACAGCCCAAAAAAAACTTGGAGGTAACAACAGTACCCCAAGTAGATAAAAAAAACCACCGTAGACCTCAAATACCCACAGAGGTCAACGTAAGAAAAACCAAACCTCCTGCGATCATTTTAAAAACGGTCGCAGAACATCAAGCAATCCTGCAAAAAGCGGCCAAACAGGGTATAATTTGAGATAATAAATTTGCCAGATCAGGCAGATCGATAGTCATTAACACCAAATCAAGGGAAGATTACCTGGGTATGGTAAAGCTACTAGAGGAGAACATCCCAAAAAGTAGAATATATCGCATACCCAATCGATAGCGAGAAGCTAAAGAGGGTAATACTAAAAGGGCTTTCCTCGAGCACCAGTACTGAATTAATTCTAAACGAATTAAAAGACAAAGATATAAACGTAATTAGAGTCAGTAATATGATCTCTAAAAAAGAAGAAAAAGGGTCTTGTGATTCTTCACCGTCACCTTCAAAGAGGAAGACGTAAACAAAATAAAAAGTATCACCAACTTATGCTACATGAGGATCCATTTTCAAAGACGAGTTCAAAATGACAAAAGATACCCTACAGTGCTTCAACTATCAGGGGTATTACCACAGTTTAAAGGATTGCCATTGTACCTCTAGGTGTGTAAAATGTGGAGAAAGTCACCTAAGCAATGAGTGTGAAAAAAGCAAGGATACAGCCCCAAAATGCGCCAACTGCGTGCAAGCACATACGGCCAATTATAGAGGATGTTCCAAAGCTCCGAAAAAGAAGATCTCTGCCCCCGTTAAAACGGAGGGTAGACCACTCAACACAACGACGACAAGCAAAGGGGTTAGCTACGCACAAGCAGCTAAGAAAACCCCAGAACAAGAGGCCCCTGTACCAACACAAACGGTACAACTCTGCACTCATTGCCAACTTCCACACGAAATATAATAACAGAATGATGGAGATAATGTCCATGATGAACAAGGCTACAAAAATGATGACTGCATTCGGAGAAATGGCATTGGACCATACGGAAGATCTACGCATAGGGTCCTGGAATTCCGGCGGAATTTTCAAAAAACTCAACCCTACGGACGAAATAATAAACAGATTAGAGCTCGATATCGTAGCCCTTCAAGAAACCGAATTAGTGGAAAGAAAGAAAAATAAATTTCCAGGCTATGATATCTATAGAACGGATCATAGAGCAATATCAGGTGGAACAGCCATAATAGTTAAAAAAGGAATAGAACACGAACATATCCCAACACCAGGTAGACTTGTCACAATGGAAGCCACGCTAGTAAGACTCAAGGTCAACAATGAGACACTAAAAATAGGTTCAGCTTACGTCAGACCTAACGATCCAATATTCGACGAAGATTTGAGCCTAATCCTCGACTCAGAAGAGCCTACCATAATCATAGGAGACCTGAATGCGAAATCTCCCAACTGGTTCAAATAAGCGACCAACAATACCGGGAGAAGACATTGCGGCCATCTCAAAAATAGACCCAACACCTACGTGATCAGACCTACAGAACCGATCTGTTTTCACGGACAACTCCCTACGCATCTCGATATTGCAATCCTACACAACGTGGGTCAACAATACGAGATACATTCTCTAAACGAAGGCGATTCGACGCATAATCTAATCGTCCTGACCCCAGGCGCAATAGAACTAAACTATTTGCAGACCCTCAACAGAAAGAAAACAAGTTGGCCGAACTTCAGAAGAATTGTGAGCGAAAACATCGGTAGCATTACAACAATAAACAACATCACAGAACTAGAGGAGAGTGTAACAAAACCAGAAGAAACAATAATTAATGCTATCGATGCCAGCTCCAAAACCGAAACAATCACAAGACAGAAAGGAAGATTTAGGGATATAAGCTACGAGCTACAAAACTTAATCAAAGAAAAAAACAGGAAAAGGAGAAGAGCTTATCAGACTAGAACAATAGAAGATAAAAGGATTGCAAACAAAATCATAGAAATGAAAGCTGGGACACCTATATCCAAGAACTGGACCCCAACAAATCCGCCTTCTGGAAATTATGGAAAATCTTCCGACAGGACAAGAAACCCATATCTCCCAAACACGGAGTAAACGGGATTGTTCATACGGAAATAGATAAAGCTGAAGTCCTAAAGGATGAATTAGAAAGGGCATGTAGAAACAATGAACATCCCAATGAAGACATAGACTTCAAAGAAGAGGTGGAAAGAACAGCTAGAAGACTAAAGAGAAGAAAGGGCAGAGTAAGGATAATACACACATCTCCCGAAGAAATAAAAGAACTAATAAAGCTGACAAACGTTAAAAAAGCCCCAGGACCCAACAATATCACAAACAAGGCACTAAAAAATCTACCCACAAAAGCTATTGTTTACATTACGAACAATATAAACAACATGCTCAAGTTAAGATATTTTCCAGACAGATGGAAGGAGGCACAAATCATCATGATTAAAAAGCCAGGGAAGAACGGCACTTTTCCGCAAAATTATAGACCTATCAGCCTATTATTATCGATAAGCAAGATAGCGGAAAGAGTCATATTAAAAAGACTCAACGAAGAATCGGAAGCACTAGGCACCATACCAGAAGCTCAATTCGGGTTCAGAAGCGAACATTCCTGCGAATTACAAGTACTACAGTTTCACAGAATTCACTACAAAAGGTTTTAACAAAAAAAATGTACACGGCAACAGCATTTCTGGACGTCAGTAAAGGATTTGACAGGGTCTGGCATGATGGACTCATTTATAAAATGAACTCAATGGGATACAGCGAGGCGATGACATGCCTTCTTGGATCATACCTAGCCAACAGAAGGTTCAGAGTTCGAATAGAGGCAACCCTGTCCGAAGTCGGGACCCTGGAGGCAGGTGTGCCTCACTGAGCTGTGCTATCGCCGTACCTGTACACCATCTACACGGCCGACACGCCAAAAGAACCAGGATCCCTGCTGAGTCTTTACGCTGACGACACAGCAATAGCTGTTAGCTGGAGAAATCCAGATCATGCAGCTAATTATCTGCAGAGAGCACTGAATAGATTCCAAAGATGGTGCATAAAATGGAAAATAGCCTTAAACCCGGACAAAACACAGTCTTTAATGTTTAGTCACAGAAGAAGTGTACCAAATCGAGAAATCACGATTGGGAACACCCCAGTAGATTGGACCAACGAGGCAAAATACCTAGGGGTGTTGCTCGATAAGAAACTCAAATTCACCCAACATATAAATCAACAAACGTACAGAGCCAAAGCGCTGAAAAGTCAGCTCTCAACGCTCATTGGTAGAAGAAGCAAACTGAGATTTAAAACCAAAATCAGGATTGCGAACAGTATCATCCTGCCAGTCCTTTCATATGCCTCTGCTGCGTGGGGACACACCTGCAAATCAAACAGGAGAAAATACAGACAGCGCAAAATCAATTAATAAGAGATGCCCTGATGCTACCGAAATACGTACCTCTGAGAAATTTATACAGAGACTCAGGACAAAGAAGGATCCTACACATGCTAGACATACGAACATGACATGCTAGCATACGAACTATTCAACGGACTAAACAACCACCCAAGCAGTATGTTAAGAGAGCTGACTAACTACAACGCAAATACCAGGACTGGTACACAGAAGACCTAAACAGCAAATAGCCGGATATAGGGGAATCCCAAACGAATAAATGAAGAATGAGATGGTCGCAAGGACGTCAAACAAAAAGAATGCAGTCATCAGAAAACAACCACCAAAAAAATATCTGCCTTTTTAGGTTTATTCTGGCGAGAGGATACAGGTGCCAAGGCACTTAGGTAAGAACACTATACACGGGGTGTGTGAAGACCCTATACACCCTGGAATGCACACCCCAATACACCCACACACCTTAGCATGTAAGAAAAATAGGGCAAGAATTGTGCCAGGCATTTTATAGTCCCAACGCCACAAGGAAGACCCCCAAACCCAAAAAAAAGTTGTTTTCTCTTAATATTCTGTATTTTAAAATTTAAATTCTTTTCACTAAACGTTTTAACGTAATAAATTCACTTTGTTTTTCTATATAGAAGGCCCATCAGGTCTTCTATATACCGCTGATGCGGACTAGACCCTTAAGGCGGATCGAATGAATACTGATCCACTTCGCGACACCCGAGCACTAAGGCCATGTGCGGCAAACATGGGCTTGGTGGCCGGACCCTTCTCGGACGCCCAGCCGGCGAGGAGAACAAAATTTATTTTGCCAAATCGGCGGCTGAGTGACCGAGCACACACTCTTTTTCGGACATGGAGTCGCCAGCTCAGGCTGGCGGCTCCATGGACGGAACACACGCTCTTTCTTTTTTTATTTTAGAGGACTCAAGCCCGAAGTGATGTCAGAGTAAAATCAATCGAGTCAGTAAAGTAAATAGGGAGAAAAGCCTAGATGTGGCTACCCCTACAGTTAGGTGGCATAACCACAGTCAATAAAAACAGAAGGTGTCTCATTACCCAGGGCACCTTAAGTAACTTTCAGATCATAAGCCTCCTCACGTAAGTCACACGATGAGGAGGGATGGAGGAAAAGCCTGGGGGTCAGATAGGTACCACTTCAATTAGTGAGGTGTGACCGGTTTGATCTTCGGACATGTGGAACCCATTCTTAGATTGGTATACACATGTTCCTAGAGGCAGGTTGATCACTGCATGGGTGCGAACGCGGCGTCAGTTTTCAGGTTACAAGCGAAGCAGTAACATCTCCAGAAGATGCCAACCCCAGTGTTGGCGAAACGTCGAGAACTAATCTCAAAAGACAACGGATTAACAGCCCGAAAAAACAGTTTAACAAGTTAGCCGTGAAAGCCTAACGCAGCTTCATTTTTCCCAATAACAATAAGTTAGGTATATAGTGATTAGTTGCACAATTTCATTTAATAACAGTTTATCGTTAAGCGTAACTTTAACTATAAATTTCTCACTTAAAAATTTCTGCGTAATGAAAGTAAACATTCATTAAGCTCACGTTCAATGACAGACATAGGTGTACTACAAAGATAACCAGTGCTTAATCTTAGTGCTTTATTTTTTATTCTTTTAATTTTTTATAGTACAGAGTTTGATAATGAGACGTAAAATATAGATCCTTAATCTAAAATGGATCATATCAAATTTTTGGTGTAGTAATATTTATATGTTTGGATTAGCTCCCCAGTTAATGACACTTACAGACTTGATGATATTCATTGCATTTTCCGTTCGTCATAATATGTAATTTGTGTATTCTTTTCAATTTAATTTAAAGTCTCAGAATACGCCAAGAGATTTGATTAAAGTTTTATAAAGAATATTATAATAATCAAATTGTAGATGGTTTGGAGAAGAATATCGTTTTCTGGTGAAAGTAACAATGGTTGTTCACGTTTTTTTATTATATTCAATGCTGATTTAAGGTAATTATTACAGTTATCTATTGAGTTATGTTCTATATAGATTACATCCTCAGCATACTGTAAGATGTCTAAGTTTATTTTCTAAGTCAACAGTACCCAGTATATATAATATATGACTCAAGATGCTACCTTATAGTGATTCCAAAGATGTGTTCCGGGTGTTAGATTTATCTCCGTTTAATCTAACGTATACTAATCGATTAGTCTACCAGTTAATGATGTTTCATGTTACAGTTTTAGCTATTCTTATTTCTAACCTTTTAGCATATAGAATGTGCAGATTAACATTGGCATAAACCTCTTTTATATCTAAAAATAAAGCAGTTACTGCTTTTAATAAGTAAAGAGACTATAAATGTCTATCAAAAAGTAGCTGAGGCTTTCTTATGTGGATTTACTTTTTCTTAATCCAAACTAAGTTTTTGGTAATAGATCGTTCTTTTATAGCCAAAATTACAGAAGTTTTTTAATGAGTCTCTCAAAAATATGTTTTAAGCATACATGCAGCCAGACCGATTGGATGGTAAGAATCAAAATTCTTTAACAACTTTTTTGGTTTTAAGATCGAAAGAATAGTATTAGCGTGCCAATCGTCAGTGCCATCGTGGCGTGACCAAATTTCATTTATATATTCAGAAGCGCAGTCTTACTAATTTTTGAAAAATTTAATAGCATCAAGTAATGGATATCATCAGCACCTGGCACTGAATTTTAATTTTCTAACACAAAGTAAAGTTCATTGTCAGAGAACGGTTTGATTAAGAAGCGGATTTGTTCTGGATAGTCACACTGAGCATTCATTTGTAAATCAGGAATTACCAATTCTGCAGACAGTAAAGTGATATTTTGGTGGAACTCTTATATTCACGAAGCTTCCGACAGTATTATAGGGACTTTGTTCTTAAATTTAAACTCAATCAAACTCAATTTTAATAAAATTACCTATTGTATAGTGACGATTTTCGTAATTCTGTGCATTAATATTATTACACACTATGTTGGGAGTGAACAATTGCAAGTACCATAAATATCAAAAAACGTGAAAAGGTTGATCATTTTCTATGATGTTCTGCTATTCTAATCTATGTTTATAAGTCTTTAAACATACCGACTTAAATTTTGTACAATTTATTTCTTGAAAATTACTCTAATCTAATATTTTTTATCCTAGCGCTAAACAGCGACTTTGTATATATTTCTATTGTCTCATACTTATATATTAAATAATAAACAATACAACTAACCAATAATTACTATATAATCCTAAATATAATGCTTACCATTTTCTGTTGAAAACATATCCCTAGGGAGCCCGTTTATATTCCAATTCTGAATAGTGACGTCTGACCCTAAGACTGTAGCCATGTCAAAAACTTCAGCCGTTGGTATACCTAATGATTTAACATACTGATGCCATGTTTTCATTAACATTACTCGAAAAGTACTATTAAACGGCGAGAGATACGATATAATTCCACAAGATAACAAAATATCTCCAGCTAAACCGTCATACTGTACTTGAAGTACTTCAGCTGCCGTAGTCCATCTATCTTTTTCACCTCCCAATCCCCCTAAAATTTAGATTCATTTTATAATTATTTTTTAGTTAAAATGAACATAGCTCTCTACGTAGCTATAAATTAAAAACAAAAAATTAAAAATTGATCAAAAAGACAATTATTAATAAATAGTTAAAAGTTTCCAATAACTGAAACAAAATGAATAAAAAAATAATATTTATTTAAAAAAATTATTTTTTGATGATTCTGCGTATCATGATATATGCTAATGATGAGAAAAAGTAAAAGGGAAAAGGTTACAGTGATTGGCCACTTAAGTATTGGAGTTTAACACAATATGTAAGGTACTACTTTTTATTAAAAACTATATAGAGCGTGTCAATTTTAAAACTTACGATGAGCTATATCTGATGAACAAAAGCTGATATTTAGAAATTTAACACAGTAATCACCTATCATAGATGTATGTTTTCCAGCGTCTTCAACATATTCCGTTATCTCCATGTAATCTGTTTATTTTTCTTTTAGACTTTGTTTCTTTTGCTTTTTTAGGTCTCCATTCTCCTTTTGACCGCTTTAATTTATCTTTTGTCTCTTTTCTGATTAAGCTTCATATCCACTATCGTTTGTGGTAACTACTAGCTATGCAATTTCCTATATATTATGCTTATTGCGAATCCAATTTTATTATCTAATGTACCCTCTTTGAGGACAGATTAGAGGTTACACAAAGAACGGTACTAGGCTCGGGCTTCAGTCTGGTAGAGGTATCTTGGTCGGGGCTCTTATTGCAATTATTGCAACTGTTGCAACTGGCACAGATGCCAAAATATTCTGTAATTTCTGTTCGTTACAAAATCATTTGTTATTTCAATGTAAAAAATTTAAGAATTTATCTGTATCAGAAAGATTTAATTTCATCAAAACAAAAAAACTGTGTGTAAATTGCTTTGGAAGTCATTTTGTAGCTTCCTGTAAGAATAAGCATCCGTGTTTCGTTTGCAAACAAAAGCATAATACACTTTTACATTTTTCGTCACCAGTGTGTGAACCGGTCATACTAAATAACTCTGATTCGCCAAATACTTTGTCCGCCGGGTTCCAAGAAGGCGCTTCTATGCTGACAGCTCTTTCATCGACTTATATTGACAATAAAGTATTACTTGAAACTCTCAGCGTTTATTTGTATTCCAAATATGGTCGTAAGATAATCGTAAAAGCGCTAATTGATCCTGGAAGTCAGCTATCATTTATTACGGCAGGTCTTGCAAAAAGATTACAATACCCTGCAAGAGAAAGTAATTCCTTTATTACCGGAATCGGGATTAGCGTAGCAAGGTCTCAATAAAACTCATTGAATAATTCGGAAAAATTGAAAATGTCTTGTGGTATTTTGGATCAAATAACTTGTCAATTACCTCAGTTTGACATCGACGTAGAAAAATTTAGCATTCCATCGGAATTTGTTTTAGCAGATCGTCGCTATTACGTAAAGTCAGATATAGAGTTGTTAATTGGAGCAGACTATTGTTACAAATTATTACTTGAGGGTATGCATCATTTTAGGTAAAAATATGCCTACGCTTCAAAACTCTCGAATGGGGTGGATAGTAGCCGGTACAATACCAAATTCGTTCGTAAAAAGTCCTTTACAAAAGGAAAAACATTCAATTCCACGCGTGTTTTGAATCAAGCTCACAAGAATCTCATCACACAAGCGAAGATACAGCGCCGTGTGTTTCCGCTGTGTATCTCTTCGGGAAATTCGCAAGCTCTAGAAGACGTTATAGAAAAGTTCTGGTACTCAGAGGACATACCGAAAGGAAAGCAAAGTTTAAACTCAGATGAGTTAATGGCCGAGCAAATTTTTGTAGATAGCACGGTTATACTTCCGGACGGAAGATAATCAAGTAGATATGCCGTTTCGGACTAACAACTATTTTGAACAGTTAGGAGATTCGCTAGCTATGACTAGGAACCGTTTCTTCAATCTCGAGAAGAAACTGGGTAAAAATAAAGTTCACTTTGCCGAATATAAATCGGTTAATAGAAGAATATTTACAACTAAATCACGCCAAAGTAATTCCATTGGAAAGATTTAATAATAATTTGAATAAATACTTTTACCTTATTTCGCAGTGATTCGAGAAGAGAGTCTTTCGACTAAAGTTAGGATTGTTTTTGATGCAAGTGGGAAAAACCACTACCGGTCTGTCACTTAATGATACCATGCTAAAAGGATATCAGGTGCAACCTAATTTGTACGATATTTTATTGAGATTTCGAACCTTCAAATTTGTCTTAGTAGGGGACGTTGAAAAAATGTTTAGGCAGATACAAATAAATCCAAATCACAGATTTTTGTTAAATATATTGTGGAGAAATAATGTCGGAGAGCAGCTGTCATGTATAGAGATGCAAAGATTAACTTTTGGCACGAACTGTGCTCCCTTTTGGCTACGAGAGTACTGAAAGATATCGCAAATAAAAATAAAGATAATTATCCAATAGTGTCGCTCATGTTAACACAACAAACGTATATGGATGACATCATAGCTGGATGTGATACCATAGGGGAATTAAATAAACTAAATATTGACTTGAACACAGTGCTCAACAAATCTGGATTTACATTACATAAAGTTGTTTCAAATTCAACCGAAATATCCAAAAATTATCAAAATCGTGCACAAAAATTCGGAATTACAAGATGTAGATTTATCAAAAGAACACTCCAATAAAGTTCTTGGTTTAAGATAGAATTCCGTTAGTGATTCCTTAAGCTTTGTCGTACCGGTAATTAACAAAACCGGGCCAATCACGAAAAGAAAAATTCTGTCGTTGGTTGCTCAATGTTTTGACACGGGATTATTGTCACCATTTATCGTTAGAGGAAAGATTTTAATACAAAAGCTTGGTTGTTAAAGTTAGATTGGGATTCAGAAATTACCGAACCGCATTTATTAAAGATTTGGAAGGAGTTTTGCTCTATTT